>JAUTXW010002718.1:0-490000 GCA_030620095.1 Kuschelorhynchus macadamiae | reverse complement strand
ATATATATAAATATATATATATATATATATATATATATATATATATATATATATATATATATATATATATATATATATATATATATATATATATATATATATATATATAAATATATATATATATAATATATATATATATATATATATATATATATATATATATATATATATATATATATATATATATATATATATATATATATATATATATATATATATATATATATATATATATATATATATATATATATATATATATATATATATATATATATATATATATATATATATATATATATATATATATATATATATATATATATATATATATATATATATATATATATATATATATATATATATATATATATATATATATATATATATATATATATATATATATATATATATATATATATATATATATATATATATATATATATATATATATATATATATATATATATATATATATATATACATATATATATATGTATATATATTTATATATATATACATATATATATATATATATATATATATATATATATATATATATATATATATATATATATATATATATATAAAATTGCAGTCTATACGTAGTTGTAGAAAATACATACACATTTTCGCACATATTAATATGATTAGTAGAAGTTCATTTTCTTAAAAACTACGAAAAATATGAAACATGATACTTCAGAACATATATTTTTTTAATTTATACTCGTCCCCCACCACGCACCTCAGTTATGACATAGGAAAAGTTTTATGTGCAGAATAAACTTATCTAATATTAACATTCATTAGATCAGGGCTCTACCTCCAGCTATGTCAACATTACATTTTTTGATTAATTACAGTTTCATGCTCCAAATTTCAATATATATTAAAGCATTTAAAAGGGTGTGCGAAAACCCTCTGGCAGAAATATCATTACTAAGTAATGAATCATACCCCCCGCCCTTTCATGCACTAAATTTTAAGGCAATATAATAAAGCAAATTAAAGTTACCGCGGGAAGGGATTCAAAATGGCGCTATGCCGCCATTTTTTTTTCAGTGCTTACTATATTACCACCCCGGTACTCTCCTGAATACTTCCTGAAAAATGTATTCAAATCGGTCAATGTATCACTAAGTGTAATCGAGGTTCATACATAAATAATCGGTAAAATTCTTTTACCCGGAACTTCCCTCGTTATGATTTTTTGTTGGAAATAGCAAAGTATGAGTGAAATAGAACCCAATTCGGTTTAGTAAATAGTCACAGTATATATGTGTTACATATACTGTCGTTTCAAACACTTTTATTGGGCGCCATTTTGCTCCATCATATTGCATTCCTACCAATATTTTACCAGTTTTTTTCTACCTATGCTACAATTGACTTTGGGGCATAATTTAAAATAAACTGAATACGTAGTTTCCACATTGTCAAATACCGCCATTTTGTTACGTCATATTGAATTCGTACCAGTTTATCCCATTTCACATTTAATTTTCCTTAAATTTGCACCACAACTGCACCAGTTTATCTCTATATCACAGTTAATTCTTGCACAAAAATAAAAGTTTATTTAATAAATAGTATTTTCAGGCTAATTTTATAAATATTTGATTAGGCCGCTATTTTGTTTTGCTATCTTGAATTCATATCAAAATGTTACCAGTTCATTCCTATGTAAACAGATTTTTTCTGCAAAATTGGATAATTAGTTTTTTTAGTAATAATGTTATTAACATTGTTCAGTCATTTGGACTCTTACCAAAATATTACCAGCTCATCCCCATATGACTCCTGATTTTTGATCAAAATTTGAAGTCAATCGTAAGTAGTCTTTAAAATATGCCGCGAACTGACAGCTATACAGACAGACCGACAGACAAGCCGACGGAATTAATAAAACATATTTTGGGCATATAGAGACGCTAAATCGTGAAAATATGTAAAACCTAAGAGGGTGTTTGTTCACGATTACGAGCATTTTATTTGGCCGCCATTTTATTGGGTCTTCTTGACTTAGTACCATAATTTCACTAGATGATCCCTATACCAAAATTAATTATGGCACACCATTTGAAACCAATCCATTTGAATTTTTAAATATTTCATTAGCCCGCCATTTTGTTCCGCCATCTTGGATTCGTACCAAAATTTTACCATTTGATTCCAACATACTACTTTAATGTGGGTGGAAAATTTGAGATAAATTGGATAAGTAGTTTTTTAATATTAATTTTTTTAACATTTCACTAGAGTGTCATTTTGTTACGCTATATTGGATTTTTACCAAAATATTACTAGATCATCCCCAAATGACCCTTAATTTTTGATCAAAATTTGAACTCAATCGGATAAGTGGTCGTTAAGCTATGCGAACTGACAGACAAACAGACACTCCGACAGATGGACCGACGGAATTGTTAAAACATATTTTTAGCATCTAGGGACACGAAAACGTGAAGATACGTAAAATCTGAAATGGTAAATTTTTCACGATTACAAACAGTTATTTAGCCGTCATTTTGTTCGGCCATCTTCAATTAGTACAACAATTTCACTAGTTGGTCGCTACACCACAATTATTTATTCAGCTGCCATTTTGTTCCGCCATCTTGGATTCGTCCAAAATGTTACCAGTTGATTCTAACATAATATTTTGATTTTTGTGCAAAATTTGAGGTAAATTGGATAAGCAGTTTTTTAATAACATATTTTTTTAACATTTCACGAGACCGCCATTTTGTTTGGCCATATTGGATTTTTACCAAAAATTACCAGGCTGTCCCCATGTCAATCGGGTAAGTAATTTTTTAGCTATGCCGCGAACAGACAGACAGACAGACCGACGGAATATTATGGCATTTAGGGACCCTGAAACGTGAAGATTTGAAAAAATCTCGTAGGATGATTTTTTCACGATTACAATACTTCCTTTTTTGAAGTCGATACCAATTCAGTTATATCCAAATTGAATTAGATTCAACATATTTTTAATTTGGGTTAAATTTTACTCTAAAATATCTTTACATTAATTCGTTAATAAAGCACCCCGATTCGTAAACAAAACTTTAATGAAGAATATACGCCACAAATAAATAAAACTTAAAATTTTACATGAGACGTTCAAACAAGTGTCTTTCGAACTAATCCTAATAATTCGACTGAGTACTGGATCGCACTTCTTCCTTGCAGCGGCGGAAAGCTTGCAACTGATCAGTAATACTGCGTGCAGTCCCACAAGGGTTGGCTTAGTGTCCTATTTATTTAAAGAGATGTTATGTATTTTAAAATAGTTATTTCCTACCTCGGAATACCTGTCTGCTTTTAACAATATTATATTCTCTAAGGTTTTTAAAATATCTGGAAATACCTCTTACAATTATATTACGCCTTTATAATAAGGTATAATAACATTAAAATCTGTTCTGGAAAAGCACAATATAATATTCACTAAAATGTTCAACTTTTTTCACGGCACTCACTTGTAGCGATTAATTAAAGTCAAATTTAGGTCTCTTGAAATCACCACTTATTTGTTAACTTCTATTTTATTAGAACATTAATAGGTATTAGGTACAATAATTATTCTATCATCAACTGATGCCAGCAATGCTGCTGTATCTTCCCTTTTAGAAGTATAACAAACACAAGTATTAAGGATCTTCAGACAGACCTTAGAAGCTTCAGACTTTCATCACCACAAATTATTTTCAAAATAATAAAGTATACTTAATTAGGCCGAACAAACTTTTCGTGTTTTGCTCAACGTCAACAAAATAATTTTAAGGTTAACAGTAATTGTCAAATCGTAATGAAAAACTGGCCTACTTGACGTCAAAAAATACATGCAATTTTCCATTTAAGAAATAGATGCTACTTCCAACCTTCGTCAGTTGTTTCGCAAAATCACGTGATTTAGCGATTCGTTAACTAACGAAATGATAAGTGCAAAATCCAATGACATGGAAATAAGGTAGATCCAGTTGTTTACATTTTGGAGGAATCCAACATTAACCCTGGTTTGCCAAACCGTTATAACGGCCAGATTATAACGGATATCATCCTTTGTACTATTACCTAAATAAAAAAGGAATTCCAGAAATCCCCAGTATAAATTTCCATATAGAATATTTTAAAATTGATAATTAAATAGCTTAATATAAATAACTCAAACCGAATCTGTTTTAAATGTAATTTAAATCTTCTGTAATTATTATTCCTTATTTCAAGAAATAAAGCCCAGAATAATCGGCAACGTCGAAATTCTACCTTTTTCGAGTTTACTACAGATTTCTTTCGGGATCATTCGGAATACTCTGAAGACGGTCGTAGTCATTCTTGATTTCGACGTATTTGATATGCGACGTTGTAATTGTTCTAGTTGGTGAGATAAGTGTTCTTCAGAAATCCAAGTGTTTTGTGTGGCTATTTATGGCTATAAAATGTTTTGATAAACAAACCCGATTTCAAAAAATAAGTTGCATTAAATATTTCCTATGAAGTCGGCGATAAACTGATGAAGAAAGGTATTAAATAAGCATTATACTCTTGGTATAAACATCAAAATATAAAGTGGGTCCATGTAACAAAATTTAGTTTTATCTTCACCTTTAGTAACAATAGTAACAAGAACTCAACCTGTTATTGGTTGTATTTCGTCATGGAAATGTTTGCTCTTTAATGAGTAAGCTTATTCCTAATAATAAATATTGCCACATGAACCATTACATAAATATGTCTTTTGCAGGCACGTAGCCAGGATTTCAGTTCTAGGGGGGATCCAACCCTGTCAAAACCAATTCAATGACAAAGAAGAAGAATGCTTTTTTTCACTTGTTGCTAGTCCCCCTGTATGTGCAACAAAATACGAAAAAAAGTTGCAAAAAATTAGTTATTTGCCAATATCTATTAAAACATTGCACGTAGAGCAATTATGAAAATGTAAAAAAATGTAGCTATATCCTGAGCAAATATGACCTTGGCGACTTTTGCTTACATTAAAAATCTGAATTACTTTACGGGGTAAATAATCATAAATGTATTCGTCTTACTTTTTAGTACTTTCTCGAAATTCTCAACCATTATGATATTAGCTAGATATGTAGTATCTCTGAAAATCTTCAAATGCCTACTTTTAATGAGTGTTTACTAAAAAGTTTTTAATTTTTTGAGAATTCTAAATATACCTCACTGTCAAAATCGAATATTTTTGGAGGTAATTATTTTCAATCCCCAGGCAACGTTTAGGGAATAAATATAAGTTGGCTCAATCTGAGTCGGCACTTTGCGAAAGTCCAACACAAGTCTGCCGACTGGGTACAAAGCCCGTACCGCATGTAACAAAAAACTTCACGGGAGACTAGAGTAATAAAATATAAATGAAATGGTGTTGTAGATTTAGTTGCATGTTTCGGGGAAGGCGGTGTACGCTTGTTAAATAATCCAAGGGTTTAACATTTATTATTAGTATCGGGCAGTGATTATTTGAAATAAAAGAATTAAGGGAATTAATTTGCTTGTTAAAAATCCGTCTCATAGAGCTATCTCTTTTTACGTGATTGAGAAAAGAAAACAGTATGTGTAAAAACTTTTTTTCTCAGGTTACATTTTTACTTTTTCTCCTCCCATCTCTGTCGTAAAGTATAATTATTCCATTTATGAATGATATGTTTTTAACAAGCGGTGCCTGGTCATAATGTAATAGCCGGGTTTTGCCTAAGTTTTACGAAAGGGAACGTACTTTTATTTTGGTGTCTTAATACGTAAATACTTCGCTTCCTGGAAATACTTGTTTTCGATTAGGGGTAGAAGCAAAGTTTACAGAATAAATGTTGCCTCATTCGGCATCAAAACTTTGATATTCGCAATGCGTACCATCGAGTCATAAACCGGTCGTAACATTCCCGCTATTACTGGGCTCTTTTAAAAGTAGTATGATTCCGAGTCTGAAATTAAATTTTTTTATACCAGGTAGTTTCAAAAATAATACACAATAATTGTGGACAAAATTTACTGAATTGAAATAATGTTGTTCGGGTTAGATAGTTACAATTTTGATTTAAATAGACAGACATTTAAAGACACAATTATTATTAAGTTTTACCTGGTGTTCGAACTTAAAAATACATATTTTTAAATATGTGTTGAAAGTGGAATTAAATATTGTATTGGAGCTTTGTGCCGTGTGCCCATGAAATGATATAGTATTTTAATACAGAAATTATTTCTTTCAGACTCAGACTTTTACAAAGTCGTTTTTAGCCAGGCAGTTATTTTTATAACAAAAAAAAACATTAGTAAAAAAGTATATAATTTTAAATCTAAACACAAATTCGCTATTTACAGGGTGTTAAATATATAATACAGTAATACTCCTAGATACTAAAATCAACAGTAAAATAAAGATAAAGAGAAAATAGTTGCACGTTTCACAAATTTTTAAGGATACTAAGCTTAATATTCTTTGTATTTGATTTTGTCGTTCTTATATCGATGTTTATAAATTTTAGAGTAAAAAAAAATGTGCCAAGTTATTAAACTATGCAATAAAAATACTTTCCAGTTTTAAGATGAAGTCAATAATATCTCTGAAACGTACAGTCAGACCACGAAATGGAAAACTTTCATTCTAATCTGCTGACAAAAAAACTGTTCTTATTTAAAAAGTGTATTTGAATTATTTAAAAATTTAATACATACATCGCAAGAGTGACGTATTAAACAGTTTTTCAAGAGATATCCCACTACATATATTAGCGCATTTTCCTCAGGACCTTTTAAATTGATATAATCGTTAGTGAAAACTCTAAGTGGTGTATACGTAGATACATTTTTATTATTGATTTCTTGATAAAAGTTGGTGGTTCAAAAAACATATTTTTGATAGTAATCAGATAGATCAGGATGTTCAAAAAAGTGGATGTCACTTACAATTTCCAAAAAACTAAAAGTTTTGTGACGGTAGTTTTAAGGGCCAATCGTAAAAGGGGGTAGGGGATTAATAGGGAATGCAATAGAGATACTAGTCTTAAAAATATTACATTACGCAATGAGGATAATGATATGATTGTTGATCCTGGGAGTGTTTTGCATATTTTTGAGTCAGTCCAATGGTAATAATTACCATTTCAATTTTATAAATCCAAATACTCTGTTTTTAGAGCCAGTAGATTACAATGAAATTTTACGAATCATTATGGCTTTGCCAAATAAATATTCTTTTGGAATTGATGAATTCCCACCGTTTCTTCTCAAGCGCATTGTGCAAATGATTTCTGTACCATTAACTTTCATTATTAATAACTGTCTTGAACTGGGAATTTTTCCAGATTCATTAAAGATTGCCAAAGTGGTTCCGATTCATAAAAAGGGTGATGTGATATATATATATATTTATATAATATATATATATATATATATATATATATATATATATATATATATATATATATATATATATATATATATATATATATATATATATATATATATATATATATATATATATATATATATATATATATATATATATATATATATATATATATATATATATATATATATATATATATATATATATATATATATATATATATATATATATATATATATATATATATATCATTAGTTAACGTCATTCTGGTAAAATTTTAAGTTCATTGGACCCCAGTACCTAGGTTTAGGCCTCAGGAACGAACCTTGAGCTGGACATTTACAATAGAGCCTTTTTTAAATAAAGGAATAAACAAAAAAAATTACAGAAAAAATAAAGCCGATTAAAAAAAAAAATGAAAACTAAAAAATAATACTTAATACAATCTTGGAAATTTATCTTCATAAAGTCGGCTTCAAACTAATAGAAACTGTAAGTTTTGTTGGAGATATTAAACACTAATTAAGTCTTAGTTGGAGTCAAATTTCTTTGATGGAATAAAATATAATTTTTTGACTTCTCAATGTTTTTTAAGTAGTTTTATTTTTTACAGTTATTGACTACTACGCGGGAGAGCTTTGGATTCACAAGAAACATTTTTTTTCTAAGCTATCAAAATGCTAAACAAAGGACTAATTTATTATGTTATGTAAAAAAAATATAAAAAAATTAAACTGACCTAAAAAAATAAAAAGTAAAAAAGATTTTATTCCATTTTAAAAATTTGGGTTTTTGAAATCGGCGTCAAACTAATTCTTCATTACTGCGCAACAAGATATATATGTATGAGTGTCTTGAATCTAGTACCATGAGTCCAATGTCTATTTGCTGTCTTTATTAGTTACTGAATGGGAGGGGGTGACAAAAGGAATTTGCATTGATAACAACAGCCAACCAACATTAGCGCTCGGAGGGAGAGGGACGCTTGCCTCGCTAGGAAAATGTAAATATTTTATATTACATATATATATATATATATATATATATATATATATATATATATATATATATATATATATATATATATATTTATACTAAAAAAAAATTGGTTTTGTCAAACCTCTCACCCAGGATAAAATCGAATCTTTTTCCGCTACGTTTGGGATTACATTTATATACCAAATGCATTATGCATGACCTTTTTGGTTTTTTTTTCATCAGTTATGGTTCTGCGGGTGCCCATGCAATATCCTAAAAAAAGACATCGCCTCCCCTATACCCCCCCTTAGTTACGCGCCTGCTAGACAGTGTCGAAAAACCGCAACTAAATATGTTAATTTTTATTGAACAAAAGTTGAGACCTGAATGTTGTCCAAAAGTTTCCATGTTTAAGTTCGTCATTTATACGTTACAATGTCACAATCTAGTCGTATTCTAATTAAATTATATTGAACAAAGCCTATAAGAATGGGCGAGGTGGCTACTAGGACCACACATAAATCTTATAAAACTAGCTCGAGGAAAATTGGCTACATTTTATTTATGTTGTAGTTTTTGACTTTCTGAGCAATAGATAACCATGAACACCTCCAAATCTTACAAAATCGAGACAGAATTGAATTTATAAAAAAATGTTATTCTCTCGGTTATTCTGCAGAAAAAAATTGAGAAAAAAGGTTTCTTGTTACAAAATACAGTCTTCACTTTGAGTAATCTCAATTTTCGTAGACTTTAGTCAGTTATACTTTATTTGATATGATTTAAAAAAGGCAACTTACAGATCTTTCAAGTAAATTGAAGTTTAAACATTAAAATTTTAAACAAAACGAATTACAAATTCCTTTTTTAGTTCTATGTATGGGCTTATTTAAGATATTAAACTTCATTTTATCAAATTACATATAAACCAGATGTTTTATTCTTTAATAAAACAACATAGTCCATAATAAATAAACAGCACAACACACCTTATACCACATTTTTGGGACATCCTGTATAAATAAAAATATCCTTACAAAATGTACTTTTAGCAACTTAGTATTTTCCAGTACCTAACAAGGTATCCCAGAATTACATAATAATGGATTTAAAATAACCTCTTCTGGTCAAAAATGGTAAACACAGTAAACTTAACTTACAAAAAATAAGGTTTCTTCATGATATAGGTATAATGTATATAATGTATAATTTTTTTTCTCTAAAATTAAGTTTGGTTCACTTTTGTTCCTTTATGTATACCTATGTACTTTTTTTAATTTATAACACATTTATCTAATATTTTATACAGATTTTATATACAGCATGTCTGGTTATATTTTAAACGGTAGGTACCCTAGAGACTTTATTATGAGTTATCAAAATACTTTAAATATAAAAGTGTTTAGGTTTGAGAAATTTATAAGAAAAACAAACAAACAAAAGGTTGGAAATTTAGCAAATGGGCATCGACTCCATTATTTTAAAAGACACACCCTGTATAATATATACACCTCAAATGGTCTCTTCTTGCTGATTATTAATAATAGACTAGGTTTAAGACCTTTATCTCTAAAGATAATCAAGAAATTTAAGAAAAACCCTATCATAAGAAGCAATGTATTCCCACTGACTCCACTATATTGGAGCATTCTCCATCTATCATACACATTGCCAGGGGGCAGGGTTTTTCTCAAATTTCTGTGTTATCTTTAGAGATAAAGTTTAAACCCAGTATATTTATAATCAGCAAGAATGATTAATGAATGATGATTCCGTTCAAAACCAAAAACATGTGTATTTTAATTTTTTTGATAACTCAGAATAAGGCCTCTAGGGTACCGTTTAAAATATAACCAGGCACCCTGTACAATTTTACATAAGAATAAACAAATAAATTCCATTAAAAATAGTGAACTTATTAATTCATATAATAGTTATTTTTTTAAATAGAATATTTTTGTTGTGATGTGAAACTTCAAAGGCGATTCATAGATTTGAACAAAAGACTAATTTAAAAATACACATAAAAAATTGCAATTAGCAAAACCCAAGGAAAAACACACACTTCAAACATATTTGTGTAACACTGTAAGAAATTGGACAAACATATAAAACATAAGGAGGTGTCTAGCACATAGTTTAATGGATGACATAATAAAAAAAATAAGTGCACCATTCATCAGTTGAGTTGCTATGCATTATCTTGCTGCTGTTTTCTGACAGAATATCATTGCAAAAACAATTAGTCAAATCAAACAAGGTTTCAAGTGTTAAATTCTGTTTGATACTGTGAACTGATGATTTGTTATAATAATGAACTCATACATATGTTTTGCAGTAGACCTTGCTAAACATAAGCTTATGAATTATACTAGCCTAACCTGTTTAAGTCTAATATTATAGTAAATGTCTTTATATAAAAAACAAAATAATCAGAATTAATACTTACACAATTCAAAATTGACTCAACAAAACAGCTTATCGAGGAATTTGTAATTGTGCTTCAGTTATTGTTCTTCCTTATATTGACTAAGTATGTGAAAGTTAAGTGAAAATACTGTATCAGATAATTGACATTATTTCTTGTATCATTCCCTTCTTTTTAAAGCCATATTCTGCAAAAGCTGTAAAAATATTGCTATAATCAATAAATGTGCCATACACCACATACTGTGTAATATAATATAAATAATTATTTCCCTTCTCTAATAATTATAACATTACATAATTCCAACTATAGTTCTTTTAAAGAAAAACAAAGATTATTTCATTTCGCCGTCAACAGTGAAAATATATAATACCAAAGAAAATAATAGCTTACGCTATAAAGCGTAGCTATTATTTCCTTTGATAATACCTGTTAAGGAATACTTTTGTTTACAAGTTATACATAGACCTCGACATAGACAATGAAATATATTTTAAGCAAGTACATTTTATTTGCTTAAAAAAATACAAATTCAATTCTACCTGCAACAATCCCAGGGATCACCATTATGATAATCTAGATTCAACTGCCCTTATTGCTTCTTTAGTCTTTCTATCGATAGAAAATAGTATTCTTAAATTGGTTCCTAGTTACTGGAATTTGTGTTCAATTTCGCAATACTTAAATACACCATTATAAAACCACTGTTATATTTCCGCAAGTGATCCATCAGCTGTTCGACTTCCTTGGTTTGTTTACTGTGTATTTGTGAACTAAAAGTTAGGTTAGGTTACGAGAGACCAAAATTAAATAAAATACTGACGTATTCTTAAAATAGGGAGGGCCATTCCCTAGTAACAACGGGCATTTGCAACCTAAAGTAAGATTTTTATTCTTACTCTAAGTTTAAAATGCTTTGTTCTCCCGAGGAACGCATTTCGCCTATATTATCATATTATTTTTCTATGGAAGGCGCGCCCCGTTTCTTTCAAGGGCGGATAGATGTATGATGTTTATGTGGTTCTATACCTAATAGCTTAGAAAAGAGGAATAGATATTAACTAGGTCCCCCTTTTCATTTAAAAATAAAATACGTAATATAGAATTTTGCACCATATATCAAATAATTTAATTAATATTTAAACAGAATATTCACAACTTTGTTAAATATTTCTACACAAGAAGTACGTTTGGAGGATAGCGTTTTATATTTTTTCCGTACTTCTAACAAAATGATCAAGTCAGGAAAGAATTCACTGAATTAAAAATAATGATTCATTAATAACTAAAATATACAGATTTCGTAATAATATGACATAGATAATATTTATTTATAATATAAAACAGATTAGCTTACCTTGTTTAATATGAAGGATTTTTTACGAGTTTCGAATCTTCGCTGCCTATTTGAAGGTTCCATGTTTTCATGATTTTCTTGAATATTTTGGCATCTGTTGATTACTTACGGTATGATGTATATGCTAATAGCTTTCAAGTAATCAGAACTATTTTTTATCTTACGAAATTAAACTCCAAGGCAGAATAAATTTAGAAATTATCAGAAACTCAAGAACTGACAGATTCGGAAAATGGCGGCTTTAGTAGTAGGTTGGTTTTGAACGAATTAGGATCGGAAAATCCGATTGTCATGCCGAACAGCTCTCTGAACGGAGAAAATTTTCGTTAACTAACGAAATAAGTGCAAAATCGCACCTCTGGTAGTCTCCAAAGTTGCTTCACTGGATTTGTATATATACATCCGAGTCCTCATTGACTGTAAGAAATGCCGATTTTTC
The DNA here is from genome assembly GCA_030620095.1 of Kuschelorhynchus macadamiae. NCBI lineage: Eukaryota > Metazoa > Arthropoda > Insecta > Coleoptera > Curculionidae > Kuschelorhynchus > Kuschelorhynchus macadamiae. The sequence goes on along the minus strand of JAUTXW010002718.1, from coordinate 477,420 downwards.
CTCAATTTTTTGGCGCAAGGTTTCTCTGATTTCTGGAGTAGCAAGCCTTTCTAGGTTAAGGCGGGGAGTTCGCGCCTTTGTAGCCTTCTTTCTGTATTTAGACTGGAGCTTCACGGACATTTTTGGAAAGCACCAGGCGATGGTCTGTCCAGTTTTCGATGTATTGTACGGTTTTTGTGATGTGCACCTCTCCCTGCTGTGACCTTTTGACGATGGCATAGTCTAGGTGCCAATGACCTGATCCGGGATGACGCCATGTCTCTTTGTATTTTTTGTCTGCCGAAAGACAGTATTAGTAATGACGAGGTTGTGTTCAGCACATTTGCTTAGAAGCTGTTGTCCATTTGTATTTGCCTTGCCGATCCCATTTGAACATATCACTCCAGACCAGATATCAGCCCAGCGGCCAACTCTTGCATTGAAATGTCCAAGTAATACTTTTCGATGTTGCTTCGGGACATGTCGAAGTGTGTTTTCTAATTGCTCGTAGAAGGCATCCTTAATTTCCTGCTCAGAGTCTAGCGTATGAGCAGCGTACGCGCTTATTACAGTGACGTCTTATCGGGAAGTTCGTACGTTAGTGTCATAAGACGTTCAGATATGCCTTTGTGGAGTTCTCTGAGCATTGGGACGAGGTCATCTCTGATTGCGAAGCCGACACCGTGCATTTTCCTAGAACCAGACGGCATTCGTTTCCAGAAAAATGTGTAATGGTTATCCGTAAGGCTACCCTCATCTAGAAATCTTGTTTCACTCAGTGCTGCGATATGTATGTTCAAGCGCTTGAGTTCATGAGCGACTGTTGCCGTCCTTCTGTCAGCATGTTCCGAGGTGTTCGTGTCTTGGAGAGTACGAATGCTCCACGTAGCAAAAGGTCCTACCAATAATTTAGGAATACATAGATTTAATTGAAGTATCGCGATTTAGCCATACTTGCCTTAGTCCAAAAGTTAATATTAAGAAAGATACAGGGTGATTAAGTTAAAATTTTATTTTCGATTTTTTAAAATCATATCCTTGATTTTTAAGATATTAAAGTGAAAATTGGTGATAACGGATTTTTTTATAGCCAGTGGTAATAATACGCCTTCAGTTTTGATGTAACTCGTAGAGGGCGCTAGGAGCGCTAGTTTTTGTATTTAAAAATATTCTAATAACTTTTTTGAATGCAAAACTCGGAAGTTTGTATAGAAAAAATATTTTCTATTATCTTTTCTTCACAAAAAAGCTGTACCTTATTAATCTACCTAAATTCTACCGTTTTCGAGATATTTGCTGTTTTATTACTTGGAACAGCCCCGTATACTCATCATTTAGGATATTCGAGTTTTATCATTTTTATAAAGTAGGCTTTTATCAAACAAAAATCAATTGGATTTAACGAATCTGTCGCAAAGAAACATATTAGCTTTATTTCTGAACGATTTATTAAAATTTATAAAAATGATAAAACTTGCAATATGCTAAATGATGAATACGGCTGCATTATTAAGTAGTAAAACAGCCAATATCTCGTAAATGGTGAACTTTAGACAGATTTATAAAGTGTAGCTTTTTTTGGGAGGAAAGACAGTAGAACCTATTTTTGCTATACAAAGTTCCTAAGTTTGTATATAAAAAAGTTACATTTTTAAGAGCGAAAAGTAGCGCCCTCTCCAAGTTACATTAAAATTGAAGGCGTATTATTACTACTGGCTATAAAAAATCCGTTATCACTAATTTTCACTTTATTATTTCAAAAACCGGGAATATTATTTTAAAACATCGAAAATAAAAATTTAACTTAATCACCCTGTATCTTTCTTAATTTTAACTAAGGCAAGTATGGCTAAATCGCGATATTTTAATCAAATCTATGTATTCCTAAATTATTGGTAGGACCATTTGGGACTCCTTGCACATATATATATATATATATATATATATATATATATATATATATATATATATATATATATATATATATATATATATATATATATATATATATATATATATATATATATATATATATATATATATATATATATATATATATATATATATATATATATATATATATATATATATATATATATATATATATATATATATATATATATATATATATATATATATATATATATATATATATATATATATATATATATATATATATATATATATACATATATAATATATATATATATATATATATATATATATATATATATATACGAAAATATATATATATAGATGTCGGTTATCTCAAGAAGACGGCGAGTACCGAGAAGCCTCGTCAGCAGAATCCCCAGCAAGCAAGTTCCCACTGACGCAGCATTCGTCTTTCATATAAATAGTCTAAATTGTAAATAAAATCATGATTCGTTTTTAAGCTTCTATACTGCTAGTTTAATTTTTGATTTTGTAAATAAAAATATTTTTTAAAAAGTGAATTTTAAGTCGAGTGATATATATATATATATATATACATATATACCTATGCATATATATATATATATATATATATATATATATATATATATATATATATATATATAGTATATAGGTATATATATAGGTATATGTATATATATATATATATATATATATATATATATATATATATATATATATATATATATATATATATATATATATATATATATATATATATATATATATATATATATATATATATACAATGTGTCCCAAATTTGGCTTACATGCATTGCTATCTCGTAAACCGCTATAGCTACAGGGTGGGTTAAATTAGGAAAGTTTTAGAGAATTTTATTACAAATTTGATGACGTTTTGAAGTTTAGGATATCTTTTGTGGTTTTCAAGATAATTGGGAAAAATCAAAATGGTGCATTTTCAACTTTTGCCCGTAGCTTCTAAACGACTCGTATTATGGTTTTATGGTTTATACATTATTAGGGCACTTTTATTAGAGGAACATTATGCAGGTAAAACGAAGTTTCTAGCTTCAATTGTTTTTGAGATATTGGCATCAACTTTTTATTTTCTTACCGACGCCATATTGGATTATTGTATTTTTGGAAAGATCTTTTTAAGAGCTTTCCAATGATGTATAACAAGGTAAGATTATTATTTTTCTTGAGCTCTAAAAACCAAAATAATTGTTTTTTTTAAGTAGGCTTTGATTACGCATGGCGGCCATAATGAAACAAAAGAATGCCGCATGTCAACAATCATTTTGTGTTCCTGAATAGTACTTGTTATCATTTTCTCATTGTGCCGAGTTTTTACAAAGTTTATTTGAGTTTCTTATACTACTTAAAATGGAGGGTAATTATTCCAACGAAGAGAATTTTGATATGATAGAACTTTATTTTAAAGCAAATAGAAATACACAAGCAGCTGCGCATTCATACGAAGAACAATTTCCAGACCGACATCAACCAAGCCAAAGGCATTTCAGATTTCTAATTGTAAACTTGTTAGCTTATGGGTAAAAATATTAATTCAACCATCGATGTTTCAGATTTTCAACTAAGATATTATACTAACAGTGAATACCTAGTGACTAAAATGTAACTATCACACTATTGAAAATACCTAAACTAAATTTAAATTAACACATAAAAAAAATATAAGTTACACCACATTTTCCACACATTTTTGACATTTCTCCAATACCTTCCGTGTAACCCTTCTTAAGGTGTTCCTGTTAATATTAGCAAAAACATCTCGGACTCTGTCTTCTAGCTCTCTGAGACTTTCTGGCGGAGAAAATTCGTAGACCTCATTTTTTGCGTATCCCCATAAATAAAAATCGGGAGGAGTAATATCCGGTGACCTTGCCGGCCAAGCAACAGGGCCATTATTAGCGATAATATTTTCCCCGAAAGTATTTCTGAGGACCGCCATCAACTCTCTGGTACCGTGAGCCGGACAGCCATCTTGTTGGAACCAAATATTTTGCAGGTCGTTTGGGGGAACAGAATTTATAACTTCTGGAATAATTTGTTCCCCTAATAGTTGCAAATATCTGTTACCCGATAAATTTTCTTGGAAAATGAACGGCCCAATCAAACGGTTATCTAAAATACAAATTGTTATGAGTGATTTAAAGCAGAAGTGCATTGTTTGGAATTACCTATAATGCCACACCACACATTGAACCCAAATTTTGTTTGTAAACGTCTTTCTTCTAAATTATGAGGATTCTCGGTGCCCCAGTAATGAGTATTATGTTTATTGAAAATTCCACAGTTTGTAAATCGTGTTTCATCTGTCCAAAGTACTTTAGAATGAAAGTTGGGTATTTGCTGGCATTTGTTGATGAACCATTCACTAAACGTGATTCTTCTAGCAAAATCATTTACCTGAAGACCCTGTACAATAGTAGGTTTATAGGGATGAAAGTGAAGTTTTTTCAAGACTCGTTGGACGGTTGATTTGGGAATTGCCGTTTGTTCTTCAATCTTTCTTACTGAGGTTGTTGGGTTGTCCCTGACACTTTCTATTATAGCTGCGTTTCTTGCTTCATTATCTATTGAATAGGTCTTTGGTTTCGGTTTCAAAAAAGACCCGTAGGCTAACAGGTTAACAATTAGAAATCTGAAATGCCTTTGGCTTGGTTGATGTCGGTCTGGAAATTGTTCTTCGTATGAACGCGCAGCTGCTTGTGTATTTCTATTTGCTTTAAAATAAAGTTCTATCATATCCAAATTCTCTTCGTTGGAATAATTACCCTCCATTTTAAGTAGTATAAGAAACTCAAATAAACTTTGTAAAAACTCGGCACAATGAGAAAATGATAACAAGTACTATTCAGGAACACAAAATGATTGTTGACATGCGGCATTCTTTTGTTTCATTATGGCCGCCATGCGTAATCAAAGCCTACTTAAAAAAAAAACAATTATTTTGGTTTTTAGAGCTCAAGAAAAATAATAATCTTACCTTGTTATACATCATTGGAAAGCTCTTAAAAAGATCTTTCCAAAAATACAATAATCCAATATGGCGTCGGTAAGAAAATAAAAAGTTGATGCCAATATCTCAAAAACAATTGAAGCTAAAAACTTCGTTTTACCTGCATAATGTTCCTCTAATAAAAGTGCCCAAATAATGTATAAACCATAAAGCCATAATACGAGTCGTTTAGAAGCTACGGGCAAAAGTTGAAAATGCACCATTTTGATTTTTCCCAATTATCTTGAAAACCACAAAAGATATCCTAAACTTCAAAACGTCATCAAATTTGTAATAAAATTCTCTAAAACTTTCCTAATTTAACCCACCCTGTAGCTATAGCGGTTTACGAGATAGCAATGCATGTAAGCCAAATTTGGGACACATTGTATATATACATATATACATATATATATATATATATATATATATATATATATATATATATATATATATATATATATATATATATATATATATATATATATATATATATATATATATATATATATATATATATATATATATATATATATATATATATATATATATATATATATATATATATATATATATATATATATATATATACCTATATACGTATATATATATATATATATATATATATATATATATATATATATATATATATATATATATATATATATATATATATATGTATATATATATATATATATATATATATATATATATATATATATATATATATATATATATATATATATATATATATATATATATATATACATATATATATATATATATATATATATATATATATATATATATATATTATATATTTAAAAGGTTTTAACATAAAACACTCTGAAATTATTCTTTTTGACAGATCTTTATTTTAATGAATAGTATACATATTTACAATTATGTATCAAAAACAATATCTGCCAAATGGCCACCGCGGCTTCTTTGGAACGACATGATTCTTTTTTAAAAATTTTCGATAACACTCGAATCTCGTCTTTGAGTACCTCGATCGTCTGAGGATTGTTGGCGTATACTTTATTTTTAACGCGACCCCAAAGAAAGTAGTCCATTGGAGTCAAGTCACACGATCTAGGCGGCCAATTAACATCAGCATTTTTTGAAAGGACTCTGCCTTTGAACTTTCTTCTTAATAACAGGAAAGTTTCGTTGCTGGTATGGCATGTCCCATCGTTTTGTTGAAACCACGTATCATCCAAATCCATATTAATTAATTCTAGCCATAAACAGTCAGTTATCATTGACCGGTAGTGTTCACCATTAACCGTCAGCGCTTGGCCGTCATCTCTCTTAAAAAAGTACGGCCCAATTAATATTCCTCAGATTATGGTAAACCGCCTTATTTTAAGAAAATCTTGATTTTGATTTGAGTCTAAGAAACATTTTATTAAATATAGATTCTGATGTTTTTCGGTATATTACTTTGGATGGTTGATGCAGTGTTTTAAAGAAAATATGGGCTAATTTTTATTTTAAGACTTTGTACTTAGAACAAAGTAATAAGATTTTCGATTAAAATATTTTTAATCTTACACAAAATATGTAAATGTCTCAATGCAAGAAGCTAGTTCCTTAAATCAAGACATGCATTGCTTTATCTAAATAAATTATAAGTTTTGTCTAAATATTTAACGTTCTTATTTTAAATGCATAGTTGCTTATTTAATAAACTGTGTGTTCATTGTTAAGGAAGGATATTTCATTAACATTCAGTTCAACACACCACATTCTTTAAAATATTTTATTTATTTAATTTCTCAACACTGATTTGCAATAAAATGTTAAAATTATTTTTTCAAAACTAGCCAAATGTTTAGTGGTTTCTTTTAAGATTTTACAGTTATGGTAATTCTTCCACAAAAAAAAAACGTAAAATATATAAATGTATGGTTTATGCAATTAGTATAGAAAACTATTAACAGATTATTTATTGATCTAAAAAGAGGCAAGGGTATGTTGTATATGTTAAATCAACAACATATATTAATCTAAAAAAATAAACATTTATAAAAAACATATTTTACGAGTTGAGTTGGAGTATTACTCAAATGAAGGCGTAACCCAAGTAACAAAAATTTAGAGTGGACAAGTAAAAATCGTTTGATATCAAGGGGAAATAGAACAGTGATAATATTTATTATACAGGGTGTCTCAAAACTATGACAGAACGGTTGCCTTTTTTTAATAGAATGCTTAGTAAATTTACTCGATATTTCAATTCCTCCCGAAATTTTAAAAATAACTTGTAAAGTCACAATATATACCTAAATTCAACTGTTGTTAAATTATTGATGATTCTTTTAACAATTCTTCTTTCTCGTCACAAAAATCACAAAACGAACAAGAAGGTATATAGGAACTCATAGACTGGCAGGGGCACTATTTTTATAAAAATATAGAATACTAGGTCACGGTAGAATTAATAAGTGTTTGAATCCGTATTCGCTGACCATACGGCGTAGAGCGATAGTACAGTTGTCTGTGTTTTTCGCCTAGACGTTGACTGAGAAATATGCCTAGATGAGTACGTTTTATGTCAATTGCAGTGCCGGTGCCGCCGTTCTTTTAAATAAAAATGAAGTATTTCAGTTGTGGAAATTGTTTTATTTGATTAAAAATAATCATACTCTCAAACTTATGACACAATATTTTAAAAAGAAAACTGCATGATTTATTGAAATAACAGAGAAATTTAAATTAAAACATTAAAAAAATTAAATAAACACTGGAAAATTTGATGGAAAGAAACAGCTAGCTAAAATAAGATAACAAGATTTTAGACCAAAATATCCGAGATAATGTTTCTCCATTTGGCAAAGCATTTAATCTTACATTATGTGAATATTTCTAGGAAATTATTTTTTCAACTTGAATTTTTTTATGTCCTTGATACAATTAAATTTGTTTCAATTAAACTTACAGTCCCTTCATTTAAATATATATTTTTGAGGTCCTGGAACTCTTTAGTTTCCCGTGCAGCCCATAAAGCACAGCAGACAGTGGCTTTTCATGAATTTAGACAATTTTGTTCATTAACATACCCATTCAGATGGAAATGGGCTTCGTCACCACAAATTATCTTCTTGCAAAAATCGTTATTTAGTGCCCTTTCTTGAAGTACCCAATCACAAATGTACGCCGCTGCCTTCAATTCCTGCGTGAGCTGAATTTTATATGCGTGTAAAGCCAAATCTATTCGCAAAATTCGCCACATGGTGGTCAAACTACACTGTCGCAAAACTTAAATCCAATCCCTGGATCACGTTCAAAATATTAATCTAACCCCTTTAATTAACCAATTTCAAAATATTCGAAAACAAGCAAAAACAAATTGTCCCAAATCAAGAAATCTTTCGTAGTAAAAGAGGTATTTTTAACCTCCAGGTGATGTTTAATAAGTCAAACAGCGCAGGAGGGGCTGTCTTCGACAAACGTGTGGGCTTCTTTACACAAATATTTCTGTGGTTGGATTTCGTGACATCTTTGGTTTATATGGGCATATTTTGTATTGCCTAATGCTAGGTAGGGTTTATAAAAAATATTTACGAGAAATGTTCGATTATTGGGAGTTGGTAAAGAAAATAACCTAAATACTGATATCTCCGATTCCACAAGAGGAAGTTCAAATATAAATAAAATATTAAAGTTTTTTAAGAAACTTTTAATTTCTATATTTTCGAAATTAAGTATAATTTAATAAGTTACTGCTAAAGGGAGTTTATCTGAGCTTAAATGATTGTGTAAGTTCTTTATTTCTATAAATAATTCATTTGGGTCTATTATTGAGTTTAAAGTACATTAGTTTTTACAAAAGTGATACCTATTTAGATTTTATTCAGAACATCGTAGATTGATTGATAAATTATTATTTTATTGATTATTGTATATATTAAATAAAATTCGTGATTGCTTATCTGTTTCATTTGAACTTTATTAATTATGTTTTCTATTTTCAAAATGCGTGATTTTAGTACTATTTGGTTATGCGTGATATTAGATATAATTGTTTTAAATTTATTAATAGTAGATTCTAAAAGTGTAATTTGATTGATTGCGTCAAATTTTTTGTTTGGTTTTCTTGTAATTTCGTGATTTTAGCATCAATTTGCTCTGCGTCATTTGGTCTTTTTCCGGTTATACTTTTTATGAACAAACCTAAGAGGTTAAAAATACCTCTTTTACTACGAAAGATTTCTTGATTTGGGACAATTTGTTTTTGCTTGTTTTCGAATATTTTGAAATTGGTTAATTAAAGGGGTTAGATTAATATTTTGAACGTGATCCAGGGATTGGATTTAAGTTTTGCGACAGTGTAATTTGACCACCATGTGGCGAATTTTGCGAATAGATTTGGCTTTACACGCATATAAAATTCAGCTCACGCACGAATTGAAGGCAGCGGCGTACATTTGTGATTGGGTACTTCAAGAAAGGGCACTAAATAACGATTTTTGCAAGAAGATAATTTGTGGTGATGAAGCCCATTTCCATCTGAATGGGTATGTTAATGAACAAAATTGTCTAAATTCATGAAAAGCCACTGCACCCACAACGAGTCACTGTCTGCTGTGCTTTATGGGCTGCACGGGAAACTAAAGAGTTCCAGGACCTCAAAAATATATATTTAAATGAAGGGACTGTAAGTTTAATTGAAACAAATTTAATTGTATCAAGGATATAAAAAAATTCAAGTTGAAAAAATAATTTCCTAGAAATATTCACTTAATGTAAGATTAAATGCTTTGCCAAATGGATATCAGATCTTTAAAACGCAGAAACATTATCTCGGATATTTTGGTCTAAAATCTTGTTATCTTATTTTAGCTAGCTGTTTCTTTCCATCAAATTTTCCAGTGTTTATTTAATTTTTTTAATGTTTTAGTTTAAATTTCTCTGTTATTTCAATAAATCATGCAGTTTTCTTTTTAAAATATTGTGTCATAAGTTTGAGAGTATGATTATTTTTAATCAAATAAAACAATTTCCACAACTGAAATACTTCATTTTTATTTAAAAGAACGGCGGCACCGGCACTGCAATTGACATAAAACGTACTCATCTAGGCATATTTCTCAGTCAACGTCTAGGCGAAAAACACAGACAACTGTACTTGTTATCTTATTTTAGCTAGCTGTTTCTTTCCATCAAATTTTCCAGTGTTTATTTAATTTTTTTAATGTTTTAGTTTAAATTTCTCTGTTATTTCAATAAATCATGCAGTTTTCTTTTTAAAATATTGTGTCATAAATTTGAGAGTATGATTATTTTTAATCAAATAAAACAATTTCCACAACTGAAATACTTCATTTTTATTTAAAAGAACGGCGGCACCGGCACTGCAATTGACATAAAACGTACTCATCTAGGCATATTTCTCAGTCAACGTCTAGGCGAAAAACACAGACAACTGTACTATCGCTATACGCCGTATGGTCAGCGAATACGGATTCAAACACTTATTAATTCTACCGTGACCTAGTATTCTATATTTTTATAAAAATAGTGCCCCTGCCAGTCTGTGAGTTCCTATATACCTTCTTGTTCGTTTTGTGACGAGAAAGAAGAATTGTTAAAAGAATCATCAATAATTTAACAACAGTTGAATTTAGGTATATATTGTGACTTTACAAGTTATTTTTAAAATTTCGGGAGGAATTGAAATATCGAGTAAATTTACTAAGTATTCTATTAAAAAAAGGCAACCGTTCTGTCATAGTTTTGAGACACCCTGTATAATAAATATTATCACTGTTCTATTTCCCCTTGATATCAAACGATTTTTACTTGTCCACTCTAAATTTTTGTTACTTGGGTTACGCCTTCATTTGAGTAATACTCCAACTCAACTCGTAAAATATGTTTTTTATAAATGTTTATTTTTTTAGATTAATATATGTTGTTGATTTAACATATACAACATACCCTTGCCTCTTTTTAGATCAATAAATAATCTGTTAATAGTTTTCTATACTAATTGCATAAACCATACATTTATATATTTTACGTTTTTTTTTTGTGGAAGAATTACCATAACTGTAAAATCTTAAAAGAAACCACTAAACATTTGGCTAGTTTTGAAAAAATAATTTTAACATTTTATTGCAAATCAGTGTTGAGAAATTAAATAAATAAAATATTTTAAAGAATGTGGTGTGTTGAACTGAATGTTAATGAAATATCCTTCCTTAACAATGAACACACAGTTTATTAAACAAGCAACTATGCATTTAAAATAAGAACGTTACATATTTAGACAAAACTTATAATTTATTTAGATAAAGCAATGCATGTCTTGATTTAAGGAACTAGCTTCTTGCATTGAGACATTTACATATTTTGTGTAAGATTAAAAATATTTTAATCGAAAATCTTATTACTTTGTTCTAAGTACAAAGTCTTAAAATAAAAATTAGCCCATATTTTCTTTAAAACACTGCATCAACCATCCAAAGTAATATACCGAAAAACATCAGAATCTATATTTAATAAAATGTTTCTTAGACTCGAATCAAAATAAAGATTTTCTTAAAATAAGGCGGTTTACCATAATCTGAGGAATATTAATTGGGCCGTACTTTTTTAAGAGAGATGACGGCCAAGCGCTGACGGTTAATGGTGAACACTACCGGTCAATGATAACTGACTGTTTATGGCTAGAATTAATTAATATGGATTTGGATAATACGTGGTTTCAACAAAACGATGGGACATGCCATACCAGCAACGAAACTTTCCTGTTATTAAAAAGAAAGTTCAAAGGCAGAGTCCTTTCAAAAAATGCTGATGTTAATTGGCCGCCTAGATCGTGTGACTTGACTCCAATGGATTACTTTCTTTGGGGTCGCGTTAAAAATAAAGTATACGCCAACAATCCTCAGACGATCGAGGTACTCAAAGACGAGATTCGAGTGTTATCGAAAATTTTTAAAAAAGAATCATGTCGTGCCAAAGAAGCCGCGGTGGCCATTTGGCAGATATTGTTTTTGATACATAATTGTAAATATGTATACTATTCATTAAAATAAAGATCTGTCAAAAAGAATAATTTCAGAGTGTTTTATGTTAAAACCTTTTAAATATGTATATATATATATATATATATATATATATATATATATATATATATATATATATATATATATATATATATATATATATATATATATATATATATATATAGTAATTAGGTACTTCTTTTCTTGGGATGCGTGTTCATAAAATTAAAACGATTTTTTAATTATTTGTCATATTTAATTTAATTTGACTTAAATGTTTTAAGTTAGTCTGCAATAGATGTTCTGTGTTTGTATTTGTTTGACAAAATGACAATGTGCTATGTGTATTTTATTTTGCTTAAATGTTAATTGGTGTTATTGACCTTTTGATTTACGTCTCATGGCAAAATAAAATAAAAACATTTTTGAAAAAGACATGGAACTACCTGTCGAAACGTCAAATTAAATTAAATACGACAAATAATTAAAAAATCGTTTTAATTTTATGAACACGCATCCCAAGAAAAGAAGTACCTAATTACAATATATATTTGAAGGTTCAAGAAAGATATTTGCGAAACAATATATATATATATATATATATATATATATATATATATATATATATATATATATATATATATAGACAGTCTCTGTTCGAACGCGAGAAGGAAAGCTTCGAAAATGCCAAATGTGATTTTGGCGAAACGTCAGCAAAACTGTTCTTTTCAGAACGACAGTAGTGAACGGATGTACACCCGGAATGAAAACACATTGTATTTTTCCATCCGTGAAGGAGTAAAAATCAACATATATATATATATATATATATATATATATATATATATATATATATATATATATATATATATATATATATATATATATATATATATATATATATATACATAATATATATATATATATATATATATATATATATATATATATATATATATATATATATTATATATATATATATATATATATATATATATATATATATATATATATATATATATATATATATATATATATATATATATATATATATATATATATATATATATATATATATATATACTACACCGTTATCAGACATTTCTTTGTGTTGTAAAATAACAACTAGAAACACGATAAATTGTTTTTAAAAAATCAATTTTATTTCATAAGCGTACAAAGGGATATGACTACAAAAAGCATTTTAGTTATATTTATAAGTTCAGTAATGCTTATGCTGCATGAGAACGCAAAGATAAAAGTCTAAGAATTGCAAGTGCAGAATTGCATTTCTCACGGGAACGTAACTTCTACCCTCCTAGTTGTAAGCACGTTCTTAAAGACGTTATTAATAGTTTAGAAAATTCTGTTATTTTCTTCAATATCTGAAGTATCAGAGTTTGCATTTAATTGTTTATTAAACTTTTTTACAAGTTTTTTCTATATGAGAAATATAATATTGTTGAAATGAGTATGTAAAGTAAAATTGTCCAAAAAATGGTCTTCTTTACATAAATCGTTGTGGTCATGGCTTCTAGGGTTCTCTTCTGGTTTTCCAATTTGGCTTAGATTTCTTTAGCACTTTTTAAATTTAAGTAGTTAAGTCTACTAGGAGGGCTGTAAAATAAATTTCGGTTTTCCTTAATTAGGCTTAGATTAAGGGTAGGTAGATTAATTCCATTAAAAGTTGATTGGCTTGATTTGTATGTTTCAAGCGTCATTAACTTTATTCGTACTTTACATATCTATGGTTTTTTGTTTAAATTCTCGTGATTCTTTTGTAATTTTGTCATATTATTATTATATATATTATATTATTGACATACTTGGTATATATATGAGCGGGTATTAAATCCGTAGGATCTCTAGAGTCTGTGTATCCGAAGACAAGTTCGTATGGGGTAAAGTTCGTACTAGAATAAATCGTGTTATTATAGGCAATAATTGCGTAGTGCATAAGTTTGGTAACTTCTGCATTGGGGTCTGATTCTCGAAGTAATCGAATGTGTTCAATTAATTTGGAATGTAGCCTTTCCACTGGGGAATTTGATTCATGCTTATAGGGGGTAGTGAAATGTATTTTGATATTATGTGTATTTAATAAGCCTTTAACGACTTCGTTCTGAAATTCAGATCCGTTGTCTGAAACTATTTGTTTTGGGATACGTAAAAAGGAGAAGAAATTAATTAACTGTTCACAGCACGACACTGCGTTTCCAGTATAAGGCAAGGCTTGTGCGTATTTGGAAAATTTATCTATAATAGTTAGGAAATTTTGTTTACTTATGATGACAGTGTCAATATGAACAAGTTCGACAGGTTTGCTTGGCGTTTCGGTTAATATCAAAGTTTGATCTGGTAGTTTTCGATTATAACTTGATCTTTGGCAAATTTCACAATTATTGATATATTTTGTTACATCTGCCTTAAGTGATTTCCAGTAATAATTTGCGTTTAAAAATTTGCAAATTTCTTCGATTCCCCTATGATTTCTTTTGCCTTCATGACGATATTTAATTAGTAACTCTCGTTCGTCAGATTGGGCATTATTTATTAATTTTAAACATTCTATCAGTTTTAAATTTTTAAAATGGTTATTCATTGTTGAAAATAGGGTCTCAGTTCTTTGGAAAAGAAATAAATATATGTCGTTTTATTTGTTAAATATTCTTTCAAAAAGTTAGTAATTACTTTTTTATTTAATATTTGTGGGTAGTGTTGAATAATTTGATGTCCTTCGAAATTTTCGCGTTTGGTTTTAACATATTTGTCATAAGGTGCTTTTTTAATAAGTTGATGGGCTTTATTATTAATTTCCTCTAATATAGTCCTATTGGAATGATTTACGTTAGCATTTGTACTATGTATTGTTTCCATTATGGGTGGTTTTATTGGAATATTAGAAAGGGTTGCTTGTGTTATAGGTGGATTTATTAGAATGTCAGAAATACTATTAATTTTGGGTGTTGTTTCAGGTTCGTCTTCTAGTCTTTCTATTGTTTGTGACACTACTTCAGAGTCAAGGATATCTGGGTTAAATTGGTCGTTTAGGAATTGCGTTACATGCGTCGGTATTTATATCGCCTGGGTAATTTATTAATGATTCTGATTCGATTCAGTTTAATTGAATTCGGCTAAGGGCGTCAGCGTTAGTGTTTTGTTTTCCTTTTTTGTAGATTATTTCATAATTATACTCTTCAAGTTTTATCCTCCAACATACTAATTTCGAATTTGGTTCTTTGAGGTTAAATAACCGCACTAATGCCCAAACGATTCCCAAAAGTTCTTTTTCGATCATTGAATATTTTTGTTCTGTTTCATTTAGAGTGGGCGATACGAATGTTACGGGGTTCTCATTTGGCGGGTTGCCTTTAGAGAGAACAGCGCCTAGGGCTATATTTGAGGCGTTTGTTGTAAAGACAAAGGGTTTTTCAAAATCAGGATATTTTAGTATTGGAGCATTTATAAGCAATTCTTTTAAATGATTAAAGAATTGAATAAAGGCTGGTGAGTGTTCGACTTTCTCTCCTTTTTTAAGGCATAGTGTAAGTAATGTCTTTTTCGGTTTTTCGTATGGGGAAATTTTTAACTGCGGTGACTTTATCAGGGTTAGGTTTATACCTTCGCTTGTAATTTTTTTGACCTAAATAAGCAATTTCTTTGTGTAAAAAAGTCTATCAAAAATGGATTTTAATCTAACGACGTGCTCTTGAAGTGACGTAGAGAAGATTGTTATGTCGTCAAGATATACAGAACAGATTTCATTTTGAAGTCCCCGAAGGACGTCATTCATGACTCGCTGAAATGTAGAGGGTGCATTTTTAAGCCAAAAGGCATATGTCTAAATTCACAATGACCTGTATCGGTTTAGAAGGCTGTTTTAGGTATAACATTCGGTTCCATTTCCATTGGATGAAATCTGGTTACGAAATCCAATGTACTGAAATATGGGTATTTCCCGAATTCGACAATATCTGATATATTTTGTAAAGGAAATGTATCATCAGTACTGCGCTCATTGATTTTATTTGATTGATTGAAATCGCAAACGATACGCCATTTTCGTTTTCCGGACGCGTCCATCTTTTTTGGGATAATCCAAATTGGACTACTCCACGGTGACCTTGAGTTTTGAATGATACCGTTCTCTAACATTTTGTTAATTTGGGTTTAACCTCTTTTTTACGAATTTCGGGGTATCAATAAGTTTTTGTATATATGGGTGTGTCATCGTTTAGGTTTATTCTTTGTCCAATTTAAAGTAATTGTAAGCGGGATGTCCTCACAATAAAATATGTAACGATGTTCGTATAGTCGAATGCGGTCTTATCGTGCGGGTCCAAAGGTCACCAACATTATGAATCAAATCAGAAAACACAGTGAATACCAAAATGTTGAGTTGTTCTTTTATCGAGCTATTAAATCTCGATGAACTATTTACAAATATACAGGGAGAAAGAAAATAGTTTTTTTTTAAATTATATTACGCAATATTATTAAGATAGCCACTTAATATTATTTTATATATTAAATGCCGAGGGACTAAATAAGAAAATTCGCTAAATATGTGTTTGGTTAAAATTTTTTGGTTGGCAAAAACAAAAATACACAAAATGGCAAGCGCCTTAATAAAGTCGGAAGTCGGTTCGAATCAGTGGAACAATCAGGATATGTTCTGTTTATACAGCCACTTAAAAAAAGTGAGATTTTTTTATCAATCACCAAAAAGTATGATCCCCGCTTGACCTAAAAATCTAACCACTTATGTGTGTGTGTCATTTATTAAAATGAGGGCCACCCCTGTGCAAAGAAAACTTGTTTTTTTTTTGTATTGTGATAACAAAAAAATTTTACTTTGCAAAAATATTATATACGTTTGTTAAAAACACAAGATAATTAGTTATTACTTCCCTCGTGAGATTTTTTTAAGATCTCTACGTTTAAGGGTCCCTAGATGCCGGAAAACATGTTTTCTCAATTCCGTCTGTCTGTAGGTATGTCTGTCCGTCAGTCTCTACCCGTTTCTGGTAAAGCGATTTTACCGATTTTTATATATCAAATTTTGTCTTATAATTAATAAAAAAAATTATTTATTTTAAACACGCTTTAAAATTGGAACAAGTTTTCTATAATTATTTATCTACTGCCTACAAAATTACAAATGTACTAAAAAAGTAAGCAAAAAATGGTGTCAAATCTAATAAAAAAAAATTTAAATTAAAATTCACTGGCTAATATCCAGGAGCCAGTGGCAAAAGCTCTGAGAATCGGTATAAGGAATGTACAGAAACTTGTGCATGAAAAAAAACATAATTTACTTCCGAAGAAGATTAAGAAATGTACACGAAAAAATCCAAAGGCAAAAGACTTAAGTTACAATGCAAAAATGGATATTCATAATGCAATTTATGATTTATACACGTCAAAAACTAATATAATCCTTCAGAAACTTTTTAATATTATAGACTAAAAAATATCATCATCACTTAAAAAGTCCTCATCTTCTGAGTGGTTGGTACTATTTCGACATCTAGAACTCGTTCTCGATTCCACCAATCCCATATTAATTTCTCCATATGTTCCACAGATTTCTTCCAGTACTCCGGCGTAATATAATTTAATGAATCTTGCCAAACAATTTGCACTTCATCTGATGTAAGGTCATCGTTTACGTGATTTTCGTAATATGATTTTGCCCCAGCCAATATTAATTCTATTGCGTTAAACTGGCAATGGTATGGCGGCAGTCGTAAAACCTCATGTCCATTTTCCCGTAATATTTCATTTACGGCATATATTGTGGGTTTTTTGCCATTAAAAGAAGTTCAAGTTTCAGCATATTGGGTAAAGGATTTTATCTTTGTTTTATTAGCCAGTCATAAATATCACTTTTCTTCCAGGATGAAATAGGTTGTTTATTTAAGATTCGTGAATGATAAGATGCATTGTCCAGGATGGTTAAAGATGGAGCATCTAAATTTGGAATCAGTTGTTCTTTTAACCATTTTTCAAACAGTTCACAGTTCATATTATCATAGTAGTACATACTTTTGGATGTTGAAGAAAACAGTAAACTTGCACCTGGGAGAAATCCTGTTGAATAACCTGCATGCAAAATGATGAACCGTTTTCCCCCCCACTTCCCTTTTTTCTCTTAACACTTTTTACAGACTCGTCCTGCCAAGATTTCGAACCACTTCCATTAGAAAATATCCAAGTCTCGTCTAAAATTACCACTTTTCTAAATTTTGAATTAACATTTTTCGTGTATTTCCTTAAAAACTGGATACGCTGTCTTGCTATGTGTGGCAACTCGCATAAAAATCTTCGATTACAGTCCTTTTTATATCGAAAACCCAATATTTGTATTAATTTTGATAACGATTTTAGCCCAATTTCCAATATGCCTCGATTTTTTAAAGCCTCTTTTAAAACTTGAAGGGTTATATTAACTTTTTTTGTGTATATATCGTAAAATGCATTACGAACATCCATTTTTATATTGTCACTTAAGTCTTCTGTCTTTGGCTTTTTTTCTTAATCTTCTTCGGTAGTAAATTATGCTTTTTTTCATGCACAATTTTCTGCACAGTCCTTATACCGATTCCCACAGCTTTTGCTATTGTCTCCTGGATATTGGCCGGTGAATTTTCATTTTCGTAATATTTTATTAGATTTAGTACCATTTTTTTCGCTTGTGAATGCAAAAAACCCGAAAATTGTTTTCCATTACTCATTTTGTCACTAACTTGTCAATCTGACTTTGAAGTGACATCGCTCAAAGATTTTTGCAACTGCTGGTATTTGTTTATCCTCTTTTTTCATATGAAAATATCATAGGTCTATATAATTCATCTTCCGGATTTTATGCGGAGGATATATTTATTACACGTAATAAAAGAAAAACAAACTTAAAAAGTTTGTTGTTGATAAATCGTATGACCCGCACGACAACACTGCTTTTGACTATAATACAAGTTTCGAATAGCTTCGTATTCTTCCTGATTACACTATGACGGTCTTAAATTTTTTAAATTTTGTTTTTGTGTATTAATCATACATTAATTTATTTCTGTGTCGGTTTCCATTTTTTCTATAAAGTGGTTTTCTACTTCATTTATGGTTTCGATATCTATGAAATTAATTATTTTTATTTTGACTGGGTTTTCGCGACTATTCGTAATTATAGTTTGCGTAAGAGTCAATGACTTGTACTAAAGCTTCTGGCATCTCGCGCATCCAAAATCTGTATATTTTAAAATACTTAAACCATTTGATTCATTGACAGGCAGTTTAATTTTTTGACATGTGCGTGGGAGAATTATTATTTCGATAGTTTTAAAATTATGTAAGTTTGATATATTGTTTTGATAATATAAAGGCAAAGTTACAAATTGACTATCTA
This sequence comes from Kuschelorhynchus macadamiae, assembly GCA_030620095.1. Taxonomy (NCBI): domain Eukaryota; kingdom Metazoa; phylum Arthropoda; class Insecta; order Coleoptera; family Curculionidae; genus Kuschelorhynchus; species Kuschelorhynchus macadamiae. The sequence goes on along the minus strand of JAUTXW010002718.1, from coordinate 458,072 downwards.
AAGAACATTGTTTTCAATTTATATTCGCTCCGATATGTATTAGAAAATCAGTTCCTAAAAGTCCGTACAATTTAGGTGAAAAATCAAAAATGTATGATTACCTGCATGATTAAAAGAAGGAAATAGTAGTAAAGTGCGGGACACGAAAGAAAACCGGGCGGTCCTTAAAATAAAGGTTCATGGTCTTAAGCAAGCGGAAAAGTAAAATTTGTGTACGCAAATAAATGTATGTTATTTTATTTGTTGTAATAGTTTGCCGCTTCACCTATAAAGTGCGCCAGCTAAGCGGTACGGAAAATTAATCGAGGATTTAGTAAATTTCGCACTGGTCCACTTGTAATTGGGATGTGCCTAGAGTCTCCATGCACTTGCCGCTAGAAGGTTCAAGCTATTTCCAGTGGCGCCTATACATTTCGAGCATTTGTTTTTATTTCTATATAAATGCGTTGAATTTGAATTATTATTTCGAAGTAACTATGGCGAGCAAAAGAGGAAAAACAATTCGAAGCGGTGCACGTGAAGTTATTGCGAGCGTTATAGAGGCCTGTACTAAAGAAGCTGAAAATAATAGTTTGACTATTTCAATTCAAAATCGAAAAGAACGCGCGAACTGGTGTTTCGGAAAGTAGTGTAAGAAAAATTCAAAGAGAACATAATGCTCGCTCATGTTCTACTTCACCTTTAAAATCTGCTGGTAAAAAAAGACCCCGATTATCATACAAAGATAAAATTGACGATGGTGATTTTCAAGTAATTCAAAGAACAATAGAGGATTTTTATGTAAACTTGAAAAAGGTTCCGACCTGCAAACCCCTACTTCGTGCTGTAAAGGACAAAATAGATTTTCCGTAGTGGTATAAAACCTTAAATCGGCTTTTACGATCAAATGGTTTTGTTTGGCGCGAGTGCCAAAATAAACGAAAATTGTTCATTGAGAGACCAAATATTTTTCACTGGCAGGTGAAATATCTATCAACTGTAAGGCAATATAGGCAAGAAGGACGCAATATTGTGTATCTAGACGAAACCTGGGTAGATAATGATATGACAGTGGACAAATGCTGGTAAAGTGAAAGTGTTACAGGTGTTGTTCAGGGAATCCGCTCTAGTAGTCGCTTTATTATAGTTCTTGCTGGTTCAGAAGCCGGATGTGTTCCAGGCGCTGCTTTAGTTTTTCGCTCCGGACTAACAACTCGAGACTATCATGGACAGATGAATACAGATAATTTTGAAAAGTGGTTGCTCGAGAAGCTTCTACCTAACATTCCTCCCAAATCAGTCGTGGTAATGAATAATGTGTCTTATCATTCTCACGTAGAAGATAAAGTGCCAACTAAATACTCTACAAAAGCTCATATGATATCGTGGCTTAAATCGAACAATCTTGTATGTGATCCAACATGGAGAAAATATCAATTATATGAAGTAACATCAGCCAACAAGCTTTGAGAAAAAAATTTAAAATTGACGGTCTTTTACGTAACCTACACCTTTAAGGCTGCCTCCATACATGTGCGACCTCAACCTTATTGAACTTCCATGGGCAGGAGTAAAAAAATATATTCGAAAGCGCAACACCGGTGAACTTTCAATTAAAGATTTAAATAAAATAACATTAGAAGCGATTGACTCAATATCGGCTGAAAATTGGAAATCGTATGTTAAACATATTCGTTCTATTGAAGATAAATACTGGGAAGTAGATGGATAAACAAAAATCTTTTTTGGCTTTTTCGCAACTGAATAAAAATATTTAACTTTAAATTAATTGAAGCAAATATTTAATATAATTACATACCTCAACATGTAGACTAGTCTGTGTACGGAATGTTTCGATACATAATATAAACAATATTATTTAAGCAAGCATAAGAAATTATATCATTTACCTTAAGTTTTTATAGACACATAGTAGTTGTACAAATACTTTCATCCTATCGGGACTCATCAGTGCGCCGATCGTAAAAGAAAAACATTAAATAATAGTAGAAGTAGATGGCAAAATTGAAACGGTTAATGATGATTTAGTTATCACACTGCGATCTTCAAGTAGTGACGACGAAACCTTATCATTTTCAGAGGAAGACAACGATTTAGAAGGAATCGAACCATTAGAATCGCAGCCGTCAACCTCAAAAATGGCTTAGTTTTTTTTCATATATTTTGTAAAATTGTTCATAAAGTAGCTGTCAATAAACTGCTTCAAAATAATTAATTTTCTGTTCAATACCGGGTGTCAAAAAATATCTAATATTCTAATTAATATTTGAAAAACTACAGAACTCATATTTTTCGATAATTAACACATCAATGTAGTTATAGTAGGGGAGCCAGAACTGATTCGAGTGAAGAAGATTTATCAAAATTTTAACTTATGCAGTTCGACTTGGGGCTATTCTGGTATGCCAAAAGTGACCGTTTGTCTCCGTCTGTCATATTACTTTGTACAGGGGGCATCATTGTGAAGTACTATACAGGGCGTTTCCTAATTGCGTGCTAATGTTAAAGGTGGGTGATTCTTGCACCTTTTTAAGTTTAATATGAACCTAAAAGTCTTAACTTTGGAGATACAGGGTTTTAAAAAAACATTTTTTTTTAATCCTAATTCTGATGCTATTATAGATAAATAACTTGTGAAATTTGATACACATCTTTTATGCATAAAAGGCCATGTTTTATTAACAACCAATTTTTGAAATTTCTACCAGTGGCGTGCATATGTAATTAACCAGGATAAATCCGTATGCTCCTTAATGCATAGAAGACGTGTATAAAATTTCATACAATTATCTACAATAGCATCAGAATTGGGATGAAAAAAAAAGTTTTCTTTTTATACTTTACCGTCATATATCTCAAAAGTTAAGACTTTTAGGACATAAAAACACCCCCTTAGACATCAGCACGTAATTAGGAAACGCCCTGTATAGTACTTCACAATGACGGCCCCTGTATAAAGTAATATGACAGACGGCCACTTCTGGCATACCCGAGTAGCCCAAAGTCGAACTGCATAAATTAAAATTTTGATAAATCTCGTTCACTGGATCTGATGCTGGCTGCCCTTGTAAAATCTGGACTTGTAAATCGTGTGTCACTATATCACTATACACTAAATCGATCAAGAAAAATCAAAATTAAATCATTTTAAAATTCGAAAGTTCGCCGTTTTTGCAACACGAAAGAGATATAGATAAAGATCATTGAGCATAGTTACATTTGTTAATTATGTGAAGTGCGTATAGTCAAAAAGGAGTGCCATACTATTTAAAGAACGACGGGACACCACTGGTTTAAAGAGATTTCTTGGCCGGCCTTCCTGAACCGATTGACTCCGCCCGGTTTTTTTTCGTGTCCCGCACTATATATTAATTACTTCATTGCGAATGGACGTAGCGTGGGCCATCCTTACTGAGAAAGGTACCGAAAAAATAAAATTTGAATACATTTTGTATGCTAAAGAAGGCTTTATAAAACTTTTGCCACTACCGACCGGTATCATTTAAAATTTTGCTTTGATTTCGGGATTCGGATTGATTTTTGTGTATGATCTGAAAAAGTCGAAATTATTGCGGCTTTTACTGTGGGCCCTGTATTTCATTCCATTCGAGAACAAATAATATCGGCTACCCTACCTACAAGTTTGCTTGAAATAGTATCGTGTAAACATACATTTATAGGTGCATTATTGTTAGTTTTATTTCTATGATTATTATAAAAATTATCACAAGCATTAATAAATCTATTTATTTGTTTTGGATTCCCATCGAATGAGGGAATATTGTCTGCTTGATATCTGACTAATTGTAAATTAGGTTCAGTATTCATTATTTTACTTATTTGAATTAAATTAGAAAAAGGTGTTAGATTTCCTTCACAATTTAAATTTCCAAAAGCTGATATTAAATCTTCCAGTTTGCGGAATTGCAAGAGACGTAAATATCAATATTTAAGATAGGGTACTGAACATAATTCCAATTTTCATTCTTAAACTAGGGTCCAATAGGAGAGGCGATTTGGTCCTCTCCCTGGTTACCTGCTATGAGGGTGGGACGATGTGTGTTCCCAAACTCGCACCAATAGGACGCTGGACGATGCTGTTCCAAATCCCTGGTCAATGTTGAGTTTCTTGGGACACCCTGAAGATTTTTGATTGTCCAATTTTATTTCATAAGCGTACAAAGAGAACTGACTACAAAATGCATTTTAGTTATATTTATAAGTTAAGTAATGCTTATGTTGCATGAGAACGAAAAGAAAAAGTCTAAGAATTGCAAGTACATAAATGCAGAATTGCATTTCTCACGGAAACGTAACTTGTATTATGTTTTTTCCCAAATTATTGTGATTATTTTGTCATTGTTTCTTTAAATTCATTTAATAAGTGCTTGTATTAGATACTAAGAACTTGTATGGCGATCCTATTATGTACAGTATTATTTAGGTTTATATAAATCACTTCGCTGATATTAGGTTTAAAGTAGTTTTTTCCCTATCAAGTATCTCAACGTTATCAAAATCGAAATCGTGACCCAACTTAAAATGGTGTTCTGCCAGTGCCGTTTTTTTCTGCTTGATTGCGTTGGCAGTCCCTACAATCATACTTATGTTGATAAACCCTAATTTTTAAATATTGTTTTGTGACACCTATATTAGATTTTTGGCAATTTTCACAAGGAATTTTATAGACAAGGTTGGAGTTTAGTTTCTTGGATACTTTGTCTTTTAGTGGCGTATAAAGGCAGTTTAAAGTGCGGGTGTTATAAAATGCAAGCTTACAATTAGGATACTTTTTGTTGTTTTTTTTTGTGTTTTCTGAGATATTTTTTATGTAGGGAAGTTTGTAATAATTGACTTCTGCCTGTCGACTTTTTTTTAATATTGTACTTTTATAATTAGTTAAAACTCGATTGACAAGTGGCAATGGGTAGTTATTATTTTTTAGGATAGCTTTTACTTTAATTTCATTTTCCTTAGAAAATATGTTTTTATTGCGCTAATTTTATGTGAAGTGGCATGCCCTGATAAATAATTAAGCACTCGTCCTGAAGCAGTAGCCTTGACTTACCAGTTGGTTTTAGAGATTTTCAACAATGTAAATCATTCCTCAAAGAAAATTACAACTTGTTTGTTATAAGATCTGACAAGGGTAACTCCACCGTATTAATGCAGAAAGATGAGAATATAGAAGGCGTAAACATTTAATTGGACGATCCACAAACCTTTAAAAAACTGAATTTTGACCTTACAACAAAATATCAAACACAAGCCAATAATATAGTAAAAAATCTTTTAGATAACAAATTCATTGATGAACCAACCGTCTTCTAAAAAACTTAAAATGTTCAATAGTGTCTCTCCTAAATTATATGCTTTTGGAAAATTCACAAACCCAACCCAAGCTTAGAACCTATCGTAAGCTGTATAAATTCCCCTTCATACAACTTAGCTGTACTTGTTTATGAAACTCTAATGGCAATAACCTCTACTTTTCATTATAACTTCAAAATTCTTTCGAACTTGTTGAATTTGTATAAAATGTCATACTGCCTAAAACCTACATCCTGGTCTCTCTTGATGTAGTCTCCCTTTTCACAAATATTCCAAAACAATTAGTATTAAAAAATTTAGAAAAAAGTGGCGATATATTAGCGTTTACACTTCAGTTCCTCTATACTTCTTTTTTAATATAATTGAATACACTCTTTATTTCCAGTTATTTATCGTTTAAGAGAGAAATGTACCAACAACTCGACGGGTCGGCAATGAATAATCCAGCTAGTCCGGTACTCGCTAACTTAGTCATGATTGAGTTAATCAGTTACATAGAGGAACAACTTCCAACGAATTTCTGAAAGCTGAAAGCCTTTTATCGCACTTTAACAAATACCATCCTAGGTTAAAGTTCACCATGGAGTTAGAAATCGAAGGGCGGTTGCCATTTCTTGATACCATGGTGATTAGATCTGATGATGGAGTTTTGAAAACCAACTGGTATGTCAAGGCTACGGCTTCAGGGCGAGTGCTAAATTAGTTATCGTGGTATGCCACTTCACATAAAATTAGCACAATAAAAATCTTCTACAGAGCTTTCAACCTCAGTAGCCCGGAGTATAAAAAAAATGAAATTAAAGTAAAAGTTATCCTAAAAAATAATAACTACCTATTGCCTCTTGTCAATCGAGTTTTTACTAATTATAAAAGTAAATTATTAAAAAAAAAACAAAAGAAAGTCGATAGGAAGAAGTCAATTATTTCCCTACGTAAAACATCTCTCAGAAAACATCAGCAAAAAGTATTCTAATTGTAAGTTTGCATTTTATAACACTCACACCTTAAACTGCCTTTATACGCCACTAACAGACAAAGAACCCAAGGAACAAAACTCCAACCTTGTCTATAAAATTCATAGTGGATATTGCCAAAAATCCTATGTACCAATATTTAAAAAATATGGTATATCAACATAAGTATGATTGTAGAGAACACCGACGTAATAAACCAGAAAAAACGGCACTAGCAGAACACCATTTTAGATTGGATCACGATTTCGATTTTGATAGCGTTGAGATATTGGATAGGGGAAAAAACTACTTTAAACGCAATATCAGCGAAATGATTTATATAAACATAAACCTAAATAATACTGTAAATAATAGGACCGACATACGAGATCTTAGTATCCGATACAACCACTTATTAAATGAATTTAAACAAACAATGATAAAATAATAATAGTCCTGCTACCAGATCAAAATAGCAACAATTTGGGAAAAAACATAATACAACACAAAGAAATGTTTGATAACGGTGGCAGCCCAAGTTTTCACCTTTTAGTTGCTGTTGTTCGTCTATACTGAATGTTGGGTTTGTCTTTTTATTGTTGTAAAAATAATGTCATCGTGTTCCTTAGGTTTCATATAGATATGTATATACTTTTGTGTGTTGACGTAAATCCCATATTTAAAAATAGATATGTATTAATAATATAATATATATATATATATATATATATATATATATATATATATATATATATATATGTATATATATGTATATATATGTATATATATATATATATATATATATATATATATATATATATATATATATATATATATATATATATATATATTGTTCCAGATTTGCCGGTACACAAACACGTAGATTCTGAATGCACTCCTTTTATTCAAACACAGGTTACAGGTATCAAAGGTAGACACTGGTTATACTTAACAATCGTAACTAAGGTAACTTTAAACTTGTCAATGTCAGGTTTTTAACACTTCAAAATCTTAATTACAACTGAATCAAAATGAGGCCTCGCGGCGCGCTTATATAGCCTTTAGAAAAGGATGGAATGATCTAGAATAATCTAAATAGTACAAGGTGAGATGAATTAAGCCTAACAGAACATTCGAGAACGATTTTTGACACTAACATAGTCGTTACACGGATAAAAATTAAGGTAAGTCTACTTCAATAAAATAACAAACAATAAATAAATTCATCTAAATCTTAACAAATCTATGACTAGGGCCAAATTCGTAATATTTTCCCCTTCCCAGAGTTGATCGTCACGATCAAACATCTTCGGTATCTTGGTAACGGGCTAATCGATGAAGATGCACCACTTTCACTATGAGGGCGTTTCTGAATCCGGTATACCAAGCCATTGAGTCGGATCACCACACGATACGGGCCTTCCCATGATTTCTGCAACTTCGGCGAGCGTCCCTTAGTTCTTTTTGGATTGTATAACCAAACTTTTTCACCGACTGTAAATCCAGTGTGATTGGCTCGTAGATCATAACGTGACTTCATTCTATCGATTTCTATCTGTAATTTATGGCGGACTTCTTCATGGATTTCTCTGAAGCGTTTACTAACCTGGCTGGCATAATCCGTAGTAGTTATATTATTGTTCGGAGGTCGTCCAGTCAAGATGTCGACTGGAAGCTGTAAATCAGATCCAAATATTACACTGGCAGGTGTTTTTCCAGTGGATTCATAAAGAGCGATAGGCCAGTAAAAATGGTTGAATACATTTATCCCAGTCACTTTGTTGTTCATTAACTTGGATTTTCAGGTAGTTCTCCAAAGTTCTATTAAATCTTTCAACCATTCCATCTGACTGCGAATTAAGAGGTGTTGTTCTTGTCTTATGAATTCCTAATAGGCTGCACAAGCTTTTGAATATATCGGATTCAAAATTTCTGCCTTGGTCGGAGTGCATTTCCCTTGGAATTCCATATCGGCAAATCCATTCATGAAATAGTACGTCGGCGACAGTGATGGCTTCTTGTTTGGGTATTGCGTAGACTTCTGGCCATTTGCTGAAGTAATCCATCGCTACTAACACAAAGCGATTCCCGGACTTACTAACTGGAAATGGTCCTGCTACATCTATGGCAATTCGTTCGAAGGGTGCTCCCACGTTGTACTGCTTCATTTTGCCACGAGTACGAGTTTGGGGTCCTTTACTGGCAGCGCAGTCTTCGCAGGTTCGGCACCAATCTTTCACATCTGTACGACTTCCTAACCAATAAAACCTTTCTCGAACTTTTTCAAGAGTCTTCATAACAGCAAAATGTCCTCCGCCTACACCGTTGTGTACGGCTTGCAACACTTCAGGAATTCTCTTTGAGGGCAAAATAGTTTGGTATTTGTTATTTTTGCCATCAGAACTTTCCCAGATTCTTTTTAACAGGCCGTCTTTTATCACCAAAGAGTCCCATAAAGCCCAGTATCCTTTAAATTTCTGGGATTTAGCTGCAATTTCTTGGTAACAAGGTCTTGGTGAATTTTCTAATTTCAGTTTAATTATAGGGCCAGTGTCCAGATGTCTTCTTGCTGATCTTTGGATAACATTTTAGAGTGTCACTCTGGAGAGCTTTGAAGTGCTGTTCTTCGGCAATGAAAATCGTCAGGATCTTCTCTTTCCTCGTGTCTGTTGCAATGTTTACAACTTTCTGGGCATGGTCTTCTTGATAAAGCATCAGCATTTTTATGATTTAACCCTTTGCGATGTTCAATTTTAAAGTCGCTGCAACCACCTGGCTATTTGTCCTTCGGGATTCTTAAATTGTAGCAACCATTTGAGTGATGCATGATCCGTCCTTAAAAGGAATTTTTGCCCATACAAGTACTTATGAAAGTGCTCCAGTGTTTTAACAATAGCCAGTAGTTCTTTCCTTGTCACACAGTAGTTGCGTTCAGGTTTAGAAAGAACCTTGCTGAAATAGGCTATTACTTTTTCTTCGCCATTTTGTACTTGTGACAAAATACCACCAATAGCGTCATTGCTAGCATCGGTGTCTACAATAAACATCTGGGATGGCTCAGGATATGACAACACTGGAGGATTACACAAGGCTTGCTTCAAGTTGTTAAATGCTTCTCCACATTCTTGGGTCCATACATAGCTGTGACTGCTTTCAGTAAGTCCATGTAATGGTCTAGCGATATTAGCAAAACTTTTTATGAATCGTCTGTAGTACGTACAAAGTCCCAGAAAACTCCTTAGTTCATGTCTGTCCTTTGGTATTGGCCAATTTTGAATGGTTTCAGTGTTCTCAGGATCGGTTTTTACTCCATGTTCGGTAATTACATGGCCTAGATATTTCACTTCTTTTTGAAAAAACTGGCACGTTTTGGGACTGAGTTTTAAGCCAGCTATTCTCAGTTTCTGGAAAACAGCTTCAAATGACCTTCAAATGTTTTCCCAAGAATAATGATGTCATCTAAATATATTAGGCATGTTTCCCATGTTATTCCATGTAATGTCAGTCATCCATTAAACGTTCAAAAGTTGCTGGGGCGTTGCATAATCCAAAAGGCATAACTTTAAATTGCCACAGTCCAGTCCCAGTAGAAAACGCTGTCTTTTCTTTATCATCTGGATTAAGCTTAACTTGCCAATAACCACTTTTCAGGTCTAGGGTTGAGAACCATTTTGATCCTGTTAAAGTGTCCAAGTTATCATCAATTCTTGGTAAGGGAAAGCTATCTTTCTTTGTCACGTCATTGAGCCTGCGGAAGTCGACGCAGCATCTGGTGAAGCCATCTTTCGCCTTAACTAAGACTACTGGTGACGACCATGGACTTTCAGATGGTTCTATAATGTCTTGTTTTTCCATATCCTTAAGCATCTGATTAACTTCATGTCGCTTTGCCAAAGGTATTCGTCTTGAAGGCTGTTTTATCGGCGCTGCATCACCAGTATTAATTCGATGTTGAACTATGTTGGTTTTTCCTAAGTCGCTGTCAGACAGAGAGAAAATATTTTGATTTCTTCTCAAAAGTTCTTCCAACTTGGTCATCTGAACCTTATTCAGTAAATGTGGCGATTTCACCGAGTCTTGAAGTACCTTAGGTAAAGTAGTTCCAGGTTCTGAAGGTGGTAAGTTTGTACAGGTAAATATTGTATTAGCAGGTTGACAGGTTCCGATCTTGTCACCTCTTTTTACTTGCTGGGGATGACCTTTTAGATTCATCATTTTGACAAACATCAAATTTCCTCTACAATGAGTTAAGGTTCTTGCTGGTAAAAATTCTCTTCGCATGTAGTGGACAGTCTTGAACTGGTTCGAATAAAATTACTTCTTCCTCAAAATCATCAAACGTCTCTTTTACTATACATTCCGAACAGGCAGGTAAGGTAGTATCTTCTAGCAAAACCACTTCTCGGATATTGGAATTATTTCTTTGTGGCAGGTTCATAACTATTTCTTCATTTTTTGTACGGAGGACTCGTTGAGGTATGTCAAGAATAAACTTATTTTGGTTCATAACATCAAGACCAAGTATGACATCATGACAGGGTTACTTCAGCCTCATGAAAGCCTTTCACAGGTATAATTTCACCGTTCGCGGTTTCCAAGACATATTTTTTGTATGGATTTTCTGTCCTGCAAGGAGCTATAATGTCTGGCCTCACGATGGTGTGTGTTGAACCGGTATCCAGTGCCATTTCACAGTCCCGACCGCATATCTTCCCCGGTACTACCAAGCTATAGCCATTATTCTGCAGCCGGGATACTTTGATTTTTGTTGATGTCGATGGGGCTTGGTAGCACCTAGCCAGCTTTCGCCCTTTAAAACTGGCTAATGGGAGTTTTCCTGAATATCTTCAGGAATCCCATTGCTGGTACATCTTCTTTGCACATGTCCCTCTTTACCACATTTCCAACAACGGATGCCTTTTCTTTGTCGGAAAGTTAAAGATTTATTTTCGTCTTTCTGATGTTTAGGAAGAATCTCTTGCAGTTCTTTTAAAAAGTTCGAAGCATTTTCATTTGTAGTCCGGTATTCTGGAGTGTACTGTAGTCTACGTAGTTTTCCTTGACCCCTGGATGTTTGTTTAGCTGTTTCGAACTGAAGGGCATATGCCAGAGCTTCTGAAATCTTCTTTATTCTAGCCATTCTTAAAGCTTGGTTGGTATCAGGATCACGAAGGCCTTCGATAAAACTGCTTACTGCCAACCCTTGCTTGATCTCTTCAGGGTAGGATGGATAAGTCAAGTTAATTAGTCGCACAATATCGGTTTCATACTCTTGAAGACTTTCGTTATATTTTTGTCTTCGACATTGAAGTTGTGCTATATAAACGTCCTGTAGATGTGCTTCTCCATAACGCATTTCTAGATGGCTTACTAATGTCCCAAAGTCATTTTGTTTATCTTCGGGTATCTTCAAGTTACAAAGGAAAAACCAAATCCCGGTAACGGTAAAAAACATTTCATTTGGCGCATGGAACGTTATAACGACTTTTAGTTAATTGCTGATATCTAACGTGTTTTTTGACCGATTTTGCTCACCAAAGTCTTAAATTACTCAAAAGTGACTAGACTTTAGGATTATGTGAAAATCAAATCTACAGGTTGTTACAGAAAAATTACGCCTTTTAAATTATTAAATGTCAATGTTTGAGCCTCTAGCTTATTTATTTCTCTTTTAAACAAGCCCAAAATAAATAAAATCGGTCAAGTAACAAACAGTTACAATAGAGACTCTATTCAGACGCGAGAAAGAAAACTTCGAAAATGCCAAATGTGATTTTGGCGAAACGTCAGCAAAACTGTTCTCTTCAGAACGACAGTAGTGAACGGATGTACACCCGGAATGACAACACACACACACACACACACACACACACACATATATATATATATATATATATATATATATATATATATATATATATATATATATATATATATATATATATATATATATATATATATATATATATATATATATATATATATATATATATATATATATATATATATATATATCAAAAGTAGAAAATATATAACGCGGCAAGAACTAATATATAGTAGAAAATGGATTCTTTGGGATGACCGCTAAAGCAATGGAATTTGGCTAACCATAGACACGTGTTTCTGACTTAAGGTCTTCATCCGTACAGTCAACTAGTTGAAAGACGAGTACAACCAGCGCGAAAATGAATACACAAAACAATACCAGGGTCACCACTAGGAGCAAAACCGACATTTGTGATTACCAAGAGAACATTCGAAATCTTCGCCGGACTTAATACTCTATTTACCACAGAGCAGCATATAGCCACCTGTGGCGAAACTCATAACGCAAGAGTAGTAAATCAAAAGCAGAAAATATATAACGCGGCATGGTTAGCTAAATTCCATTGCTTTAGCGGTCATCCCAAAGAATACATTTTGTACTATATACTTTCTACTATATACTAGTTCTTGCCGCTAACTAGTGTACCGTCAGACTCTACCAAATTTCGATGCCTAATTTGTAGAAAGGATTATTTTGGGTAATATGGGAATTGAGTCTATTATAGGCCGTATGAAATCAAATATTTACAAAAAAATAGCTTTCAGGAATACTCGAATATTTGTTAAACCTATAAACAAGAATAAATAACTCTGATATTTTATCATGTCGTCTAGCTGAATAATCCTTACAAAACTAATATGTTCCAGATAAAAACCCGTTCACATTCCATCTAGTAGCTTTGTGTCCAACTCCAGCCTGAAGAGCCCCGTGTACTACATGAAGTGTACATGTCTCCCTATCAATAAGAGTTATTATCATGTAATAATTCTTTTAAAAGCCTATACATCAACATCCATTAGTCTTTTTTTATGAAATCTTATTAAGCGATTCTTCAAATAAAATGTAAAAAAGCTTTAGCGTTTTAATATGTCTTGCAAATTTATGTTTTAAGTATTCGACTAAACCAAAAATATATAAATTGGAAGCATTTTGCCACAAAAAAAAACATTAAAATGGCTTGAACAATAACAATAAAGTTGCCAAAAATAAGGATTTTCAATTTTTGTTTGTTTGGTGAAGTTATGGGCTGGCGTTTTAGGGAGATTACACGTTAGTCAATCTAGTGTTGATAAAACCATTCCGGTACTTTCATTAATGTTTCCGGACTCTGATATCGCTAGGAGGGTACGATTAGGCTCAACAAAAGCTTTTTAAAGATTCTCCCGCTAGACGAAATGATAAAATATCAGGAGTATAGGAGTAATTTATTCTTGTTTATAGGTTTAATAAGCGCTTCATTTTCTCAGAAGTTTTGCCAGACCCGTTCGGTGATCAGATTTTTACCTATTATGAATATACATCTATACGCTTACCTCAAACTATGTGCGTTACAAATATCTCCAGTGAATTAAAAGATCCATTGGTGCCCGCTAAAATTCCATTCCTTAACAAGATTTTCACATTTTTTTAACTCAATTTCAAAGGCACGAACCTCTTATCCTAGTTCTTTATAAGGATTTAAATTTGCTTTTAGTAACCTTATTAGAAAAAATTATTAAAAAAACAAATTCACGATAATCTAAAATAGATCTTACGAACAAATCAATTTGTCTTTTTCTGAGTAAATTGGATATTGATTTAGCTTATGTAAAATTTATAAAGATTTATAAGGTTAGCAAAAAGGATAAATTGATGTTCCGCAAGGACTGTCAGTGTCAAAAATTTTGGTTGCTACGATTTTAAAAATGATAAATAGAGGATTGGAGTGTGAAATACCCAAAACAGTTTAATGCCTAAATTCAAATATTGTTTTATAAGTTGGTAGCGTGTTAATAATTTGTCGGCTGAACTTTCTGGGAAGAATTGTTCAGTAGACTTTCCTCACGGTCACAGGGGGTTCATGCAACAGAATTGAGTTTGGCTGATTCAAGCTGAAAAAGATGTAAATAAAAATATTTTAACAACTTAAATATTTGAAAATTAATGGTCTATGTTTCTACGTTAAGTCTAACGTCATTTTCAAAACCTGAACAATAAAAAACTGAAAATATCTGAAAATGAAATTGTTAATTAAATAAGTATAAAGTGTGATTAAATTCGTGTGATAAAATTGCAAAATTCTGTCATGGTCTCAAAAACTGACATTTGATGGATAAATTCTGTCAGAATTTTGCAATTTTACCAGATGAATTTATCCACATTTTATAGTAATTTAATTAATAAGTTCAGTTTCATTTTTAGATATTTGCAGTTTTTTATTGTTCAAGTTTTGATAACGTTGTTAGACTTAACCCCGAAATGTAAACCATTTGATAGGTTTTTTACTTTTGAAACGGAATAATTGATTTATTGTCAAACAGCGTTGTGATCTGAATTCTAAGAATATGATAAACAAAAAGGTATTTAGTCTTAAAAATGTTTTTGTTATATTTATTGTTAGTAGTTTAAACATTATACCAATTTATTACGTAAAATAAATGTTTTATAGTGGCATGCTAATTCGTAAGACTTTGGAAAAATGTAATGTATTATTTTTTAAAGGCAATTCTTGCGCACCGAGTTTTTGGTGAGAACTCTGATAATTATTTACTACATAAACAAAGCAAAGTTTTCCATGCAATAATATTGTTCCAAACCTACAAGCGTGCGAAATAGATATTTACAATACAAGTGGGATAAAATCGTTATTAACGTTAATAAAGATTTATCACACGTATCTCGTACAAAATTTTTGATCTATTATCTTTTAAAATCTTATCCGAGTTATAATATAATTTACATTTTCGTGAAAAGATTACCTGTCAAATATTTAAAAACAAATTACCTCTATTACCTGTACCATAGCAACCAAGTAACTAAGTTTTTATTAGAAAACATTAGAAAATAATGATATCAAACAATTTGTAATTTGTTATAAAGTTCGGAACGAGTTTCATACATTTTCAACATGAGCTATTCAGATCTTCCATTCGACATCGAAGAAGTGGTTACCGGCGTAATTTCCACACTTCTGCCCGAGAAATCACGGGCAAAATATGAGTTGGTCTACTCACAGTATCAGAAATGGTGTGAAGAAAAGAACATAAAATCTCTAGTCAGAAGGCATTGTTAGCCTATTTTAAAGATCTACGCAAAATTCAAAAACCATCCTCTCTTTGGGCATATTATTCAATGTTGCGGAGTGTGATGTCTATTAGAAAAAAATGTGGATACTAATAAATACTAATTGCGTTTTTAAAAAGAAATTCGGAAGGATATAGACCTACAAAATCGAAGATTTTAACGAAAAACGATATTAGTGTTTTTCTGCAGGAAGCTGGTGATAACAAGTTTTTTATGGCGGAAGTAGCACGTATTGTTGGACTAGCACGAACATGTAGAAGAGAAGAGCTGGCAAACTTACTCTTGGAACATGTGCAAAGATGAAGGTGCGTGTTTTCGTTTTGTAATACCATTCACGATGACAAAAAGAGCTCGAGAGTTTTTTGTAACATCAGGAGACAGTGAAGGTTTAGATATGGTGGAAGTTGTCCGAAATTACATCAAGGTAAACATTTGGTAAACACGTTGATCATGGTCGTTTCTTCGTATGCTATAAGAACGGTAAATGTACAAAACAGCCAGTGGGATTAAACACTTTTGGAGGTATGCCTAAGACTATTACTTAGTTTTTAAAATTATCCAATCCAGAACAAGATACCAGCCACTGCTTTAGAAGGTCTGCTACATCACGATTAGTCAACACCGGAGTGGATATTTGGAACCGTAAAGAGGCGTGGGGGATGGAGGTCATATACAGCTGTTGCAGAAAGATACATTGAGGCTTCGGAAGGAAACAAAAAGAAGACTGCTTTGAGTATACTCGAAAATAACGAAAATGAATCAAGTAGTATCCGAAAACTGAACATATTTAATGCAAGTTCATCGCAAGTTAAGTCAAGTTCATCAATTAATTTAAATAACTGCAATAGTTGTATAATTAATATTTACCATAAATAAACGTATTTTCTTTAATTCTGTTTTAATTTTAATATTAGTATATATTACCTAACTAAAATCAGTGCGGCAATGGCTTCTTATCTCACGATCGTGGACAATAGTATATTAAATCACTGGTTTCATAAAGACATGCTTTCATGGTACTAGCGCTAGATTAAAAATCGAGCCGCAGGCGAGTGAGATTATATGTTTTATGAAACGAGAGTTTTATAATATTTATTCTATTTTGTGTATTCTATTTTAAAAATGCGTTATCTTTAAGAAACATATTTACTATTAGGCATTATCAAATTGGTGACACTCTTAAGACTAAGAAACAAAGGTAGAGACCACAGTTCGTTCATAAATCACTTTTATCGGAATACGCCAACATGGTTTCCCTACTTTTCACATTCTATCTGCCAATGCTTATGATAAAACAAGAGGTGGGGATTGACCATGTCCAAGCATGTGGCCATTTCTTGATGATTGTCAGTGACGGTCCGACTTTTTTACTTCCCGCATAGCAAACATCGTTAATTGTGAAAAAATTACATGTTTTTCAATTTACGTTGATCGGTCGGGCTGTTCGCCGCATAGCTAAACAATCTGCTTTCTCGATTAACTTAATTTTATTTAATTTTGCACAAAAATTAAATATGAGACAAAAATAATATGACGGAAGAAAATGAAAGCCTACTAAAATATTCGATGTTTGAAAATGAAGAAAAGGTACATACTTCACTTTGCTTGACAAATAAAAGTATTCTTAACTATACTTTATTAAGTCAATTAGGTATTGTTACCGTCCTGTGGCATCATATTTAGTGTATTCACAAATATGTGCGGATTTTATTAATGTCAATAATAAGATTTGCTAGATAGTAAACATCTAATTTTTTTTTAAACTATAGTAAGATATAGAAATCACCTTGGAACTCACGAAATCGCATCCGAAATAACGAAATCGTTTCTCACTTCTTGAATTAATTACCTACACATTTTAAAGAAATAATCGTTTGGCAACACGGTACGTAACGCACAGTAGACGAATCTTTTTCCCATTTCACTATCTAACATCAGACGATTAAGTTAAATAAGTTTAAAAGAAAATTAGTGTTTTATATATTATGCTTTTAGATTTTTTATATTTCTATCTTTATTTTTAGGCAGAGTAAAGCTAAAGTTTATTCAAACTAAATTATAGTTTTCATGGAAGTTTGGATTCAATTTGTTTTCATTTAGTAATCAATGTTTGAACGCGATGCTTGCTGCTGCTTTTATTAATTATTAGTTTTAACTGTCATGCACCAGATTCAATTGTTTTTAACGCGCTTTTATTGGCTTCACTACTTGTATGTTTATATGTCTGGATCAAATCTTGTAATGGATTTTTCACCACTTCCACGTAACCGACTAATTTCAAATTTGACATGCATATGCTTTCGGATATATAATCCGAATTTTTTAGTCAACATTTCGGCGAAGATTGTTAGACTGAAAATCGGTGTTTAGAGAAACTTAAGAGTGTCATCATTTAAAAATTCAAAGTAGCGGCGCCAAGATGACAATGTCAACATGTGAAACTAATTTTAATATTTGTGCCGATTATTTAAGAATGCACATCAAATTTCAAAATAGCGTCGTCACTATAGCGAAATTTTGTCATTTGTACAGATTCCACTGAAAAATCTGTATCTAGGGGTATTTAAGAGTGAAAGTTATGAAATTTTAGAAGATATTTGAGAATTACAAATGGCTGCACCAACATGGCAGACTAATTTTAACATTTTTGCAGACTTGACTAAAATTCGGCATTTGGGTGTATTGCATATCATAGATTTTTGTCAACATTTAAAAATTTAATATGACGGTGCCAATATGGCAAAGTAATTTTAACTTTGTGTTAATTTGACTGAATGTCGGCGTCTGGGGGTATTTAATACATAATACATTTTTAGTAAATATTTACAAAAACAATGTAGAAATGCCAAGATTTTAACATTTATGCAGATTTTATTGAAAATCGATATTAAGAGTGCACAACATGATTTTTTGGCAACATTTTGCTACTATGATTAAAATTGATTCCATGTAAGCGTTTTTTAAGGTTATGTTAGGTTTATAGATTTACCAATACTAGATTGACGCACACTAATAGGCAAAAGTTAAAATATACAGGGTGTTGCAGAAGCAAGGTACACGATTTCAAGGATTGATATATATATATATATATATATATATATATATATATATATATATATATATATATATATTGATTTACGAAATCGCTGTATGTTTTCTTGGGATTAAGACGAGATAAACTTTCTTGGGAATAGTGTTGAACACGAAAATGTTACTTTATGGATAAAGATTTATAATTTTGATATATGTATAGATATTTTTTGATTCGAATAGAACAATAATTAGTCGAACTCGTCCCCGATGCTATTCTAATTCTCTAATAGATATTGTAATAGTGAAAAAAATCACCCCGAGATTTTTCTGTATGATTTCGCTTCGGAGGATTCTCACATGACTCCCATTACACAAGTCCCCTGAAAAAATAAATCTAAATGTTTACTTAGCGATTAAACTCCAGACTTAAACGGCTATTTTTTTTGCAAACTTCACACTGCTGTACCATAGTTAGGTTAAGTAAAGCTCTTAGTTTCACACTGGCCAAGATAAAGTAAATAATACTTATATTTATAAAATCACTTTTCGTAATCTTTCCGCACATTTAGAATACTGCTTTTTGAAGTAACGCAAAACATAATTACAGGATATAAACTAGACGAACAATTAGACAATAACACATGCTGTAGTAAAGCTAAGGAAAGCTTGGTAATGATAATTTTATTTTAATTCACTTCTGGGTTAAAATATTGTTTAGCAAATTAAGTTCTTTAATATTGAAGATTATTGTAGTTCGACGAACCCCTACTAATTGCTAAACCTCGCCTACTCGTCTAGCCTGTCACTCATGTGACTCTGCCACAATCTTTGCTGTAGTACACTGTAATAGTCTACTATAATAAACCCTGATGAATGAATCGGGGTTGTCATATCTGATTAAGACATTTGTTACTGGTGTAATCCGATCTGAGGCTTTGGGTATTTTAGCTAGTATTTTGCAATAAAAGTAATTTCTTTATACTGCTTAAAAACTAATATGGTAAAATCATATCTACCGTAACAAAAATTCGTATAAACTAGTCGATCTGGGTAGGTTTGGCATCGTCGTACGATCGATCTTATACTGTGAGTTATTCTTAGCAGTGGCTAAATATGTAAATAATGACCTATTTTTATTCTTAATCAAAGGTGATAATGCATACCGAAAGTAGCAATCTATTCTACCATTTTTTTTATGTACTCAAAGAATCAATGCAAATGTATATAAATATATTTTAAAACTAAGGGGTAAATAAAAGGCAACTTAGTAAGTAACAAGTACCAATTGTTCTTCCTTAAATGTTATTACTATTTTATATGAAACAATAAGAAAGTGCTGTAGAAATACACATAGACCACACAAATAAGTGTAACATTCTTTAAATTATTTTTTCTTTATGTGCTCTATTATAAACAAAGTGGTTAATACTCTGACACATTCAAGTAATAAAGAGTTTTAAAACAACAGGTTCAATTTATTCTAGCAA
This sequence comes from Kuschelorhynchus macadamiae, assembly GCA_030620095.1. Classification (NCBI taxonomy): domain Eukaryota; kingdom Metazoa; phylum Arthropoda; class Insecta; order Coleoptera; family Curculionidae; genus Kuschelorhynchus; species Kuschelorhynchus macadamiae. The sequence goes on along the minus strand of JAUTXW010002718.1, from coordinate 438,159 downwards.
TAATAAACTTATCGATTTTTGAGTGCAGAGGTTGACATTGTAAAAAACCGAAGTCCTTAATTCTATGGCAAATGGCAGTATTATATGAAAACGACCTCTTAAATATTTCCTTTTGATGAGAAGGAATTGTTTTACTATGGAAGCATAGGTTTAAATTATAATAATAATAATAATTTTATAACAAAAACAGGCAAAGTGAAGTCTACGTTGGTTAGTCATATTTCACCAGCCAGCGTCTTTTAATTTATAACTTACAGAGTTCAGTCATCTAATCCCGTAAATCAGTCTTACGCAGCTATTCTGCACTTTTTGGATACGTCTCGCGTCAAAGGCTTCCAAACAAGGCCCATCAAAATTAAAATATAAGAGCAATAGAGATTTCCATTAATTTTAGTTTTTATATTTAAGCATTGCCGATGTAAGGTTAGATTAGGTTAGTTTTTTTTTATTGATTTAAATTAACTTTGTGTTAGACTTATATAATTACACTAAAAATAGCTCATGGAAGCACAAATATTTGGGCTCCTTAGGGATAGTTTTTGGTAACCGGCAATAAATAAATAAATACAAGAAAAATACTATATTTTCGCAAAAATCAAAATATCTTAAGTATTTATAGAAATAAAAAAAAACGTATGTACCTATACCTAAAAATTAAAATCTCCAAAAAAGGATTTTTTTTTTGTTTGCCTTTACTGCCTGTTAAACAAAGAACGTTTTGAGAAATATAATTAAACTGTTTCCTCTTTTTACACATTATCAGACCCAAAAAAAGATAATATAATGTTAGATATTAAAACTTAATTTGTTTTATTAAATTGTTCTTGGAAACTCATAACTTCAACCTTTTTTCTTCCGTTTTAAAACATACTTAAGGTAATTTAAATGTTTTGATCAAACAAAATGTTATGCTACTGTGTTTTTTATATACCACTAGGTTCCTAACCCAACTGTTTGACATTTTAAGAATTATGATTTTCATTATAATAACAATTATTTTTGCCTTTAAACCGGAATTAAAAGTGTCTAGTCAATTTCTTTACTTACGAAAATACAAATGCTCTTACCGTTGAGACGAAATTCCTTTGTTCCTTGCACTTTTAATACGGGTACGACCACACGCCACCCAACTGATCATTTCTCGTATTCAGGATAATGCAAACCACCAAAAATGTGTTTATTACGTTTTATAACACCCTTTCTAATCAACTTTTATATTAATTCGATGTGCGTATTATTTATAAACTGCTAAAATTTAAACTTAAATTTGCAAAGACGACGATTTAACAACATACGTCAACAAACCAAAACGTAACCATCAGAAAAATAAGGTCACAAAAATAACATAGTTCCGTCAAAAGACTGCTAATTCAAAATAAAGCTTGGCGGCTCTTTCCTGTTGCCTATTTATTCCAAGTTACATAATTGCCGAACTCCAATATTTTTGGAGATAATAGAGAAAAATTGATGTTTGAAACTTTTTGCATTTGCAGAGTTTAAACTATGGCTAGTTCAAAACAGCTTTCCAAGTGCTTCAATTTAAATAAATAAAAATTACCTGCTTCTTAATTTTTCTGAGGTCTGACCCTCCAGTAAAAGACTAGGGCTCAGGAGTTATCTAATCACAAGAAAATGTAGTTTCTTTCTTCTAATTTTAATCTTAATCCGCAATTTTGTAAAACAAAATGGGCTGAAAACACTGCTTTCGATATGTTTTTAATGTATACTATCCCTGATGCTTTTATTCTTGAAGACTTGCTTTAGTACCATCACAATCAAAGGCACGTCAAGTTTTTTTTTGTTATTTAGGTTATGGAAGACTGAGAGATAAGGACACAGCAGACAGTGATGATGGTGACTCAGACACTGACATCGATGATACATTAGCTGGTGTAGCCATATCTCAAACTGGTACTAGGCATAAACTACAGTTTTTAATAGGTAACTAATTATTACTTTGATTAAAATTCAGTCAGTACAATGTAATCGTTTTTAGTATTATCTTTGATATTTTACCATTAGTCAAATAAAATGTGTTTTGATTAGCAACATTTTTGGTCAACTGTTCTTAAAAATTTCTTACAGTGAAAATTAATATAGCTTCCATGTTTGGTTTGTAGGTAACACAGTTCTTCCTTACAATATGACAGTATATCAGGCTGTGCGGCAATTTTCTAACAATGGTAACGACCAAAGTGAGACAGACACCGACAATGAAACTCCTCTAGGAAATGCTGGTATCTGGGTACAAACACATGTAATATATTATAGGTAAATGCAATTTATTTTTATTTCTGTCTTAAATATTTCTTGATCTTGCGTAAAAAAAATACATAAACATGTATTTATCACCTAGGCCATTAAAAGAGGAATTGCCAGCTCAGGCACACAAAGGCGGTTCAAGTAGTAGTTCAAATTGGAATCATTCTAGTCGTAAAGGTAAAGGTTCATCAGGAAAGAGTACTTCTAGACGGAAAGGCGACGATCTATGGAACGAAGGTAACTTAACAAAATTATCAATTTGTTTCATAATAAAAGTACTGTAAGGATTCAGTGTGTTTATATTTCAACTAGCGAAAAAGTTGACCTTATTATATTTTTTATATCATTTTACAGGTATTACTCCAGTAGCTCACTCTCCTCTCTCGCCGTATTTAACAACGCAACTTCCGGATACAGTTTCAATTCAAGACGCGTCTCTGGAGGTGTTATGTCTCCTAAGAATATTGCACGCTTTAAATTTATACTGGGACACGCTCTATCCTCACATAGAATATAGACCAATATTGTCAGCACCTGAATTTATTAATACTAAGGTAAGATTGTTGATTAATAAAATACAAATGCTGTTAAAGCAGAAATTGCACTCTATTCTAAAATAGGGAAGCGTATTTAGTATTATTTATTTTATCGCTGCTAAATCAATACCCATGGCTGTAACTCCAAATGATACGCAGCTAAGATTAATATTACTGTAGAGGATTATAGTGGGAAGAGGGCAGGCACATAAAACCACTATGGTAATTTATATCCCAAGGAAATAAAACATTGTTTATAAGAATAACTTAAAACGTAAAAAGGGTGTATTTGCTAAGATTTTGTAGTTATCTCATGAAGCTTTGTAATTTACATACACTAAAATGATTTATAAAGGCATCCAGACCGCGTGAGGTATTGGCCCTTGAGAAAGTGGTGATTGACCACGAAACGTTAGGATATAAATTACCATAGTGGTTTTATTTGCCTGCACTCTTCCCACTATAATCTACATTAAACGATTTAAAGGGTGCTATACGAATTTCATTAATATTACTGTTGTAATTTTTATCCAGTTGTGTTTGTAAATGAGAGTAATGTGTTTAATGTTCATGTAATTATGATAATTTGTTTGTTTCCAAATCGAACTTATTATCCTCTTTAAGAAAATTAGCCTTGTAGGAATCGTACAGATAAAATGATGAATGAGGGGTCAAAAGATTCGTATTCTTCTGCTACCAACTATATAGATTTAATTTAATATGGCGGAGGCCATAGCAAATATTGTGACCACAATGGACATCGGTTCGTCGAACTACAAAAAACTTTAACATTAAAGAAATTAATTTGTCAAGATATGTTTTAAGTCGGATGTTAATTGAATTGAAATTATTATCAAGCTTTTCCTAGCTTCACTAACGCGGTTGTTTGTATGTCATTGTGTAATTTTTCGTCTGGTTCAAACCTTGTAAGTAAGTATATAGGTTACTTGAGGTATACCCCTCCACTACTTCTTTAAGCTCCGCCCCTTCCCCGTAATTCAGTAGCTAAGCCACGACTCCTGTGCTGTGATTGGTCGGGAATATCCACCCAAAAATGGCGGAACCTCTAATTATAGGGTTAGAAGATAAATTTATATTAGTTGAACGGAGGTGTCATAAATTACCTAATCCCTATCCCTTTAGTCATAAACCTGAACAATGATTTAGATTGGTTGAAGAATTGCACCCATCTAACAATCCACATCAATTTTGATTGCTCGAACTGGGGTGTAGTAGGAACCAAGACTCGCTAAAAAACCTTTTTAAATAAAACGGCATAATTTTATTACTACAAATAGGTATATTTATCGCAAATAAGTATCTGGACTTATAATAATTAATCCTTAATTATAAAAAATCTTAAATTCTATACTGTATGCTAATTAATTGGTACAATAAAATAGCACTTATTTATAAACTTAAGGATTTAAATTTCGGGGTTGCCTAAAAGGACAGAACCCTGTATCGCATCATAGGTAATAGCAGACTCATGAAGAATAAGAGCACACACTGCTTTCGAATTCTAACTTTATATCTACGGTTGAATTTTTAAGTCCTTCGGGTTGATTATTTCAGTCGATAACAAATAGAGGATTTTTCGCGTATTCCGTGATACTCATTATAACATTTTCAAATTTATGTATAATTATTTAGTTTATAGTAACAGTGAGGCAATTACTAAATTTGGCTAGTTATATAGTTACTGATTTTTACACAGTGTTCTAACACCATCCTGTCGAATAACACTACGAGTTGGATTTTTCCAAATTTACATATCATACACTTTATAAAAGAAAGTTAATAAAATCTTTATTAATAGGGTGTTACTATTGAAAGTGACATAGTTTGAATCTATAATCAGTTTTAGTTCATAAGATACTGGCCTTCTTTATTAATGAAAATAACAATTTTTTCATTTACAATAAAATATTCTGTTTTTTTTGGTTTCTTCTTTCAGTCCATTTCACTCACATGAATTATGATAAACATATTTACTCTCTTCTTTCTTGTAAATATCAATTTAAGACTTTGAGAACACTCGAACTATTAGAAAGTTTCAGTTGAAATAACTTTTTGTTTTCATCTCTCCAAGCTGCCTTTCTTTATGTTTGCTTGGTATGGAATGTTAAACAGACATTTTGCTTATGGTTTTTCATTATTTTAAGCCCATTAGTAATCTGAAACAAAATTGAACATTATAACTTTGCAGTTAAATATAACCTTTAAAATATCAAGACTTTTATGTAAATTACATTTTACATACCTCAATATGTTTTATTCATAATTCATTGGATTACATTTTGTAAAGTATTTTCAACTTCTCTAAATTAAGACAAAAGAAATTTGTTTTTGCTTTGTTTATAAATATTCGGAATTTGCCTGCCTTTCTCTTCTGTCACTATGGTTTCATTAGTTTCTTATTTTTCGGCATCCAGCCAGCTTTGACAGTGTCTGATTTTTCATTTAAGTCATAATTTTGGTTCTGCTTGGGAGCAATTCGCCAGCTGTATTCGGGGACACCGAATGTTATCGGGTTCTTACTCCCTTCTACTAGTGGCACCAGCAGTGAACTCCACTGTAATTATTATTTTATTTTATGGCATTAGGTTGGCATAAGTCTGAAGTGAGGAAGAATGATGGAGGGGAATGTCAAACTTCTTTGAATTTTCTGGAACTGATTTTCTCGTCCCTTTCTATTGGCTCTCCTTAGAGGTGCAACATGTGTCCGGCTTTATAAAAGTGCCTTAATGGACCAATTTTTTAGAGTACTGAGAGTATGCCATAAATAATTATTTTAAAGTACAGTGCTGTTGAAAGTCTGAAAGTCTAAGGCCTATTTATGGACATCATCTGGCCATAAATTTTGGTTCCACATTTGATCAACGATGTGAATGGCGTCCTGAATTTTGTTTTTGGCTGTCGGTCCTCGAGAAGCCTTTCTAGATGTCTGGAAATTCCCTTTATTGGTGACCGTTGACGTCGAAGGAGCCCTCTAGATGACTAGAGAATTGTTTGTAGGGTTTCAGGTTAAGAATTCAAGTTTATGGTGTAATTTTTGGGGTACATAAACCAAGAGTTCTACAATGGTTTTGGAGTTCCTTCCTGTAAGAGTACAAGGAATTAATTCTTAATTTTTATATTTATGAATTTTATATAAGGTAGCATAAAGGAAGTAAGTAACCTATTTTTTGTAAAACAGCCTTGGCGAAACACTTTATATTTTTATAACTTTTTTCCTTGCGGCAGTGTAAGAGAAAATTCATGAATTTTTGATTCCCTGTGCGCTATTTAATTTAATTTTCATATATTCATATTTGCGACATGACATTTCGCCAGATGTTCATAGGTTGATGATATAATGGTAATAACGTTCTACATTTCATATATTTGATATATTTTATATATTTTACATTTTCTTGATTAATTTTTTTATATCTTCATGTTAATTGAATTTTTGAATGTAAGCTTCACATGTCAAAAATTATTTTATAAAACAACTTTTAAAAAAAAAAAAAAAAAGATCAAGGTGATCATTAAAATTTGACAGTCTGCACTTTATACAGTGTTTTATTGAAAAGCCCTCCAAATCTTTATTTTGTCTGCATTTAAATATCAATATAGATTTCTTCCTAATTGAGTCACAGTCAATTAGGTGGCGCCCATTTTAATTTCGAAAGGTGTACCCGAGAACCTGCAACCTACAGCTCTCCGAAAAGATGACTGGCTGCCGTTCGCACGTATTGGTAAGTTCATAGAGACTTTACGCCATACAGAAGTGGCGCCCAACGTGGGGCTCGGGTACACATATTTCTTTTCATGAAAATTGGAGTGGTGGCTCAATAAATTTTTGTTATTACCATATCAACCTTCTGAATTACTTACAGATATTTTGTTTATTATTTCATGTTCATTTAAACTGGTTTTTGACTCTAAAAATATTTACCCGAACTATATTTAAGTGTGGTTTTGATTTAAATTATCTTGAATTTTTAAAGGGACAGATTCAGATTAGAGTTAATACAGTATAGCTTTTGGTCAGATAATGATATTTGTTTTATGCTATAGCTTGCATAATTAGGATTAATCTCTGACAAAATTTGGCACTTATTTTGATATCTGACTATATTTTAGAAAACTATTTTTGTTAAAGTGTAAGGGCAAAATTTTTATTATATTGTCAATGAGATTTCTTATATTGGTTGGATATACTTTGGATATCTTATTTTTGACAACATTTAAATTATCTATTGGAGACAATAAACTACTGGTTTCGTTTTTTTAATATTTATCAGGATAAAATAATTTAAGTATCAGTTAACGCATACTGGATAGTGAAGAGGTCTTATATTTTGAATAGTTTTAGTGAATTTTGAGCTCACTTTTGGCTTTGTTTAATAACATACATTTTTTTGTATTATCAGTCAAACCTTTCAAATATCTTTTTAAGTTCCATTTAAGTTTCTTATAACCTATTTAGCCATGGAAGAATCATATAAACCTAATCATCTTCTAGATTTTGAGTTAGATTATGAACTTAAAATTAGATTAGTTGTCACACAACGAAATGTAGCTGATAAAAGAAAAATGTTAACCACTTTACTTCATAAAGAAAAAGAATCAAAGAAAAGTCAAATATCAAGTCTCATAATTGAAACCTTAGATTTTGAGTTAGAAAAAAGTGAAATAGATAAATCTATTAAGTCAATTTCAGACATTATTTCAGATTTTGAAGGAAATGCTCAAGATTCAGTATTTTTACGTATGACATCTCGCTTGATTCATGTTTCAAATAGAGTGCGTAGGTTATATGTATCTGGTAGTGACCAAGATCTCTTTAAGCAAGAATCTTTTGCAACGTGTCTTGCTCTAGAAGCAGACCTATATGATAAAATTAGTAAAGACCCAGATCCAAGTCAACCTAGTACTTCTAGTTCGCCTCAACAACCAATTATTCATATTCCACCACCTATTGTTAACTGTTCTGGTAATATTCCTGCCATTGGAGAGTGGCAAGTAAAATTTAATGGAGATGGTAAAAATCTATATAACTTTTTAGAGCGTATTACAGAATTAGCACAATCTCGTAAAGTTGAGGATAAAGACTTATTCAATTCTGCCGCTGAACTTTTTATAGGGGATGCCTTTATTTGGTATAAAAGTATTAAATGTTCTGTTGATAGTTGGCAGTCATTAGTTTCTCGTTTAAAGAAAGACTTTCTTCATTCAGATGTTGAGGATGACCTTTGGGAGCAAATTAAACATAGGAAACAGAAACCTACAGAGTCTGTAGCTGTTTATGTTGCACACATGCAAATTTTATTTTCTCGCTTGTCACACCCTCCAGCAGAAGTAACTCGAATTAAGCATATTAGAAAAAATCTTTTATCTGATTACATAACTCCTTTAGCTTTGGCTGAAATTAATAGTGTGAATGATTTGTTGACACTTTGTCGGAAATTAGAAGAGGCTAATTATTTAAAAAATAAAAATCATTCAGTAAATCAAATAAATAATTTTGAGATTGGAGAATCATCTAACAGTAGTACATATATACCCCATTCTAATTACCATAATAAAAATTCAAATTATAATCCTAATAGATTTAATAAACATTTTAATAACCACAAGGGAAGCAATGTTTCAGACAATAAAAATAATCATTTTACTAAGTTTTCAAATAAAAATTTTAAAGGTAAAAAATATGGGAATAGTTCTAATTTCAATAAACCAGCAGATAGTAGTAGTAATGCCTCAGTCAGTAGTAATTGTGGCCCTAGTAAGTCTAGCGATACAAATATTTCCAAAAATCAAGATAAAATTACTTGCTGGAATTGTGACATGCCGAATCATTTTTATGATAGTTGTACTTTAAAACGTACAATATTTTGTTTTAAGTGTGGTTTGAAAAATGTTAAAACTAATACTTGCCCAAAGTGTTCAAAAAACTAAATCAAGTGCAACAGAGAGGCAGTTGCACCATGTCAGATAAAAAGTCCTCACTTTGTATAAAATTTTCTCGTAATAGTACTCAGTGGAAGAATTGACTCAAATTTGTTTCAGATTTTTATAAAACTTATCCTAAAAATGAATTGTCTCCACTTTTTATAATTTTTAGATAACCGCCCTTATATTTCTGTTAAGTTATTTGATCAAGATATTACCGTTTTACTTGATTCAGGTACCACAGCCTCAGTTGTAGGTCTAAAAGGCTTAGACATGTTGGAAAATTTTAATTTAAAGGTCTACCCCACAAATGTAAAAAATATTAGTACTGCTGATGGAACACAACAAGTTGTTAAGGGCTTAGTTGATCTACCAATTGTAGTTGGTAACATTTGTCAGGTCATTACAGCTCTTGTAGTTCCTTCACTACCCCATAATTTTATTTTTGGATGCGACTTTGCAAATCAGTTTAAAATTTCTGTTGATTTTAGAAATAATTCATGGCAAATTGAAAGTAATCTAGTTTCTGAGATTAAAACTACTGATCATTTTTCAAGTAGTAAATTTAACCCATTATGCACTTTAGATAGTCTCACTAGTTTAGAAAGGTCTCAAGCCGAAAAAGTGATTTCTTCTTTTGGTGAAATTAATAGCGAAGAACGTCTTGGTAGAACAAATAAACTAACTTTAACTATTGATACAGGTGATGCTAAACCATTTCATAAAAAACCTTATCCTATGTCACCATATATGTCACAAATTTTAAATAAAGAAATAGATGAGATGTTAAAGTTAGGTGTGATAGAACCTTCATACAGTCCTTGGTCATCTCCAGTTCTTCTAGTTAAAAAATCTAATGGTGAATATAGATTTTGTGTAGACCTACGTGGAGTCAATGAACTAACTCGTTTTGATAGTTATTGTCTTCCTAGTATAGATAGAATTTTAAATTCCCTGCGTAATGCCAAATACATTTCTTCAATAGATCTTCGCAAAGCTTTTTGGCAAATACCTCTAGATGATGAGTCAAAGGACAAAACTTCATTCAATGTCGTAGGACGTGGTTCTTTTAGATTTTGTGTTGTGCCCTTCGGACTGTGTAATGCTGCACAGATGCAACAACGCTTAGTTGGATGCAATATTTGGTCCTCAATTTGAACCTTTTGTCTTTACCTATTTGGATGATATTTTGGTTTGTAGTCCTGATTTTGAACATCATACAAAGCTTTTAGCAGAGATTAGGGATAAATTAAAAGAAGCAAACCTTACTGTTAATTTGGAAAAGTGTGAGTTCTTCAAAACTTCTCTTAAGTTTTTGGGTTATATAGTAGGATCTAACAGCTTGCGTACTGATCCCGAGAAGGTGTCAGCAATGGTAAATTATCCTCGTCCAAAGACTGCCACAGAGGTCAAGAGATTTATTGGCCTATGTTCCTGGTACAGGCGTTTCATAAAGGATTTTTCTACTTTAGTATCCCCAATTAATGATTTGTTAAAGGGACGTAGGAAATCCCAGCCTATTACTTGGACAGATGCTGCCGAAACTTCTTTTATAAAGATCAAAAAGTTATTGATTTCAGCTCCAATCTTGACCCAACCAGATTTTTCACAACCTTTTGTTATTCAGTCTGATGCTAGTAATACTGGTTTAGGAGGATGTCTTACTCAAGAAATTGATGGCGAAGAACATGTCATAGCTTATGCTAGTAGATCACTTTCCAGGGCAGAGAGAAATTATTCAGTTGTAGAAAGAGAATGTCTTGCTGTAATATTTTGTATAGAGAAATTTAGAATGTGGATTGAGGGAGCACCTAAATTTAAAGTCATTACTGACTGTTATTCTCTACTTTGGCTTAACAACCTCAAGAATCCCACAGGAAAGTTAGCCCGTTGGTCAGTTAGACTCAGACAACATAATTTTGATCTTGTCCATAGGAAAGGTGTGGATAATGTTATACCAGATGCCCTTTCTCGTATCCATTCTAATATGGAAGATAATGAAGTTAATAGTTTGCCATGTATTTCTGTTTTGAACCCTTTAAGTGTTGATACTGATCGTATTGATCCCTGGTATAATAACCTTCGAGAGAAAATTCTTCAGACACCTGAAAACTATCCACAGTGGAAGGTTGAAGATGACTTTATCTTTAAATTTGTACCAGATACTATGCCTATGAATTCTAATCTTCCAGAATGGAAACTGGTAGTTCCATCACCTCAAGTGAATGAAGTCATTGAGCATTGTCACTCTCCACCAGGACATTTTGGCTTTTACAAAACCCTAAATCGGATTGAGGAATTTTATTTTTGGCCTCAAATGTGGCGCCATGTTTTAAAATTTGTAAAATCCTGTTTAGTTTGTGGATCACAAAAGGCTCCAAATACTGCTCGCATGGGTCTAATGGGTAGAGAGAAACACGTTAATCTTCCTTTCGAATGCATAGCTATTGATCTTATGGGTCCCTTTCCTAGATCAAAGAAAGGACATAAATGGCTACTAGTAGTAGAAGATTGGTTTTCTAAATACACTCTTTTATATCCATTGCGAACCTCTAAATCTCATCCGATAGAAAACATTTTAGAAAATCAAATTTTATTAGTTTTTGGATGTCCACAAATTATTATATGTGACAATGGTTCTCAGTTTATTTCAAAAAGTTTTAAAAGTCTCTGTAAGAAGTATGAAATTAAAATTTGGTATAATGCTCTTTATTCAGCTCAGTGTAATTTTGTTGAAAGGAATAATAGAACAGTAGGTACTGCCATTAGGAGTTATGTTACTGAACATAATCAGTGGGACATAGAGTTACCAAAAATTCAACAAGCTATTAACACTTCTAAGCATGAAGTTACTCAGTTTACACCAGCTTTTCTTGTTTTTGGTAGACACCCACCATTATCAGGCAAATTTTATTCAGATCATAACGAACAATGTAAAAATTTTGTAATAACTCCTGGTGACAGGGATACTTATGCTTCGAACCTTCAGAATCTCAGAGATATTTTTATCGATGTTAGGAAGAGAATTCATTTAGCTCATGAGCGTAACTCTAAAGCATACAATCTTAGAAAGAGGGATTTTTCTTTTAATGTTGGAGATTATGTATGGCATAGAAACAAAATATTGTCAAGTGCAGCTGATCAGTTTAGTGCAAAGTTAGCTCCAAAATATATTCTTTGTGTAGTACATAAAAAGATTTCAAAGTTAGTTTATGAATTAAAAAATATAGATGGTTCAAAAGCCGGAAAATGGCATATTAAAGATCTTAAAGTTTATACTGGGGTAGACATAGGTTCATCTAGTTCTGTTTCTGACAATTCTGATTAAGTATTTATTTTATTGAGATTAAGGACCTAAATTGTTCATTAGATTTGTAGAGCTTTTCCTTATGTCTCAATAATTTTGTTTTTGAATCTCTTAGTATTTTTTGACAAATTTATTTAGAGCTGTGAAAGCATATTTTGGATTTGTCCATTTTTGAGTTTGTCGAGTATTGAAGTATATATGGTTGCTAATGGCCTATGCACTATATAATGTTTTGAGTTTTTTAGAGAATTTGGCACAATGCATTTTCAACATTAGAGTTTGAGAAACATTGTATGTAAGTGTCTGATCAACACTTCCATATTTTCATGATATTGACTTATGTTGTTTTGATAAAGGTATACCGGTATACAATATTATAGAGTTGTATATATTACTGTACGATAATGTCAGTAACTGATTTATTCATTTTTCTTGTTTTGCTTTTGGGTTGTATTTTGATAAATGCCCAAGTGAAATTTGGGAAGGTGCTAAGTTGCATAGATTGCGAGCTCCTTTCTTGTATCGATACAGTACCTCTGTATATTATTTTCAGTTACATTTTGCCTAAACTATCCTAATATAGGAAAGTTATTTTGTATTATTAAGTCGTAGCTCGAATTTTAGTGTCATTTGTTTAGAGGGCAATGGCATAAGATTTGGTTTAGGATAGTATAATAAGTTTGTTTTAGGATTGCCTGTCCCAAACAAATTTGTGTTTATGTTTTATATAAAACATATTGCAGTTCAGAATGACTCTTGGCTTGAATTACTTTTATTGGATTATGTAACTCGAGAGTCGAAACATATTTTTGTTGATAACCTGACTATTAAGTGTCTAGGATATCCTCATTTGTCCCTATGAGACAATTGTGTCAGTCTGACATTAATTACATTTGAATGTAAACTGTGATTTTTGGCTTCTGAGTTGTTTGGTATCGATTTATAATTATAGTGACATTTACCTATTATGACTTTTACTGATTGTGTCCTTACTGATTTTGACTCCTTTTACTAAGGCGAGTGATACACGAAGCTATCAAACCAAAAATTATCTCAGAAGACCTTTTATCCAAAAATTACTGATATTTAGTATAATTTATGATCATTTGATTTTAATAGGATCATAAGAGTTATTTTTTATTTTTAGTGTACAGACTTTAAGCTCTGTTTAAATAGCCTATCGAGATAGTCTATTTTTTTTTCGGAGGGGGGTAGTATAACATTTTCAAATTTATGTATAATTATTTAGTTTATAGTAACAGTGAGGCAATTACTAAATTTGGCTAGTTATATAGTTACTGATTTTCACAGTGTTCTAACACCATCCTGTCGAATAACTCTACGAGTTGGATTTTTCCAAATTTACATATCATACTCTTTATAAAAGAAAGTTAATAAAATCTTTATTAATAGGGTGTTACTATTGAAAGTGACATAGTTTGAATCTATAATCAGTTTTAGTTCATAAGATACCGGCCTTCTTTATTAATGAAAATAACAATTTTTTCATTTACAATAAAATATTCTGTTTTTTTGGTTTCTTCTTTCAGTCCATTTCACTCACATGAATTATGATAAACATATTTACTCTCTTCTTTCTTGTAAATATCAATTTAAGACTTTGAGAACACTCGAACTATTAGAAAGTTTCAGTTGACATAACTTTTTGTTTTCATCTGTCCAAGCTGCCTTTCTTTATGTTTGCTTGGTATGGAATGTTAAACAGACATTTTGCTTATGGTTTTTCATTATTTGAAGCCCATTAGTAATCTGAAACAAAATTGAACATTATAACTTTGCAGTTAAATATAACCTTTAAAATATCAAGACTTTTATGTAAATTACATTTTACATACCTCAATATGTTTTATTCATAATTCATTGGATTACATTTTGTAAAGTATTTTCAACTTCTCTAAATTAAGACAAAAGAAATTTGTTTTTGCTTTGTTTATAAATATTCGGGAATTTGCCTGCCTTTCTCTTCTGTCACTATGGTTTCATTAGTTTCTTATTTTTCGGCATCCAGCCAGCTTTGACAGTGTCTGATTTTTCATTTAAGTCATAATTTTGGTTCTGCTTGGGAGCAATTCGCCAGCTGTATTCGGGGACACCGAATGTTATCGGGTTCTTACTCCCTTCTACTAGTGGCACCAGCAGTGAACTCCACTGTAATTATTATTTTATTTTATGGCATTAGGTTGGCATAAGTCTGAAGTGAGGAAGAATGATGGAGGGGAATGTCAAACTTCTTTGAATTTTCTGGAACTGATTTTCTCGTCCCTTTCTATTGGCTCTCCTTAGAGGTGCAACATGTGTCCGGCTTTATAAAAGTGCCTTAATGGACCAATTTTTTAGAGTACTGAGAGTATGCCATAAATAATTATTTTAAAGTACAGTGCTGTTGAAAGTCTGAAAGTCTAAGGCCTATTTATGGACATCATCTGGCCATAAATTTTGGTTCCACATTTGATCAACGACGTGAATGGCGTCCTGAATTTTGTTTTTGGCTGTCGGTCCTCGAGAAGCCTTTCTAGATGTCTGGAAATTCCCTTTATTGGTGACCGTTGACGTCGAAGGAGCCCTCTAGATGACTAGTGAATTGTTTGTAGGGTTTCAGGTTAAGAATTCAAGTTTATGGTGTAATTTTTGGGGTACATAAACCAAGAGTTCTACAATGGTTTTGGAGTTCCTTCCTGTAAGAGTACAAGGAATTAATTCTTAATTTTTATATTTATGAATTTTATATAAGGTAGCAGAAAGGAAGTAAGTAACCTATTTTTTGTAAAACAGCCTTGGCGAAACACTTTATATTTTTATAACTTTTTTCCTTGCGGCAGTGTAAGAGAAAATTCATGAATTTTTGATTCCCTGTGCGCTATTTAATTTAATTTTCATATATTCATATTTGCGACATGACATTTCGCCAGATGTTCATAGGTTGATGATATAATGGTAATAACGTTCTACATTTCATATATTTGATATATTTTATATATTTTACATTTTCTTGATTAATTTTTTTATATCTTCATGTTAATTGAATTTTTGAATGTAAGCTTCACATGTCAAAAATTATTTTATAAAACAACTTTTAAAAAAAAAAAAAACAAAAGATCAAGGTGATCATTAAAATTTGACAGTCTGCACTTTATATAGTGTTTTATTGAAAAGCCCTCCAAATCTTTATTTTGTCTGCATTTAAATATCAATATAGATTTCTTCCTAATTGAGTCACAGTCAATTAGGTGGCGCCCATTTTAATTTCGAAAGGTGTACCCGAGAACCTGCAACCTACAGCTCTCCGAAAAGATGACTGGCTGCCGTTCGCACGTATTGATAAGTTCATAGAGACTTTACGCCATATCATTAGAAGCCCGCAGAATCCTCGAATCGCACATAATCACATGTTATTCTTTCTCTTATTTTGGCCTTTCAAACTAAGTTTTTGTTGGAGAAGATTGCAAAAAATTGAATGTTGTAGAAATCGATGGTATATCAATTTTTAGATATTTTTGAAATCTGGAAATATGAAGTGGAACAGTATAATGTAAATTCAAAAACAGGCGGCTTATTCGTCGACATGATAAATAAGTTTATCAAAATTAAGCAAGAAGTTTATGGATGGCCCCGTGAATGTTTAAGTGATGAAGACAGGAACCGGTATATCGAAACGTTTTTCGAGAGGAAATTTTAGAAAACCCTGGGTTGAGATGCTTAGCCAAACTTATTCTGAATTCGTTTTGGGGAAAGATTGGCCAGCAAGAAAATCAGCCCAAAACATCCATAGTAAATGACCTTAAAGTATTTATGTTGACAAACCCCTCTATTTTTGTAAATTCTGCTTTCCCCATAAACGAAGACATTCTTATTGTTAATTATAAGTTTAGGGAAGAGTGCTACCAACCATTATCAACAGTAAATGTTTGTCTAGAGGCCTATACAACAGCTCAGGCTCGCCTTAACCTCTATAGCTATTTGGAAAAATTGGGTGATAGAGTTTTATATTATGATACTGACTTGGTTATTTTTACACAAAAATGTGGACAGTTTGAACCTGCTACAGGGGATTTTATCGGGGACATGACTAATGAGTTAGAGGTTTATGGGGCAGGACCTTACTTTTCCGAGTTTGTTAGTGGAGTTCCTAAAAATTATAGCTATTTGCTACACTCCACTAATGACAATAAAGACAAGATCGTGTGTAAAGTAAAAGGAATAAACACGCACGCGCGCGCCCACACACACAACAGAATTTTTTTTATCCCTACATCGCTTATCGCTCTCTCTAAAAAATATTTTTGTTAAAGGATTTAAATAATCAAGTAAATTCTATTAATAAAAGTGCATTGAAATTAATTCAGGTTTACTTACATTTGGGTATCTCTAGATAAAAAACCATAAATTTATGGTGAACTTCCTATATAAGCACAACTCTAAGAGTTTTTTTTATCTAACTGAGTGATTACGTGTACTCCATTAGGTTTTTTAATTCATGTTTTAAGAAAACATTGTTTTAAGGATCGTGGTATAGTTTAAATTTATAGCTTAGATTTTTTTATGTACGTCTGGTGTATATGCCGGTCCGGTTCTTTTCAGAGCAAGATTAGTAATATATATATATATATATATATATATATATATATATATATATATATATATATATATATATATATATATCTGTTCTACAACTGTTTCCACTACTACTCTTTAAGAGTTTGTACGTATTTATTACTAATAATCCTCCTATATACCAACAAACCCTTTGAATTACACGTTTTTAAGTATTATATATGTATTTGGTACTACGAATAATACTTTATAGTAATTTTTCATGTAAAGTAATAATTATATAACAACTACTGCCAAGCAACTACTTAAGGAATTGACTCCAAGGTCGTCATTTCTTTTCCGTGACATAATGGTAATTATTCAAAGTTACTGATTCTAATCTGTTTACTAAATTACAACTTTTAAGTATCAGTGCCTTCTTGAACTTTGCAGAGACTACTCCATTAAGTTCAAATGTACTCCTATAACGTATTACTATAAAATAAAACGAGTCGTTGCAGAGTAGAAAAAGTTATCGTCTATGCTACTTTAAACTGGCTATTACCAATCGTTATTCTTCAGTTGCAACTTAGAAGTAAAAATTACAGTAATTATGTACTATAAGTAAACTATTACCTCTCGTACTTGAGGTTCCGGAGATAGGGGGCGCTGGTACGAGATTCGGTCGGTGATTTTATACGAACAGTGGTTCGGCCATATTGTTGCTAAAATCGCTTTGTTTACTTTTCGCCTACGTGAGTTTCTTATGAGGTTTGTTGTTTTAGTGCCCTTTATTGGGTTTTGTGATTATTAAAATGAATATTGATTCAAATAAGAAGTTCTCAGTCATTGGCCATATAGAGAAATGTATTTAAGCCTGGTTCACCTATTTTTTGCTTGTTTATATTTTGGTTTTATTTTGCTGTAAGAGACAATATTGTTTCATGTCTTAGTGTATGTTTTACATCCTTCAGCACCCCAATTTGAGGTAGAAGCTCTCTAAGATTAGCATAAAAGAAACTTTATTTTGTAGGCCTTCTTCAGTACATATTACATTACTAAATTCACTTGGCAGGCAACTCTCATTAATTGCTTGCACAAACATTGTTATTTGTTAAAAATCTAAATGAAAAAGTAAGTTTGTACTAGATAGTTCTAACAGATTATTAAAGTAAAACAATTACATAACCCTACATTTACAACTGACGCCGACAGAGGTTGTCAATATAAAAGTAGATAAATTTAGTCATATTTTGCGAAAAACTAATGATAATATGGGTGCCCCCATTTAAACCTTTAGAAATTTTGCATCAATTTGGCGGGTGGGCTTCTATTGTCGCCACTGTTGTCCTTATAAAGTCATAGTAATTGGGTCTACAGCTATTAATTAGTTGTGTATGTGTTGTGTAATCGTCTACGAGTAACAAGTTAAAAAGTTTCACAATGGCATCACATACAATAAGAAAAAAAGTAGCTTTTGTCACATATATATATATATATATATATATATATATATATATATATATATATATATATATATATATATATATATACTAAAAATCGATAAAAATGCGCTCTCACACATCTTTATCAAAAGATCTTGGCCGGAAAAGATATATGTATAATAGCAGAAATTTTATATTTCTGCTATTATACATATATCTTTTCCGGCCAAGATCTTTTGATAAAGATGCGTGAGAGCGCATTTTTATCGATTTTTAGTATCTACTCTCCGCATGATGGTGCTAGTGCATGCTTTTTAAATTACCTACGGGTTTGCAGCCGGAAATCACCGGAGCCCCGATAGGTGGTGCTAAATTTTACATTTAACTTGTAGTACTGTTTCAGTATGATAGACGTTTCGTTTTCGATTTTGTCATATCGAGTAATCTGTTATTTCAGATCTCCCTGGGTACAAGCCTGCCTGATGAGGGTAGAGGCCCAGAAATCATGATCGCAGGAGAGTACCCTGTGACATAATCGAAAGCAATTCTTCTTTTAGGCTGTTTTGCACCTGCAGAAATATATATATATATATATATATATATATATATATATATATATATATATATATATATATATATATATATATATATATATATATATATATATATATATATATATATATATATATATATATATATATATATATATATATATATATATATATATATATATATATATATATATATATATATATATATATATATATATATATATATATATATATATATATATATATATATATATATATATATATATATATATATATATATATATATATATATATATATATATATATATATATATATATATATATATATATATATCCGGAATAAATATACATCCCATTTTTGTATACAGGGTGATTCACGTTGAGTGTCCTATTAAAAGTTCTGGAGAACTATAAAAAGGATTTTTTTCAAATTCGGCGTACGGACATAATAGGTAATAATCTATATTTTAAAAATATTTTCACAAGTGCAGCGTTGCCACATCTCTCCGAAACCAATAGCAACATTGAAATTTCAAATAGAACACCCTATATTTTATTGTAGTTTTTGATTCTACGCACGATTCTAAGTAACTTTTGTTAACATCTTCCTATACTTATCTCCTACCATTTTCTCTAAAAAAATTAATTTATGATTTTTTTTTAGAAAATCACCACGTTAATAAAATTCCATATTTACTTGCGTAAGCGAGATAATTACTAGATTTTTTTTCTGGGTTAGAAAGTGCATATATTTAAAATAACTATATGTTAGAATAGCGATATATCATACAGGGTGTCGTATAAAAAGGGCATTTTTATCGAAATTTAGTAATGGTGAAAACTCATTTATTTTAAATACAACACCCTGTATTTTATGGTATCTTCGAATAAACTAATACCTTACCTACAATATTTCCATATATGTTCCTATACCCATCTCCCACCATTTTTTAGATACGAGCCAACTTTGAATATTTTCCTGTTTTCAAAGACGATCCACAACAAAAGCACCCGCCTCGGCACCTGCTTAGCGAATCACTTAACTAGTTAAGCCATGTAAGGTTTTATTTACCTCGTACTGACAAATATTTGAAATAAACAGACAGTTTTAAATACGGTGAATAATCCAAAATGTATTTTTTTAAATACAATTTGTAACCTAAAGGTGTTAGATATTATAAGTGATTATTAAACAAACAAATAATACATTCGCATTAAGGCATTCGTGCAAACATGTTAATTGGTTTCTTGTTGTTGCTCTTCGTATTTCCTCAGGATTTAATTCGTTAAAAGCTCGACGTACTCGATTTTCCAGATCCTGGAGATTTTGTATTGGATTTCCTACATACACTCGCTCTTTGATGGTTCCTCAAAGGTAAGAATCTAGGGGAGTTAGGTCCGGAGACCGAGGTGGCCAATCCCATGGTCCCAAACGTCTGAACCACCTATCTTCGAACATTCCATATAATTCTTGACTCACTTCATTGCTGCAATGTGCAGGAGCCCCATCCAGTTGGTACCAGCAAGAAATCAATAATTGTAGTGGTAACTCATCCAAAAACTCATTAACTGTAGTTCTTAAAATATCCAGATATTTATTCGAAGTTAAATTTTCATCGTAGATACAATAAGCAAATTTATTGTCCATCAGTAAGCAAAAAACATTAAACCCGAATTGAAACTGAAATCTTCGTTCTATAACCAATTTTGGGTTTTCAGCCGCCCAAAAATGACTATTTCGTCTATTAAATATTCCTTCCCTCGTAAATTTCGACTCGTCAGTCCAGATAATTTTTTTCAAAAATAGTGGGTCTTCCTCAATTATGGTTAGAACTATTTCGCAAAATTCAGTACGTCTCCGAAAATCTTCTGGTAAAAGGCCTTACTGGGTGATAAATTTAAATGGTTGAATGTTATGTTTGCTACGTTGAATTGTTGAATATGAAAGTCCTAGATCTATTTCAGCACTTCTAATTGACGCTTGAGGGTAAACGTTAAAATATCCAAGTACATTTTATTTCATTGCCTTCATTATCAGTTTGAAGTTTTGTGTATGATCTATGTTTTATAATTTTGCCGTGATTTTAAAATTTGTTTCATATCTGAAATATGAAGGCAAAATAAATAGAAAGCCTAAAATGCTGTGTACACGTACGAAAGAATTGTACTAAAAGAGAGGATGTCAGTATTAATGTGTATAATCAGAGTCCAAGGACCATTGTCAAAATATTATGTTATGCACGTTAATACTGACAACCTCCTGTTGTTTCAGCAACATAAATTGGTTTTTAAGGAAATAAAAACTATTATTGCATTTAGTACCTTCTAAATTTTTTCCTGTGCATAGGAGGTAAATGAGGATACGTCTCGTTAAATTTTCTGCAGGTTCTTGAAATAACTTTGTTACACCCTCCATGAATGTAAAATAAATTTAAAATATCAATATTGGAATATTCAATTGCGTTTGCGCGAAAACTATCTGTTAATGTCAAAAAGATGTCAAGAAGAAGTAAACAAAACCTTCCATGGCCTACCAAGCTAAGTTATTCGTTAAGCGGGTGGTTTTGTTATGGTAGTCTTTGAAAACAGGAAAATATTCAAATTTGGCTAATATCTAAAAAATGGTGGGAGATTGGTATAGGAACATATATGGAAATATTGTAGGTAAGGTATTGGTTTATTCGAAGATACCATAAAATATAGGGTGTTGTATTTAAAATAAATGAGTTTTCACCATTACTAAATTTCGATAAAAATGCCCTTTTTATACGACACCCTGTATGATATATCGCTATTCTAACATATAGTTATTTTAAATATATGCATTCTCTAACCCAGAAAAAAATCTAGTAATTATCTCGCTTACGCAGGTAAATATGGAATTTTATTAACGTGGTGATTTTCTAAAAAAAAATCATAAATTAATTTTTTTAGAGAAAATGGTAGGAGGTAAGTATAGGAAGATGTTAACAAAAGTTACTTAAAATCGTGCGTAGAATCAGAAACTGCAATAAAATATAGGGTGTTCTATTTGAAATTTCAATGTTGCTATTGGTTTCGGAGAAATGTGGCAACGCTACACTTACGCTACTATTTTTGAAATATAGATTATTACCTATTATGTCCGTATACCGAATTTGAAAAAAATCCCTTTTATAGTTCTCCAGAACTTTTATTAGGCCACTCAACGTGAATCACCCTGTATATCAGTATAGAGCTGATTGTAAAGCATTCTTTATTAACCTTCATGTTTTAACAGTACCTTCTTTATATATTTATCAATGTTTGATATGTTAAAACCAATTTATCTCAATATATAACACACTAAAATGTCCACATACATTGCACAAGAAACCTGACCAATATTTATACAAATTTCCATAGAATCTACAGAATTAAAACGGGGGTCTGTTTTTATGGTCCACAATTTTACAATGTCTTACCTGAGCCTGTGAGGATGCTACCTCTAAAAATGTTTAAAAATAAAATCAAAGAATATCTTAAAAAAATGCTTTTATTCAATAGAAGATTATACACAAAATAACTTTAGCGATTTATAAACTAAATTACACTTCTTTTATTACCTTATTTATAGTTTTGATGACCTGTGTAAACTTTTATAAAGTATGGCACCAAAATATATTATTATTGTTATACCTGGAAGATTGGAAATCAAAACATCAAAAGCGACACTACATAGGAATCTTTTTTGATTTATTTTTATTAGGTGTGGTTCAGGCAACGTAAAAATATTAAAAATATACCATTAATGATGCTTTTATGACAATTACGTTGATCGGATGATTACAGGCAGAAAATAGATTTTTTCTTATATGTTATATCACTAGAGTACTTTATACCAAAATTCCTGGACGACGCGCTGTTTTCTATTGGCAAAACGACTCACCTTGACAAAATCAACATGATATGATTACAGCGATAAAATGTTGTTAAGCTACGTATTTACTTATTTCTGTAATAATTTAAAAATTATTGAGTAAATATTTTTCTGTTTATTGTTTATTTTTCTCGTGAAATAGTCATGTCAAATACCACTCGAGAAAAAATTCTGAAGTGTAAATTTTTCTCTTGTAATATTCAACGTTGTTGCTTTTTGCAATTTTAATCATGATATCATTTTTACCAAAAACCTTTTTTTGTTAAGAAATATCATTCACGAAATCGCCATTGACCAAAACTGCTTACTCTTTTTTACTGACAGTTGATTGAAGTATGTTATTCGTTCTCGAGTAATTGCTTGGTTAGTGTAATTTCTTAATTGTCTATAATATTGCAAATGGGTTTCTTAATATTAATAAATAAAATAAAACCTTGTAAATAAGTTACAGTTTATAAAATACATGCGTCAGTTTTTTATAACATTCGAAAAAAAAAAATACCACTTTTATTTTCAATATGCACAGCTTCCCTGTAACAACGGCAAAGTTTCTGAAGTAGTGGTTTGTTGGGTATTTCATAAGAGATAGTAAAGTTCAATCTGAAGTGCAGTAAGTGCAAAGACCAACAAAACTGATAAAAAACTGAGGAATGATTCAAATTTAAATCTGAAAATTCTTCTAGCGTCATTTACTAGAATAAATATTTTTGCAGAGAATTCTATCCGTAAGAAAATATTCTTGTTATGTTTTAACGTTTTGGATGTTAATGGGTTTACATATTTGAAAGTCGTCTGTATATTGCTGCAGCTCTGCATATTTAACTACTTTAAACATATCCGCGACATATGCTGAAAATAGTAATGGTGATAGAATCGTGTAATAGGCAAGAACTGGGAGGCGATCCTTTCAGATCTTCTAATGACCACCACTTTGCTGTGGCGGCTTGTTGAAAGTTGTATCGCATTTTCCGACAATCCGTAATAGTGTAGTTTTTCCAGCAGCATTTTGTGGTTCGACGTGTCAAAGGCCTTACTGAAATCCCAAAACGCCTTGCATGTGCAACTTTTTTTTTTCTTCATTTAGGCCAATTCTGTTAACTATATTGAGATGAAGGATTATTTTACGTGCTTTTCATGTATTTTAAGGACTGCCGGTAGGATAAGTATCCTACCGGGTCTAATAAACTCTTTAAATTCCACGGGATCGCCAATTTTGGGGATGGGTTTAATTATAGCTTTTTCCCATAAAAACGGGTATGTGTTTTTGTAAATTACATGTACAAAATAGTAAACATAATTTTAAATACTTTATGGAATAATCGTCTCTACCAATGACATTTGGTCATATATTTGAGGCAATTTTGAATAGTATTTTTTGGTAATAAGATTAAATTCTACAGCTGCGTCAACAATTTTGTTATTAGCATAAAAGTTTATCAGATGCTGTGAGGTAGTATCTGGTAAGTTGTTAACAGACTGAAAAAATTGTGAATATCTGAAACATCAAGTAAGTGTTCTGGTAGTTCAGTGCTGTTTTAATTTTTAATAAGATTTAATTTATCTGCCATTGACCAAAACTGCTTACTCTTTTTTAATGACAGTTGATTGAAGTATGTTATTCGTTCTCGAGTAATTGCTTGGTTAGTGTAATTTCTTAATTGTCTATAATATTGCAAATGGGTTTCTTAATATTAATAAATAAAATAAAACCTTGTAAATAAGTTGCAGTTTATAAAATACAGTTATATATCACATAGACATGTTCAAGGTTTTTTAATTCTCGCGATCAGAAGACAGTTCAGTTTTTTTAGTCGTTGGTTTATTGGATTCTGCTTGGTTACATGAGGTCATCCCCACAAATTCGCTCATGAGTTACTTCAACACCGCAGCAACCCTATACTCGGCCCTTTTGTTCCCCCAAGATTTGAAACATATTTCCTGTTGCATTTCCTCTACGTAAGTTCAATTGTTTTTAAGATATTCATGTTTGAAAATTGACACGGACTTTTTAGAGGCCGTCAAATTTAAACGGTTTGATCGATTTGCTTTTCCAATTCAACATGTCATTAACTTTTCTCCGATTTTTTTTTAACTGAAAAACTTTTATTTCTATTTAGATCTGAAGTTAAAGGCATAATAAAGATATTGAAAACTAAGATAAGAATTGGCAATTCGTTTTTCCTAGGTCTTACTGTTTAAATTTAGACCTTTCAGATTTTAAAACTATAGTCCAATGCGGTCTTATCGTGCGGGTCCAAAGGTCACCAACATTATGAATCAAATCAGAAAACACAGTGAATACCAAAATGTTGTGTGATTCTTTTATCGCGCTATGAAAATCTCGATGGGCTATTTACAAATATACAGGGAGAAAGAAAATAGTTTTTTTTTTTTATTATATTACGCAATATTATTCAGATAGCCACTTAATATTATTTTATATATTAAATGCCGAGGGACTAAATTAGAAAATTCGCTAAATATGTGTTTGGTTCAAATTTTTTGGTTGGCAAAAACAAAAATACACAAAATGGCAAGCGCCTTAATAAAGTCGGAAGGCGGTTCGAATCAGTGAAACAATCAGGATATGTTCTGTTTGTACAGTCAGTTAATGAAAGTGAGAGTCTTTTATCAATCACCAAAAATTCTGAGCCCTGCTTGACCTAAAAATCTAACCACTTATACAGTGTCATTTATTTAAAAACTTTTTTTTTTTGTATTGTGATAACAAAAACAATTATTTTGCATACTTTTGTTAAAAACACAAGATAATTAGTTATTACTTCCATCGTGAGATTCAGATCTTTACGTTTAAGGGTCCCTAGATGCCGGAAAACATGTTTTCTCAATTCCGTCTGTCTGTAGGTATGTGTATATTTATATATATATATATATATATATATATATATATACTTATATATTTTTTTAAATATATAAGTATATATTTAAAATTGGAACAGCTATTTTATAATCATTTATTTATTGCCTACAAAATTACAAATGTACTAAAAAATTAAGCAAAGAAATGGTGTCAAATCTAATAAAAAAAAATTTAAATTAAAATTCACTGGCTAATATCCAGGAGCCAGTGGCAAAAGCTCTGAGAATCGGTATAAAGAATGTACAGAAACTTGTGCATGAAAAAAAAACCTAATTTACTTCCGAAGAAGATTAACAAATGTATACGAAAAAATCCAAAGAAAAGACTTAAGTTACAATGCAAAAGTGGATATTCATAATGCAATTTATGATTTATACACGTCAAAGACTAATATAATCCTTCAGAAACTTTTTAATATTATAGACTAAAAAATATCATCATCACTTAAAAAGTCCTCATCTTCTGAGTCGTCCTCAAATGGTGCAATGATCACTGGTGCTATTTCGACATCTAGAACTCGTTCTCGATTCCACCAATCTCATTAATTTTTCCGTATGTTCCACAGATTTCTTCCAGTACTTCGGCGTAATATAATTTAATGAATCTTGCCAAACAATTTGCACTTCATCTGATGTAAGACCATCGTTCACGTGTTTTTCGTAATATGATCTTGCCCCAGCCCATATTAATTCTATTGCGTTAAACTGGCAATGGTATGGCGGCAGTCGTAAAACCTCATGTCCATTTTCCCGTAATATTTCATCTACGGCATATATTGTTGGTTTTTTAATAGATTTTGCCATTAAAAGAAGTTCAAGTTTCAGCATATTGGGTAAAGGATTTTGTTTTATTAGCCAGTCATAATTATTACTTTTCTTCCAGGATGAAGTAGGTTGTTTATTTAAGATTCTTGAATGATAAGATACGTTGTCCAGAATGATTAAAGATGGAGCATCTAAATTTGGAATCAGTTGTTCTTTTAACCACTTTTCAAACAATTCACAGTTCGTATTATCATGGTAGTCCATACTTTTGGATGTTGAAGAAAACAGTAAACTTGCACCTGGGAGAAATCCTGTTGAAGAACCTGCATGCAAAATGATGAACCGTTTTCCCGTCCCACATCCCTTTTTTCTTTTGTCACTTTTTACAGACTCATCCTGCCAAGATTTCGAACCACTTCCATTAGAAAATATCAAAGTCTCGTCTAAAAATACCACTTTTCTAAATTTTGAATTAACATTTTCCGTGTATTTCTTTAAAAACTGGATAAGCTGACTTGCTATATGTGGCAACTGGCATAAAAATCTTCGATTACAGTCCTTTTTATATCGAAAACCCAACATATTTATTAATTTTGACAACGATTTTAGTCCATTTTCCAATATGCCTCGATTTTTTAAAGCTTCTTTTAAAACTTGAAGGGTTATATTAGTTTTTGATGTGTATAAATCGTAAGTTGCATTACGAACATCCATTTTTACATTGTCACTTAAGTCTTCTGCCTTTGGCTTTTTTCGTGTACATTTCTTTATCTTCTTCGGTAGTAAATTATGCTTTTTTCATGCACAATTTTCTGCATAGTCCTTATACCGATTCCCAGAGCTTTTGCTACTATCTCCTGGATATTGGCCAGTGAATTTTCATTTTCGTAATATTTTATTAGATTTAATACCATTTTTTCGCTTGTGGATGCAAAAAAACCGAAAATTGTTTTCTGTTACTCATTTCGTCACTGACTTGTCAATATGACTTTGAAATGACATCGCTCAAAGATTTTTGCAACTGCTGGTATTTATATGTTTATCCTCTTTTTTCATATGAAAATATCATAGGTCTATCTAATTCATCTTCCGGATTTTATGCGGAGGATATGATTACACGTAATAAAAGAAAAACAAACTTAAAAAGTTTGTCGTTGATAAATCGTATGACCCGCACGATAACACTGCTTTTGACTATATCAATTTTCAAACATGAATATCTCGAAAATAATTCAATATATATATATATATATATATATATATATATATGACATGCTGTACGAAATATCTTATTTAAATGTATTAATAAAAACTATGTTTTATTTAAAATATAAATATAAAATTGACCTCATACCTCGTTTTTCTTAAACACCATGTATATTGAAAAATATTGCTAGAAATCTCAACCGATTTTTGTTAATAGGCTATTTACCGTGAATAATCTAGAAAGTATTTTTACTTGAGATATAGTTAACATGAATTCTCGTTGCATAAGATCTTCTGCTATTGTAATGCGATTTCTTTGAATTTCATTTAACAAATTTCTTACGATACGATTACTACTTTTGATAATTTATATGGTTAAATTTTTTCTTCATTATAGATTGCTGCGAAGGCCAGCCGCCAGCTACAAGATCCTCTTGTAATCATGACTGGCAACTTGCCAAATTGGTTACATCAAGTTGCCACAGCTTGTCCCTTCCTATTTCCTTTCGAAACTAGGCAGTTGCTGTTCTATGCGACCTCGTTTGACCGGGATCGTGCTCTGCAAAGGTTACTGGATATGTCACCAGAACTTAGTTCTAGTGATTCCCAGGTAAATATGTAATTAAAAGAATTGTACAAAACTGTCTTAAAAAATTAATATTATATATAATTTTGTCCGATGGGTAGATAGATATAAAACATAACTAATATTTTTGAAATCCATCCATTTATTTTACTATTAATTTTCATTTTACTTGGAGAAAGCTTTATTAATTCCACAACTCAAAAACATGTTTTTCTTGGGAGCTTTTGCCTTTTGTTTCACTATGGTTTAGGCCATTGCAAAAGCTAGATATATTTAAAATTACATGTTTCTAGGAACGAGTAACACCCCGTCTCGATAGGCGGAAGAGGACGATTTCACGGGAAGATATCCTAAAACAGGCAGAGCAGGTAATGCAGGATTTGGCCGGTTCAAAAGCTTTACTAGAAGTGCAATATGAAAACGAGGTTGGAACTGGTCTTGGTCCAACGTTGGAATTTTACGCTTTGGTCTCTAAAGAACTGCAAAAAGTAAGTATGGGCGCTGTCATTTTTTGTTTCAATTTTCTGATGCGCAGAGATAATTTTATTATGTCATTTTTTTTAGCATAATTTAGAACTTTGGTACGCACCTAATGCCAGTCAGAGTGAGAGTGAATATGTACATAATCAAATGGGACTATTTCCAGCTCCAGTAGCTCGTGGCGTGAAATTGGGACCGGTTACTAAAGTTAAAAGCAAATTTAGATTCTTAGGTAAATTTATGGCAAAGGCTGTGATGGATTCGAGAATGGTAAGTTCAGTTGGCTTAAGGGATTACTTATTTGATAGGAATAACATGGTATGATAAGTTGGTATCTATCAAGGCATATTATGGCGTGTCAAGAGCTGCTTAAGTCATAGTACACTTGGTATGTGAATTTTTACTTTGACACGTACAAAATAAAAGAGAACAACGCCTCAGTGGAGACAAATAATGTTTACTACTTGACAGTAAAATTCTCTAACATTTTTCTTATATCAAATGTGTAGATTTGTAAACTAGTATACTGAAGGACGACACTAGTACATTGTATACCTAGTAGGAAAAATTAAACATTCCTGGCCGGAATCCGGAATGTCAATTTTCCTACGAAATACATATACTACTTTTCCGAAAATCGAAAAAAAAATGCATTATTACAATCAAGTTTTTAAAATTTAAAAAACAACATTTTTAATTTTACTCACAAATAAAGGATGCCATGAAATATTTGTTTTGTAGCTATGGAAACAAGGCTATATTGAATTGTCAAACTTGAATTTTTTTTAGTATACAAATTGCCGTTGCCTGGCAGTGACTAGTTGCAACGAAATATTGACTTTTTTTTTTCAAAAATGTCGAATATTTCTGAACAATTTTCGGAAAAAATATTGTAATTTTTCTAAATTTAATATCCGACTAGAAGTATTAATAATATGATTTATTTAACACCAAATGCTACATAATATTTTGATATATAAAACATAAAAATAAATACGTTTTTTTTTACAAAATTATCCTTTAAATTACATCGATCTAGCTTTGAGATTCCATTAAAAGTTTTCTAAAGATGCCTGATCTCCTATAGATAAATTTAGTTTATTATATTCTATTAAAACTTTATAAAAATCTATTTATGTGTTTGTTTTTGAGACTTTGTTTATAATAAAGCTTGATTGTTTCTAGTATCATAATCATGATTTTGACAATGTAGTACAGTGAATTTTATCAGATCCCAAGTAACACATATAATCACGAGTACGTCATTGTTACCATAAGTATTTCCGTTGAAGTAACCGGAACTTGGTGTCGCCACGTTCTGTTTAAGCAGATACTACTAGTCAACACCAAAATGGGGAACAATTTTAGGGTATCTATTTCGTGAATAACATGTAACTCTGACTGACTATTAAGTAGATAGATAGTACGGAATTGTGTAGTTGCATTTAAGTAGCCGAATAGTAATACTTCACCCTATTTGTTACTTCCTTATTTCTTTCTTTATTTAATCCATTTTAAAAATATGTATGGTTCTTTTTAATACAAACAAAACAGTTATGACGACTACAAACACTCAAATTGGGAATATGGTGAAGAGCGTATAGGATACGTTTTTGATTCTTTAGGTAGAATACATGCTTTTCATTTAGTTTTCTAGCTATGCTAAGGACCTAAAATTAAAACGCAGGTAATTTCTCTGGTGAATATGCTGATGATAGTTGTGAAAAAATTACGCGCCTTTAAAATTCCTTAATTTTCAATAGGGTTTTGGTCAAATATATTGCCAATTAAGTCTCAAAAATGTAATTTTGGACTTTGGTTTAAATAGTAATTATCATTATATATCTTATTATAAAGAGTGATTCTTTAACCTGATGTTTAATTTATATGCATTAATTAATCTTTATACTCACAAAAATAAACGCCATAGCTAAATATTTATAGGGGAGATGAAAATAAACAATTGCGTTCTATTGGACTTTCACTTTTAAGTTAGCTGCACTTCTTTACTGAGAAAATTACTTAACATCAAGTATCTACGACTGCCCCCATACGCTTCTATAATTTTAGATTCTTTAAATACGCAACTGTCACTTATTCCCAATTACTTTGAAGTCTACTAGTTATCTACAAAGTTCCCATTAATCCCATACTATATAATATTACCAAACGGTTACGATTTGCGAACATTCCGCCGGTCCTTTAAAATTTAATGCGTTGTGCGCGTAGCGTCGGCGTCGTAGCATGCGGAGAGTTGCGGTACTTGAGTCGCTTCTATAATTTGGTCATAACCATAACCCTTTGTTTGATTTTTATTTTTCGTTTCATTAAAATACCGCTTTAGGCACAAACCACTTGTACTGTGGCTTTAGGTTTTGTTTAGATATGACATAACCAGGTTGTGATATTTTTAATTTTCTATAAAACGTGGATGAATGACGAAAGCTACTTTTTTTCTAAAGGTTTAAATGGGCGCACACATTATCGTTACCTTTCTCAAATATATCTAAAATAATCTACTTTAGCACAAGCTAAAAGGTTAATTATTGAAAGTATTATTAATTTCGGTCTACAAGGATTGATATACCCCAGAAAAAAAATCGAAATTTAAATTTCTCGCCCTTACATTGACAACCTGTCAGCGTCTGTTGTAAATGTAGGGTTATGTTAAAGTTTTACTGTGATAATGGATTCGAACTATCTAGTGCAAACTTACTTTTTAATTACAAACACATTTCTCCATATGGCCAATGGTTCAGAACTTATTGTTTGAATCAATATTCACTTCAATAATCACAAAAACTAATAAAAAAACCCAAACAACAAACCTCATAAGAAACCCAAGTAGGCAAAAAGTAAACAAAATGATTTTAGCATCAATATGGCCGAACCAACCAAAATTGGTTACCCTATTGACGCCACAGTGAGTGTAGACCGAATCTCGTACCAGCGCAACCCATCTCCGGAACCTCGAGTAGAACAGGTAATAGTAATCTTTACTTATAGTAAATGATTACTGTAATTCTTACTTCAAAGTTGCAATAGAACAATAACGACTGGTAATAGCTAGTTTAAAGTAACATTAGACGGTAACCTTTTCTACTCTGCAAGGTTCAGGAAGGTACTGATACTTAAAAGTTGTAATTTAGTAAACAGATTAGAAGCAGTAACTTTAAATAATTACTATTATGACACGGAAAAGAAATGACGACCTTGGAGTCAATTTCGTAAGAAGTTGATTGGCAGTAGTTATTATATAATTACTTTACATAGAAAATTACTATAAAGTATTACTCGCCGTAACAAATACATACATAATACTTAAAAACGTGTAACCCAAAATGTTTATTCATATATAGTAAGATTATTAGTAATAAATACGTAAAAACTCTTAAAGAGTAGTAGTGAAAACAGTTATAGCTACTTTAGTGCCAGCTGGAATGTGCAGGTGAATGAATGTATATATATATATATATATATATATATATATATATATATATATATATATATATATATATATAAATATACAAGGAAATAAGCTAATAATATACATTTTTTAGCATTTGCTGGAAATATTTTCACCCGTATTCACTAAAGAAAATTTAGACCAAGTTAACTTGACACTTATAGGTTAAGATGACTTTTTAACAGTTGAACTAGTAAATTTTCTAAATGCCACAATTACAAAATGGCAGTGACATAAGCGGAAAATAAGTGGCGAACTAAGAGTTTTAAGTACAATGGCAACTAGACCTAGTCTAACTGTTAAATCTTTTTAGTGAAGGGGGTTAAAGTCTACAACCACGTGCGTTTTTAATGTCTTTAGTCTCGAGGGAGGCGCTAACTGGGACAGAACCGAAGTCTGCAGTCTAAACCTAGTTAAGTATGAAATCCGTTTATCCGTATATTTATTTAAAAATCGGTTTTGTAAGGGAGTGAGTGTTGAAATTAATTTACTGAGGAGAATTCATTTGTACGTATTAAGTATGTTTAGTATATATTTAGCCCTGTATTATAATATTACCAAGCTTTTATTAGCTTCACTGTACAGTGGCATTCCTGTACAATTCGCGTGACAATACAATGTGACACTTTCGAATATAAAACATTAGTATTCGTGATGGTAATGCTATAAATTGGTTGTATTTTTGAGTCTAAATTATAAATTTTTAGTCACCAGGTAGAAATTTAAAATTGCGGCGCCAACAAGCGGACGAATTAATTTTGTAATGCGTGCAGATGCAAGTGAAATTCGGAATCTGAAGGTATTTAAACAACCAATTATGGTTTTTTTCGTTAATATTTCAAAATTAATTGTGCTATTTGTGGAGATTCAATTGTGAATCTGATCTGTGGGGGTGTATTTAGGAATTTTTGGTAAATATTAAAAATAAAGGCTTCAACAAATAGAAGAATTTTATTTGTGCTGATTTGACTGAAAATCGGTATCTGGAGGTATTGTAGGCCGCAAATTATGGATTTTCAATCTTCATTTTACAATTCCAAATGACGACGTCCAAATGGCGGTGCCAACATACCGCACGAATTTTGTCATTTGTGAAGAGTCGCTGAAAATCGGTTTTAAAAAGTGTACATTTTAAACCTTTAATTTTGTCATGAATGATTCATGATTCATTGTTATGAATTTTGAGTTTTTATTTCAGAATTCAAAATTGCGCCCACATGGCGAGCGCAAAATATATCCAAATAACTGAAAATAGGTATCTAGAGGCATTAAAGGGTACAAATTTTGAAAATTCAAAATACGGCGCCAATATGGCAGTTGAACTGATTGCAAGCTTTTACGAAAGAGGCAAAAAAATACATTTGAGCAGCATATTATACATATTAATTATTAGCATAGGTTCTTCGTTTTTTTTTTTAAGTTCTATATTAAAAATTATATCCTGAGAATTATCAAACCAATGTTAATCAAATTAAAAACAAATGTAGCCTACTTATGTAAATATCGTATATCATTAGCCTGGGTAACTAATATACTAAAGGGTAACCAGTTTGAGTATTTTATTACCGTACAGAATTTTAAAATTTGCCGTACATACACTAAGGAGTAACATGTTTGCCGTATAATTAATTTCCCTTCTATATCAATCTTTTAATTACATCTCTAATACCTCTAAATATTGATTTTAAATTTAATAACATATAATTGGTAATACTCCAAAGGTATTTGTTGTGCTTTTTTAATATAAAGAGTTGTTTTCGGGATAAAAATTAAATATGTTTTAATGAATGCCCCTTGCCTTGTTACAGCAGGACTTAAAATTATTAAACTTTAACATGTAGCATTGTATTCGTCTGAAGAAATAAAAAATCTAAGTCAAAATATGGTTTTCTTTAACATAATTAACATCCGATGTTATGTAAAATTGGTAAACGACCGTTACATGCAATTAGATTTGAATTAAGAATTAATATCTTCACGATTGGTATATTTTTTTAATGTTTACAGTTTTTAATTTATTTGTAATTTATAATAATGTTTATACGTTTATGTGTTTTATATTAGTTATTAATTAGTATTATTTACAGTTTTTAATTTATTCGTAATTTATAATAATGTGTATACATTTTTATATTTATCTATTGTTAATTAGTTCCCTACTATAAACAATATTGTTTCTTGGGAATAAATGATTGATTAAAAAAAAAAATTTCATATAGGAGCATGGCGACAATGCTAGCAAATTTAGCTGTAAATAAATATATGCGTCGCTCGCCTTCGAACTTTTTGCCTAGATTGGATATTTCATTGAAGTACAATTTTTTAATATTTCGTTACACCAAGCCACTGTTGAAAGTAGAAAAAAACATTATGCTTATAAAAATACCTTCTAACTTCTTAAAACACGCATGACTGCTGGTTTTTGCGTTGAATGAACTATTATATTACTTAAACGCAGATTTATTTTAAAGCTATCACCACTTATTATAGAGGGTGTTATATATTATCGTGCAGAAATTAGAAAGCTTTAACTATCTACAAATTCTGATTTTTTCGCCATATATTTACATATATATTTATATATATATCGATCATATGTTTATTATTTATATAATTTTTTTCAAATTTTAGATATTCGTCTGGCTGCAAAAAAATGATATTTTTAATGAATATATGAAGCCCTGTGTTAAAATAAATAAACCAAAAAAGTAAAGGCTTTAAATTAAAGCTAATGTCTCAAATTCATACCACTTTAAAAAAAAATAGGGATACAAATAGGGATATTTATAAGCCTCTTTATTTCTTAGTAGGAAGGCTACACATGGGATTTTTCTTCACATCGGCGGATTTTCATATTATTTCCCTAGTAAGAGGAACAATTATTGTAACACTGAAAAAAAATCACCCTTCGAGATTTTTGCAGATTTTTACGTTTTACAGTCCCTATGTTCCGAAAAACATGCTCTTCTATAGTCTGTCGATGACCTGTTCTGTCTCCGACTGACTTCGATTTTGGTTCAAAATCAAGGGTCATGTAAGGAGATGAAATGGTAAAATTTTGGTAAAAATCTAAAATGACACAAAGAAACATTTTTATAAAACCATTATTAACAAACTGCGCATCCAGTAGGCCTTAAAAGTAAATAAAGTTAGTGTGAAACAGGAATGGAGTGTTGAAGTTTTAGTGGGAATCGTATATGGCAATGGATATTTTGTTCTACAGGTCAAATAACTTTGATTTGGATAAAATGTAGCAGTTTTATTGCTATTTATGGTTTAAAAAAATATTAAATTAAAATGTTTAAATTAGACTTGCCATAGAATTATGGCTCGATTCTAACCTAACCCATAAAACTTAACAACACAACAATGTAAACACATTTTAATTCTAATTTTTTTTACTTAGTTGTCGGACTTGCATTGCCTTACTATTAGCTTTTTTCAGAACGTTTTGACTAGTGTAGTGTCTAGTATTTATCAAGCGTTTGAAATAACTGGTAAAAAATATTTATATATACAACGAAGTAAGTAAATTTGACGTATGTTACTTTTTTTGTGAAACTTACGTTTTTCAGCATTTTAAACTAGTTGCGTTCTTATAGAGTTATTTTACTTCGTAGGTAAATTATGAAGGGAAAAAAGTTTTTATAAACAATAAATTAATTTGTCATCTTTCGCCGATTTCTAAACATATTCTAACCGGTTTAGAATTAAAAAATGGCTTGTTCCCTCCCCCCGTCTAATACTACCTTGTGTAATGATAAAAACAATATTAATAATAAATTTGACGTGATTATCCGTTTTTTGAAAAACTTCGGAATTTAAAATATTTTTATTTTTCGAGCAACTTTTAAAAGAGGAAAAATCGTATATAAAAAATTATATAAAATACATTTTATTTAATTTTTTTCAACCTACAATTTTCTTACGAGACAGTTTCACCTCCTTATTTTCCCTCTTTATAGAGAAAAAATATAAAAAAATTGACGAGTTTTGCCGTTTTTTTAAAGTTAGAGTCATTTAGTGATAACTTTATACACATTGTAAAATTTAAAAATGTCATTTAGAAAACAACTAAGCCTCAAACAAGATAGCTACGACGTATATTTTGGTTTTTTTAAACGGAGTACCCAATTTTGTATTTCATATTTTAAAAGCGACCATTTTTTAACATGCTACGATATAAATTTTATTGATTAATATTGTCGCAATATGTTCTTTTATAATAAAAAAAATGCTTTATCCCTTAATTTTCACAGCATGGATTCATAGATAGATAAGAATGACCTGTAGGTAAGAGTTACCTACTATTTGTCACTGTCGTTAGAGTTTTTTTCAAGTTCTAACAAAATTAAATATTCATTAAGAACGATTACAAATTGTTATCCTTTTCTACAAAAGTGAAGACAGCGCAAGAGAAGCTAAGCAAAGATATTTTACCACCTTTCATAGAAACAATACGATTTTAAGAATAAAAAATGTATTTGAAGAAATAAAATCTTTGCGTGACACAAAGAAGAAGGATTCGGGATCATTGTAAATTATTTTACACGTGATCCTGCTAGTTCAGTTGCCGATGTAGTTCGAGATATTCAGTATGATCATGCAAAACCAGAAGTTAGTCCCAGAACTGTCCGTAGATCATTAAAACTATATAAAATGTCCCATTTCACGTTCTTCTAGTTGGACAGTTGGTTCTTCTATATGGACAGACGAGGGTTCTTTTACAACTTCAAGCATGTTTAACTATCATCATAAAAACTACGGGGTAACTGAAAATCCATGAAAATTTGAGCCAAGTAAAAATCAAGGAAGAACTTCTGTCAATGTTTGGTGCGGCATGATAAATATCAAAATTTTAGTATCAGTATTTTATAATGAAGAATTCAATGATCAAAGAAACCTCAACTTCCCCAAATTGAAAATCTATTGGACGAACTACCTTTGAAAACGTATAATATTTCTTAAATGAACGACATGCAGACTGGATTGAACGCAACGGAACAATTGCTTGGGCGCCAAATAATCCGGAACTGTCATATTTGGATTCGTTTCTCTGGGGCCACCTTAAAAATATAGCGGACCAGCAGAGGAACAATAATGTTGAAGAAATAATGGTAAAAGTTGTTCTTTAGAAAGACTCCAAAGATGCTACAGATGTTGTTTCGAGAACAATGGGAAACGTACAACATTTAAATTATTAGTGTTAGGAACTTTTCTTTTTCATATTCTCTTAATATTTAATTAATCCAGGTTTATTTTTTGTGTAGAAGGTCCTGAATAAAATAATGACATTTTTCGGAATCGTTCTTTGTGAACTACTCTTTTTTATCGCGCTGCGATTTTGTATCTTTGAATAATTTTTTTTAAACAGAATTTAATTTTTTAATTTAAAGTTGACACCTGTTTCATTATATTATACCGCCTACCCACTTAATATTAGCTAAATGTTTTCATAATACCTAGTAAGGGACAATAACCATTTTTCATACCAAATACGTATTGCGATAATATTAATCAATAAAAGTTATATCGTAGCATACGTAAAAAAATGCTCAATTTTCAGATATGAGATAAAAAATTGGTTATCCTATTTTAATAAAAAGCAAGATTTGTTTGAGGTTCACTTATTTTCTTTTCCGTTTTCTCCAAAAATACAGGGAAGTTAAAAATAAGTCTCTGTTTATTACTCGTTGGCCGAACCTGTACTTATGTTTTTTGTATCTACATACATCGGTTTTTCTCGGATTGTATGAATATGTAGCTTAGGGAAAAAAGCAGATATGTAATTTTGCTTTCTAAAGAACGATAAAATAGAAATTACAACTCATATTAACCCTTGAAGTAATTAGCCGTACTTTCAAATTAATAAAATATTAGGAAGAATCTTGTATCGGGTACGCCGATTAATACATAAAAACAACATTTTGACATACCCGAGAAAAGAGACGTTGAAAGTTAAATAGTTCTTTTTTTTTGCAGACTTTGAGGTTCAGTTGTTTTCTTTTTCGTTTTCTCCAAAAATACAGGGAAAGTTAAACATAAGTCCCTGTTCGTTCCTCGTTGGCCGAACCTGTACTTATGTTTTTTTGTATCTACATACATCGGTTTTGTTTCGGATTGTATGAATATGTTCTAACATTTCTACCTTTAAAGGATGCCCAATTGAAATGTTATGATGGAAGGCGGTAAATAAGTAAGATGTTAGTCACCAAACGCAATACACTCACCTTATATCGACTCAATAATATCTCTTAATGATGACTATTGCTAGCTCTAGTCGGGTAGGTTCGGATTCTTCTTTCTCGTTACTCTACCTATACTACCATATCACAATCTCTTACTTTAGATGTAATATTTAAGTTGAGCGCCACCAAGTTTTAATTTAAATCAAATAAAACTTGGAAAAAAAAGTAGTTGCATTGAATCTAACCAATATCAATAGGTAAAGACTTATCTTGATCAATTGAAAACCAACACGTTGGAAACAAATGACTTTTATTGTTAATTCACAATATTCAGTGACTTATCCCCAAGAAAAAAAAAGAAAATGTACTGAACAGAAAAAAATAATTGTTAACTCAATTCCATCCAGTAGGGAGATTAATAGCATCCCAACAAGAAGTAAAGGAATTAAGTTTTTCCTAACAAGAGTTTAAATTTATTGTAAGGTTACACTAACTGAAATCCCAACTAAATTATTTGATTTGGGTACGTAAATACAAAACCCAGAAGCTTATTCTTTATCTATACCACTCCAGATTAATAACATTTGGATTATACAATATAAATAAGAATTAGATCAAATAATCAGTTTAGAATCCCAATAAGTTTCTTTCCCCCCCTCAAATGATTGAAGTTTAATTCTAGTTAAAACAAATAATTATGTTATAAACGATAATGGTTAGGGTTAAGTATTAAAAAAAAAAAATTTTGATTAGCCACACGCTGAGTGGCAGCACAATAAATATCTATAAAATGTCTGTTACATAGATTTGAAGGTCTTAGATATTACCAATAAAACTGCAGTAATTAGGTAGCGCTATGAAGCCGGCTGCGTTTCACCTTACAGAAATTCTCCACAGTATGCTATATACTAGACAAGGTGACACCAGTAATATGCATAAACAGTTTGATTAACAGAAATAGTACTATATGTTAAGTTTCCAAATATTATAATACTACTTAGCTGAATACTCTAATCACTAGTGTAGACTGTAAATGGTGGTAAGGCAGGTAACATCCAAGTGTTTCTCAAAGATCACTATGTTCTACAGCTCCGCTACGTAGACCGTATCCAAGGCATCATGTCTATTCCATCAAAAGAAAAGTTCCAAATTCCATAAATAACTAGCAGTTAGGAAACCATACCAAAACCTTGCTAATGGTTTGTCTTTAAAGTTCCAAAATAATCCCAATGAACTTCAAAGGTTCAACCTTATACAAAAACCCTCATTGTAGCTACGAGGGTACCAAAAAAAATTGCTTGATGAGCACCAATGTTAAGATGACCGATGTTAGTGGCACGTGGAAGTAATTAAGACAAAATCGCCATGTAGGCCGTGAAGTTGAAACCCAAAATTTACTAAAACATAATATTCAACTTCACTTCGTCAAATCGGATCCTTCTAATCTCCCATTTGGGATGGAATTTAGTTAACAATCAAAAAAAAAATTCAGAACATCCGACACTTCCATCGTTGATGAGACTTGGTGCTAAAAAGAAAGATCTTTTCCTTAGCCCTTCTCACATGCACAAAATGGTTTCCATCACACAATATTACCAAACACGGTAAATCTACATATCCTTTTCTACATTCCAAAACATTATTTGAAAAAAACAACCTTTTCAGTATCAACAAAATAAACAATAAATCCACTAAACTAAATATTAACTTAATAAAAATTGGAAAGAGATGAAAATATATTATTACTCCTCAACTAATCCAAGCTACCCTGTATTTTGCCCAACCAAAGAATAACCATCTAAATTAGTAATATTAGCTCGCCCATACGTCAAATCAATAGGACTTACAATAAGAAAGAAAAAGAGAGAGACAATACTTCCACTTCTATGCTTATTTCGACTGCATTATTCTATCGATTGAAAGCATGTGGTTTTGAACTGACCTATCATAACCCCGTGTAAAAATCTGACAACTGATAAACAGTAACAAAGCAAATCTTTTAGGAGTCTTCCGGTTCGTCTCGTCGAATGCAGACCTCTGTGTTGTTAACATAAGTGGTGCCACGTGTTCGGTTTTGCTGCTTTATTTCGGGGGGAAACGGGAGACTCAACCGCTCAGAGTGGAAACTAACGACCCCGCTAGAAAGGGAGCAGACGCTGTGAACGTGTGAGGCCTAGTTGTTCCTGCATTCTATCCCGTTCGTCTGCCGCAGTTCTACATAGAATATTAGCGTAACGGCCGCTACGTGGCGGGAGTGGGAGGGGTAAGGGGATAGCTTGAAAGAAAGGGTCATCTCGTGATATCAGTAGTACTCTCAAGGGGCATCTAGTGGAAGCCAAGATGCATTTCAAAATTTAAAAAAGGAAATATAAAAGAGCTTTGGGGTATTCGGGAGCTTCGAGCTCGCCGTCCGGATATCCTACCGATAACGTCTCCAAACTGGATTAAGGTGCAGGGTCGACTTCGAGGGTCGCCGATTTAACGACTCTGAGCCCCGGACGGAGAGCAATCTGGCAAATGGACTAGTATCCGCGCCAATAATCTAGCAATTAATTAATTAATAAAACAAATCTTTGTAGATTTTAAAATATATAATAATGAACAAATTTACCTTACTAATTAATGCAAAATAGTGAACCAAGTTATTAAAGAACATTTGTGTTTAAATTTACGTGCTTGTGAAATTTCCAAACAAAATGTCATATGTTTGACATGTAAATAACAAAATTCTTCTAAACTAACTGATATAAACAAATGGAATCTTAGAATATTAACGCAAGAAAACTATATACAGGTAGATTTTTGAAAGTTCTATTAGATTATCTTATCAGAAACATATGTCACTTAGATTTCTTCATTTCTTTGTCTTATATGATTGTTGACCTAGTCTTCGAGTCACAGCATATTAAAAATGTTAATTCCTATTAATTGGAATATCTTAAAGTGAATTTTATATATAAAACAGTAATTATATGATAAAACAGTACAGTATGAAAGTATATTACATTGGCTCTATCAAAAATAAAGTGAATTCACATAAGGTTTTAATTTTGTACTTTTGCTTCCGGCTATTTGTGACAAGAAATTTCTGAAACTAGCATTATTTCTGTAACTTAGGTATCAATGGTAAATGTAAGCCTGAATATAGTATAAAAGAGTGTTTTTATTTATTAATTAGATTAAAATGACTTAGGTATCACAAATGATATAATACTACAAAAAAAATGAAGGTGTCAAGCGAAGATTTATTTTACTGAATTTTACTGCCCTATGTACTGACAGACATATATGACAAATCTAACTGTAACAATGTAGCTTAAGGAAAAAAGCAGATATGTAATTTTGCTTTCTAAAGAACAATTTTACAATTCATATTGACCCGTGAAGTAATTAACCGTACTTGCAAATGAATAACATATTAGGAAGAATCTTGTATCGGGTACGCCAATTAATACAGAAAAACATTTTGACATACCCGAGAAAGGAGACGTTGGGAGTTAATTAGTTTTTTTTTGCAGACTTCGCACTTACGCATTATTGTAGCCCAAGAACTCGCACAAACAATTATCAAAATTAACCCAAAAACTCACAAAAATCACCCAAAAACAATGCTCTTATGCACAGCAAAACAGCTTAGTTCGATATACGATTTTACCAGTTAGTGTACACTAGGATTTACAAATATGAGATTGTGTTTAAGCAATGACATTTATTTTTTAATTATTTTAGGGTTATTTGAAATTATTGTTATTAATTATATACGTAGTTAACTGAATATCACAGATGTTGTTATTACGGTATTGGAACCACCTTAAAATTTAATTTTAATATTATTAGCAAGTATACATTTTTTTCTATATAACATACCAACACCCTTTCGAAACAACTAAATCAGGAGGGTCAGGACCAAATAAGTAATAATTTTGACAATGCCTGATTGCGTTCAAATCAAAACAATTCAGTTTTCTGTTATGTCTATTCTCAATCCTTTACTTGTTATTTTTTGAATCACCTTCCTCTGTGATCTGTAACAGTTGTGGAGAATGCTTCACAAAAAAATATGCTGCTGAAAGGGTCGATTTAATAGACTTCCTGGTTATGGGCGACCTAAGTCATTACCTTATATCGATAATGTTGCTCTGATATTGTTCTTGAGTATCTTGAGAAGACCATAGAACCTGGGATCTTGGAGCTGCTTGATTTTAATAATTTCTTCTCCGCTGGTGGTAGACTGGATGCGTTAATCAGATTGGTCTACAGTCTGCTTGCATAAAGTTATATATGTTGTCCAAAAGTTGAGTTACCTTTTCGACGTATTCTGTTCTGTATATGAAGGCTGTGTACCACTTTGATCTATCGTCAGTGCAATAGACTCGCCCACATACAATTTAGGTAAATATCTTTCAAATTTGTTTAATTCATTTACTGGAAAAACAGATTATTTTATAAAAAAAATCTGCATGTTTCGTGGACAACTTAAGGCAATTTAATTGGATCCCGAAGATATTTTGATCAGATTCGATGTAGAATCACTATACACAAATATTCCAGTCAACGACTCCGTTAGGTATTGTTGTTCTTCCCTACATACATATACTACAGATAAAATAGGACGATTACTTCGGCGGTCCAACATACGTACAATCTTAATACACATAA
The DNA here is from genome assembly GCA_030620095.1 of Kuschelorhynchus macadamiae. Taxonomy (NCBI): domain Eukaryota; kingdom Metazoa; phylum Arthropoda; class Insecta; order Coleoptera; family Curculionidae; genus Kuschelorhynchus; species Kuschelorhynchus macadamiae. Next base: position 395,436 of record JAUTXW010002718.1, on the reverse strand, counting down.
GAATATTGGACAATGCTTGCGATCCCCGAAAGATATTGTACCTTTTCAAACAAGAGTATATAAAATTCCTTGCTCCTTTGAATTAATCAAAGCCTTGAAAATGTCCATTCTACGTTCTAAAATGTATATTCGCTTTTCAGTTGGATCTACCATTCTCCTTGACATTCTACCGCTGGCTGTTAGGACATGAGCAGTGTTTAGCACTAGCAGATCTAAAACATGTCAGCCCAGATATCTACGTTACCATAAGGAAGATGCAGGATATTGTGAGGGAGAGAGATGAAATCCTTCATGATGGAGATCTAACTGAAGAAGAAAAGATGGAACAGGTAAATAATATAAAATTCGGTTAAACTGCATTTCTTAACAAAGCTACTTACCTCAGGTTAGCTTCATATCTTAGCAGCTTGCATAGTTTTGTCCTTGTTATTAGTAACATTTATTTATTATATTTTAGATTGAGAAATTAGAGTATGATGGATGCTCAATAGAAGACTTGGGATTAGATTTTGTGGTACCAGGATATAATGTAGAACTCATCAAGAATGGAAAGACCACCCATCTTACTATACACAATTTGCACCTTTATGTAAAGGTAATATAAATTTTTGTTTGACTAGGTTTAGATTTGTTTAGTTTCTATATTATAAACTAATTGCACGCTAATGAATGTTTCAGATAATTTTTTTTATAGATAATTCTGTATTTTACAATGCGATATGGTATGAAGACCTTAAACATTATTTTATTAAGCAATATCATTGCTTTACTAGTAAAAATTAATAAATCAATTTATGTAATGAACGGTAAAAATTTCAAGAATTTGGGTAGGAGGGTGTAAAATCAAAACCTATATTATCACAAGTTTAAACCATACCTGAACTTTAGAATTTTTAATTGATGAATCGCAGCTCATGATTCTAGGGTTTGAACTACACTTTCCAAATAAGTTCATCTTCGCCAGAATGTGTTAATTTCTCATAAAAACAGAATTAATTTTGGGAACTCTGAAACACAGATCGTTTTCGAATTTCTGTGAAATTTCGCGAAGAGCTGCAATTCCTGGTTTGGAATGAAGTGGTTTCTTTACACCCACGGTAGTTGATGCACTGTTACTTACCGTTTTATTCGCCAATTGCTTCCTTAGGCTTATTTTCAATACGAAACGGGGCACTAAAACCATATGAATTGTTCGATGTTATCTAAGACATTGATGGCCCAACTTGTCCAAACCTGTTCCACACCTGTTTTGTTGGCTTCTGCCTCGTCACCATTAGTCTGAACGAGGGGCGGACCGTATGAACCAATTTTAGCTGGTTTAGCGTAGTCGTTCGCCCGAGAGAGAAACGAGTTTCTGATATTACTAAAGCGACATGGTATTTACAGATTAAGATTCATTGAATCCTTAGTGGCGTCTTGTTAATATCCATATAGATGAGCTATTCCTTAGCGTACCGAAAGAAATAGAGAAAGGATGCCGTACCACAGTAAATACCTCGAGACCCTTGGCGAACAGTTAAAGTATTAACTCTAGCCGGACAGTGATCTAATAAGAAAATTATAAATGGACATGGGCAGCCAACATCACCTCTGAAGAACCTCAATGAGAAAAAAAACAGTGATTTCTTGCCAAAAATAGTAACCGGAAACCGAGCGCACCATCACACTCAAGATAGTCCATAGTAATATTCCTTTATCGTAACTAACTAAGCATTCTTAATAGTGTAAACAGATGATGAATTGTAGAGAATAAAGTTACAAACAATATGATATGGTTATACGACTTGATCGGATCATTAGAACGAAAGAAGAAACCGACAAAATTTGGTTTTTTTTTTCAAAAATTCTTATGCGTTATTTCTCAAGTTGTAGCGAAGGCCCTTTGCGAAATTATAATTATTGATATGTACTTTATGAGTACCAAAACCAGGCGCTGTGGGATTATTAGTGTTTGCACAATTGCGATTTGAATTTTTTAATGTACTGTTTTCAGCGTGCCTGGATGCGTCGTGGATGATCAGATTTGAATTCTGCAACGTCATATCGAAAGTGGAAGTATCATACTAAAAAACTTATATTCCTATTTCCCGCTAAAATTCTGTGAAATACACGAAAAATGCTTTCAAACAAGATCAGAAACGTCCAGACGCGGGAAAGTAGCGGGGGAACGCACGGCAGCCGCTAGGAATCGTAGTAAGACCCTCAGCGCCCAACTTGTTACTGTTCTACTTTAATTATCTCAGCAACTGCAGAAGTTATCAGATTTTTTTTTTTGATATTTTTGAAAACAAATTCTTTACTTAGATTTCACGAAGAATCAACGGGAATGCTGCTTTTGCCTATAAGGATTACTTCAGGTAGGTCCTATTTTAAGCCCCAATACTGTTGAAAATTACACTGTATATCACAAAAGTACTAAGTCTTATTTATTTTTCAAATTAACTTTGACAACTATCAGTATCTGACAAATCTGTTACCTGGATTGAATAACCCATTTTCAGTTGTTTTTTTCGTTGCTAAATAACACACAGACATGCCTTCTATATAAATAATTACTAGAATATGAATAGACTTTTCAATTTCAAAACTTATCATTTTGGCCAAGTATTAATCATTCGGAATCCCTGTGCGTCTCATCGTTTGATCTATGCCGATTACTATATATTGCCGCCTCTGAGTTGCCGACAGTTTTTTTTACAATTAGCGATACATATATGGCGTCTGATTGACTTTGCCATCACACAGAAGGCATTCAGCTGTATTTAGTTAGTTCATAGGTATCTGCCTTACGTATATTCTTCAACATTGTATTTTTCATCATCAGATAATAGCTATATGCTTTATTTACCTATTTGTCAAGCTTAATAACAAACGTAGCAAAACGTCCGATAGCAGCGTTTTCGTCATTTCTTTGTGCAATGTAAGTAAATAATCGGTTTGCTCGGATTAAGTTACCCCAATATAAAAAAATAATTCTAATAGCTTCTGCTGTTGCTGAGATAATTAAAGGCAAAGAGTAATACGTTACGCGCTGAGCGTCTATTTTACTACGGTTGCCATCGGCTGCCATGTGTTACTTCGCTGCGTGTCTACTTTCCCGTGTCCCTCCGTATTTTAGCGGATTTCACCGAACTTAACGCGAAATTAGAATATAAGTTTTGTAGTATTGTACTTCTATTTTTAATATGATTTTGCAGAATTCAAATCGGATCATCCATGACGCATCCAGGCACGCTGAAAAATATTACATTAAAAAATCATATCCATAACTATTATTTCGCAACGGGCCTTCGCAACAACTTGAGAAATAAGAGATATAAATTTTCTAAGAGAAGCCTAATTTTTTCGGTTTTTTTCTCCTGTTCTAATAATCCAACTGAGTCGTGTAACCATATCATATTGTTTGTAAATTTATTCTCTAAAATTCATGTCCACGCCATTGAGATTGCTTCATTAGTTTCGATTTTATAAGCCAAAAACGAAAGAAAACGCGACTTTTTTCATTACATTGTTTATAACAAATAAACAAATGATAGTTGCAAGTAGAAAACATAATGGAATATCACTCTGGACCATCTTGAGTGTAATGACACACTCGGTTTCCGGTTACTATTTTTGTCCCGAATAAATCTCTATTTAGTGACCTAAAGAGGAAATAGCTATGGAAGTCCATGACTTCCGAGAAGTGAGACAGGTCGGAAAAACAAGAAAACACAGTTTTCTCCGATGAGAGGCCAGGGATAAGAGCTCAAACATCACAAATAGATGCAAGCACACAACTAGAACCACAACACAAAATATAAAGTCAACGTCGAGCAAAATTCCTCCGATCATAATTGGTGAAGGAACAAAATATGATTCAATGGCCCTTGCTTGTGAACAGGGGATGGTCTGTGGCAAGGGAAAAGCGTCTCCATGAAAGGCGGATGAATTACCGCATAATATTCGTGGTATTTACATTGCACAAGAAATCACAACCTTAACGGATGTGTTTTGATTGTAACAGACCGGAATACGTATTAGTCAATTATTTATTATATATTTATATTTACTATACAATTAAAACATACTATAAATTAAGTATTTTGTAATATTAATTAGGTACACGTAATATAATATGTATATTAAACAATACAACTCTAGAGGAATTTAAAATGATATAAGTACGTACACTCCAAACGAACAACAGTTTAAATAAAATCTGTTTTATTTAAACTTATTAAAATATATTTATGTATAAAATGATAAAAGAAAACTGCATTTGGCCAAAATTTATACATACCTATAATATATTTACGGTGTAAACTAACAACCGAAATATTACGATTTTTAATTCATAATAAAAATAAGTTCTAATTATTGTAATCATATTAAAATATCTATTTCTATATTTATTACATACATTTTCGAACAAAAAAATTTATGTTCAATTAAAATAAAAACTGAAAAAAAATCTGCACTTGAGTGGGAACCAACTCGGCTATCAGAGCTTCAGGGAAATTTTGAAATTGCTTGTATATTACCTGTCACATTTTTCTTTTTATATCAATGTTGAGAAAAATTAACAGTTTATGGTTTCTTCGTACCTTCTTATTGTAAAATCTGTCGTATATGCTTTTTTACATGTAAATGTATAGAATTTTGAAGTATTTTTTTTTATGAGAAAAACACTATAAAGAGTTGATTAACCAGAATAAATAACAAAAAGGTCAAATTATTACATCTATGCCTTATTTTGTACCCTTTGTAACATTAAATTTATTTTATTAATAATCAGTAATTCGATACAGATAATTAAAATAAAATTAAGATAAATCTTTTTTATTTTGTTTGCTCAATATTTGGCTTCTCTTAATAATATTATCTTTTTAAATTTTTTACTAGCTATAATAAAACTAGTATAAATTCCTTAAAATTTGGAATTATACTCATAACCCATAGAAGCTCTAAGAGGGAAAAGAAGGAAAAATACATCGTTTTCATCCCACTTACTTGCTCTCGTATAGCTGACGACCAGGAAAAAGCAATAGTGTGAGATTATAATTTTCATCACACCATAACAGCTAAATCAGACCTTAATTGCCTTCCGTCTATGGGTTACTTAAAATTTGCCGATTAAATAATTTTCAACATTCAAAAAGCTACAAGAATTTATAAACTTTCTATGAATATAAAAATGAAACCTTGATACATACGTAGAGCAAAACAGCTTAAGTATTTAACTTTTAATAAGCACAACTATCAAACTGATTAAAACTTCACTAGAACAGCTATACAAAAATAATATTAAAAAAAAAATCAAAACTCTTGACACTCAAAAGGAATTAGTATTTTTATAATCCAATTGTGATCATTTTGCCACGTGTTTTAAAAAAATGTAACAGAAGGATAATTACTCCAGGCGTACTCTGTCAAAAAAATAATTTAGAAAATAGAAAAAAAATTAAACTATTTTTTTGTTTAATAGTTAGATTTGGGGGTCACGAGAAATATATTAAAAATTGTACCATCTGCGATGAGAGCGCGACCCCCTAAATGTGCGAATTAGATGTTACTTAACCAGCACTATCGCCGTAGCAGCCGCTTTAAGCTAACTGATTCGCGTCGAGAAAATTAACCCCCATGCATAGCATACGTGGCAATATGCCAATGAAAAAAAAGTGTAATCCAAGACGCACATCAATTAGTTTAAAGTCGCTGCTATGGCGACAGTGCTAGTGTTACCCATAGATGTTTTTACAATAATTTATTTTGTATACTACCACATTTATGGTATGACAAAGAGAAAACGAGTTATTCCACACACCAACTTGTACCTAATTTGCATATTTACGGGGTCGAGCTTTCGTTGAAGGTGGTAGAATTTTTAATGTTATAATACGTTTCTCTGAGCTCGAGTTTGATGAATGAAATTTTATATTAAATATGTGACTCTTGGAGATATTCTACTGGATATAATAAAATGCGAAAACTTTAATATTACAAAAGTCTTTAATTTTAATTATATTTGATTTAGCTAGAATAAAAATTCAAATCCTACTTTCTGCGACGTTACTTTGTTTGTAAGTGTAGTGTACTTACTTTTGATGCCTTTTTTATCCTGGATTTAGTTTTTTTCAGCGGAAGATTCACTCTTCACTTCACTTTTAGTGGTATGGACCACACTATGCCTCTAGGTAACTTTTAGACTGTCGATGATGAAAGGGTTCTACGTTTAGTTTAAGTAAGAAACCTAGATTAAACGTATGACTTTTATTTACTAAAAGAAAAAAATTAATCATGTAATTATTTCCTCTAAGAATATACTATTTATAAAAAGTATACCAGGAAGCTACGGGCCTAATAATCGAGTGACTTATTTTTAAGTAAAAATAAAAATTTTTTTCAAGCCTTTTAGTAAAAAATTAAATTATAAGTTAGTTCCGATGTCAAATTGCAATGACTTTAGTTAAAAATAAGTGTCATTTAACTTTTAATAAGCACAACTATAAAACTGATTAAAACTTCACTAGAACAGCTATACAAAAATAATATTTAAAAAAAAATCAAAACTCTTGACACTCAAAAGGAATTAGTATTTTTATAATCCAATTGTGATCATTTTGCCACGTGTTTTAAAAAAATGTAACAGAAGGAGAATTACTCCAGGCGTACTCTGTCAAAAAAATAATTTAGAAAATAGAAAAAAAATTAAACTATTTTTTTGTTTAATAGTTAGATTTGGGGGTCACGAGAAATATATTTAAAATTGTACCATCTGCGATGAGAGCGCGACCCCCTAAATGTGCGAATTAGGTGTTACGTAACCAGCACTATCGCCGTAGCAGCCGCTTTAAGCTAACTGATTCGCGTCGAGAAAATTAACCCCCATGCATAGCATACGTGGCAATATGCCAATGAAAAAAAAGTGTAATCCAAGACGCACATCAATTAGTTTAAAGTCGCTGCTATGGCGACAGTGCTAGTGTTACCCATAGATGTTTTTACAATAATTTATTTTGTATACTACCACATTTATGGTGTGACAAAGAGAAAACGAGTTATTCCACACACCAACTTGTACCTAATTTGCATATTTACGGGGTCGAGCTTTCGTTGAAGGTGGTAGAATTTTTAATGTTATAATACGTTTCTCTGAGCTCGAGTTTGATGAATGAAATTTTATATTAAATATGTGACTCTTGGAGATATTCTACTGGATATAATAAAATGCGAAAACTTTAATATTACAAAAGTTTTTAATTTTAATTATATTTGATTTAGTTTAGCTAGAATAAAAATTCAAATCCTACTTTCTGCGACGTTACTTTGTTTGTAAGTGTAGTGTACTTACTTTTGATGCCTTTTTTATCCTGGATTTAGTTTTTTTCAGCGGAAGATTCACTCTTCACTTCACTTTTAGTGGTATGGACCACACTATGCCTCTAGGTAACTTTTAGACTGTCGATGATGAAAGGGTTCTACGTTTAGTTTAAGTAAGAAACCTAGATTAAACGTATGACTTTTATTTACTAAAAGAAAAAAATGAATCATGTAATTATTTCCTCTAAGAATATACTATTTATAAAAAGTATACCAGGAAGCTACGGGCCTAATAATCGAGTGACTTATTTTTAAGTAAAAATAAAAAATTTTTTCAAGCCTTTTAGTAAAAAATTAAATTATAATAAGTTAGTTCCGATGTCAAATTGCAATGACTTTAGTTAAAAATAAGTGTCATTTCTTCTTAATTAAATTTAAAGTTCCTAAATACCATAGAACGGAAGCTTTCACGGCTTGGTCAATTAAGAAATCATGGTTCTTGGGATTAGACCGTGTCAAATTGGAATTACTATCCGATGTTTCGCCTTCGATTGCACGAGACATCTTCAGGGATCTTTACTCCACGAGGTGAACACTGAATTCATTTATTTTTATGATTATATTATTTTTGCAAATCAGATGAGTTTTTATTTTCATTTTTAAAAGTTCAACCCGTACAAAAGTAAAATTATTAACCCGGATCTATATTTATTAATTTTAATTTAACACTTAGGCTGAAACGGTTAAAAATGCTACTATCACTGCTTTCGTTGCCTGTCCACATTTGTTCCGACGATCAATACAGGACGGTAAATCATAAATTATGTAGTGTGCTGTCCAATAATTGTTCCATTTCAATCTGCTTCTTGCGACTGTTCGAACCTTTGAGGCTTCCTGATGTTATATTTCGCTGCACAGTAACGTTATGGTATGAGGCATTATTAATTACTAACATTGGGCTGTAAATTTGGTAGTAATTGGGTTTCAACCAATTTCATAAAATTGGAATGATTCATGTTATCATGGTAGTCTCCCGACTTTGCCCCTAAAATCATAATATAAATCACATCTTTTCTAAATTGTTATACGTAGAGAAATTTATCATATAGGCGGATTTAATAAACAGATAAACGACGAGAAAAAAATGGCGGCTTAATGAAATGTAAAAAAATCTGCCTGAAAAGACTACTTTTCAGGTTGATTTCAAATTTTTAGGCCAGTAATCAGGGGGTCGCGGATAAACAAAATATTAATGAGCAATTAATTTTGTTTGCCAATGGTACCCCTTGAGGGATGTTTAAAAATATGCGGAGTGCTCACACGTAGGCCGTCTGGTTCACAGAAAAAAATGCCCGTAGGGAAAAATAAAAGCTGTTTTTGTCCAATATCTTTCAAAATACTGCAGAAAATTTTACTAAAAAATGTGCAGATAATTACCTACATAAAAGGTTATGATGATTTTTTTCGAAAATGTAGTAGTTTTCGAGATAAATTAATTTAAAGCCATCATTGATTTTCATCCTCTCTTTTCTAAATGAAAGAAAAATCCTTGAATTTATTAGCAAGCTGGCGGTAGGTATCCATTTAATTCCGTCATTTTGAATTTGCATCAACATTTTTACCGGTTCATCCTTATATAATACTTGATTTTTGAGCAAAATTTGAAAATTTACCAGCTAATGGTCATGTCGCACTTAACTTTTCTGCAAAATTTGGGGTAAATTGGATAGGTAGTTTTTGAGGAATAATATTTTTAACATTTTAATAGGTCGCCATTTTGTTCCGCCATATTGGATTTTAACCAAAATTTGAAGTAAATAGGAGAAACAGTTTTTGAGATTTATCGCGGACAGGTCTACACACACAGACCGACGAAAGACATGATTTTGAATACATTTTTCAATTTTGATTTGATGGTGATTCTTTCACCATTTAAATTCCTTTACCTCACAATTTTAAATTAAAAATTGTCACAACTCAAGTGAAAATTAAAAAATGACCTGAAATCAAATTATTTCCCCAAATATCCGAAATCAAATGATTATGGAAATCGCTGTATGTTTTTTTGGGAAAGAGACGCCCCTCGACTGTTACCCAGTAAATAAAATTTTAAGTTAAGTTAGGTTAGCGTACAATAGCATCTAGGCAGTTATTGAGAATAATGTGGTACACGAAAATATTGCTATCTAGATAAAGATTTGTAATTTTGATACACGTATAGATATTTTTTATTCGGACAGGAAAATTATTAGTCGAATTCGTCCGCTCTGCCATTTTATTCTATAATCATTTTAATTCTCTAATAGGGAAAAACTATTGTAATCGTCAGAAAAATCACCTCCGAAATTTTCTTGTATCATTTCGCTTTTAAGGATTCTCACATGACTCTCCGAAATAAACGTTATATTATATGAATGGGATTGGCAAATATGTCATGTGACGCAAAATATATTAATAAGGTATCATCCATTACATATTATAAGTCCCCTTGAAAAGGAAATCTAGCTGTTTACTTACTGATCAAAAGATAATTCCAGTCTTAAACCGCTATTTTTTCGTAAATTTCACCCTGCCGTACTATAGTTACGTCAACTAAAGCTCCTAGTTTCGCAATGTCCAAGATAAAGTAAATAAAACTTAAAAATATTTAAAAAATCACTGTTTTCGTATTCGTACCGCACATTTAGAACGGTGCTTCTTAAAGTAACCCAAAATATAATTAGAAGATTTGAACCAGATCAACAATTACACAATAATATATTAAAACAGAAATAAAGCTACGAAAAGCTTGGTACCTCATGATACTTTTAATTCAATTAACATCTGGGCTAAAATTTTTTTTAGCAAATTGTCTTCTTCAGTGTTAAAGTTTATTGTAATTCCACGAACCACTACTGAGTTCCTAAGCCTTGCCTACTCGTCTAACCGGTCACGTGACCCTGTACTGTAACATTCTGCTAGAGACCATTGTACCATTCTACTATATAATAAGAATCCCGGATCAATGAAAGCGGAATGGTATAATACGTATAGTAGTCGGTCGGGTTGGTCATATCTAATTAAAACTTTTGTTACTAGTGTAACCTGATATGAGGCTTTGGTAATTTTAGCTTGTATTTTGGGATATAATATAATACATTATTTCTTTATACTACCTAGAAACTAATATTGAAGAAACATTACTATTGTTTTTGTTTGTATGATAATTTTGTTGCATAATGTTTAAACATATCTGACTATATATAGCCAATCGGGTGTTTTTTACATTTCATTCGGAAACTGCTAATGCGATCGTCTAAAATTTGGCACAAGAATAGAGGACAGCAAGCTCTACCCCCGCACAATATACTGGGTGTTAGAGAAAGTTTTTAAATATTTTAATACGCCGCCATTTTATTTCGCTCTCTTAGATTCATGCCAAAATGTTACCAGTTTATCCTACCTAAGACTTGATTTCTGTGCAAAATTTAAGTAAATCGGTTTTATTTTATTTAGTAATAATTTTTAACGTCTCGCTAGGCCGCCATCTTGTTCCGGCATATTGGATTTTTATCAAAATAATACCAGGGTATCCCCTATGACCCTTAAGTCTGACTAAAATCAATCTGGTGAGTAGTTTTTAACTTATGCCGCGAAGTGACAAGAGGACAGACAGACATACGGACCGACGCAATTAATCAAACATATGTTTTGACATCTAAGGACTCGAAAACGTGAAGATATGTAAAATTATCACGATTACAAAAATTTTATTTGGCCGCCATTTTGAATTAGTACAACAATTTTACTAGTCCACTCCTGTACCACAATTAGTTATGGCAGTTTGAAATAAATCTATTAAGTAGTTTTTTCAGGCTGGATTCTTAAATATTTTATTAAGCTGCCATTTTGTTCCGCCATCTTGGATGCGTACCAAAATTTTAACAGTTGATTCCTACATAATACTTAATGTTTGTGTAAATTTAAGATAACTTGGATAAGTAGTTTTTTGATATTCTTTTAACATTTCATTTTCTTTCGCCGCATTGGATATTTACCAAAATGTTACCAGGTCATCCCCTTATGAAGTCAATCGGGTAAGTAGTTTTTTAGCTATTCCACGAACCGACGGAACTGAGAAAACATGTTTTTCGGCATCTAGAGACCCTGAAAAGATCTAAAAAATCTCGGTGGGTGATTTTTTCACGATTACAATACTTTTACGAGGGAAGTAAAAACTTAGCTTCTTATATCCTTGGAAAATTTTAAAAAAGCTATGGGTTGATGTGTAGCTTATAATTTTGAAGTGTTTGGCATCATACCACTGCATTAAACTGTCTATATCAGTACACGCGCACAACGAATTTTCCATACCATAGAATTCAGAAAACATAACATTTCTTTTTCTGGAATTCGTAATTTTGTTTCTTTGGCCAATAGGTTCCGTTACTTAAGATGGGATCCCAGAAGTTCTGACTGTTGCTTGGATAACCCCAAATCACGTACTAAATCATTTAATTCACTTTTAACAATCAAATGTGGCTCGCCGGAACTGGGACCTGTGGTAAAAGTGGGATCGGTGCACTGTTCTTCTGAGCTGCCTGATGATGCGTTATCTCCATTATCACCCAAATCAATAGCTTGCCAATTTAAAGGCGCAATCGGCACTGGCAAATTTGCTTTATGAGGAACAGGTCGTATGGCAGATTGCAAATTTGGATATTCTATTTTGTGCTTTCCCTTCTTGAAATAACCTTCAGTCTTTGTCGGGCAAAATAACAATCGTAAGAATGATTGGTGGGTTCTCGCCATACCATTGGAACTGTAAAAGGCATAATTTTCTCTTTATCTTCATCCACTGCACCAATGATATACTACAACTAACACAGCACACATGGCGAGCCCACCGCTTATCTTGATCCCCAATTAACACACCAAAATACTTAAAGTAGGCTTTTTTTACACTTTCGGAAAATGGCCTGGCTTGTGATTTCACCAGAAATTCTCCACAAATATAACAGAATTTGTCAGGAGAAATTTTGCAACTTCGGCGCGTTTGACTCGACATTCTCGTCTTCACATACACTTGCTTATCGATACAGAGAACCACTCAATTCGAAACTTAACAGAAGAGTGATGTTTAACGTTTATTTTATGTCTAATGTTGTAAACAACCCAGTCTAGGTAATTTTTCCATTGTAAACGGGACCCATTTTAGCCGCCCCACAATAAAAGTGTTTACTTGCCAATATAAAAGGTTCTAATTAGGCTATTAAAAAATGGTACGTATTAGGGCTTTCCGAATATTTGTTTTTTATTATTGGGAGGGTATTTCCATTGTGAAAATAATGAGCTGGCCTGTGTTAGAAAAATCTTGTCGGCCAGTGTTATCAACAACGCAATTATATACAAGAGTCCTCTCTTAAAAAAAATTAAGTCCCGTGCTAAAAGATTTTTGGACCGCGAATTAGTACTTTTTTTCTCACGAAAGTAACATTTAGAGGTCTTAAAAATGGCTCTCAGACCCCTAAAAATAACCAGAATTTTCAAATTGCAATAAAATATCATGAAGAGGTTGCAGTCTTGGGTCCAACGTTTCAAACATGGCATAAAGCTGTTGGGCTATCCTACCTCGCCGATTCTCAAAATTATTTTTTTATGCATCGTTTGCATAAACCGTCGAGTTCTTTTCGAACAACGGACACATTTAACGTCTGTAGTAAAAAATATAGAAAACTAAGTGTGACAGCCTTGAATATGACTAGAGTATCAATAGCGGTTGTTTATTTAGCTAATTTTAAACCGCGGATATCGTGCTGTCAGATTCCTAATTGAACTAGAAAGTTTTGAGTTTTTGATAATTATTTTAAGGTATTTCTTGGCGATTAAGAAAAAAAGTTATAAGAAGAAAGATTTTTGGTTTTCTCATACTATGATATGTATTGTTTTCAATATTTAGTGAACTTAAAAAAAAGAGGTTATACAATTTTTTTGCATATTTTTTTAATGCATTTCTTGACGATTTAAAAAAATTATAAGAAGAATTTTTTCTGGTTTTTTTCATACTATTATGTGTATTTTTTTTTTCAATGGAATTCAGTGAACTTGAAAAAAATGGGTTATGGAATCTTCAGAGATTTTGATAATTTTTTAACGCATTTCTAGAAAAATGTACAAGAAGATTTTTTCTGTTTTTTTTATACTATTACGTGTATTTTTTTTAATGAAATTCAGTGAACTTGAAAAAAAATGAGTTATGCAATTATAGATATTTTGATAATTTTTTTAACGCATTTCTTGACGATTTAGAAAAAAAAATTTTATGAAGAATGTTTCTAGGTTTTTTTCGTACTATTTTCTGTAAGTTTTTAAATATAATTCAACGAAATTGAAAAAAGAAGTTATGAATAGTTAGATTGATCGAATAAAAATTCTATGAATTGGGATCAGCAATAAACCATAATTTGAAGAATTGCGGAAAAGTAAATAGTTTAGAAGTAACCGTAAAAAAAATTAAAAATATCATATAAGGGATGAAAATAACGTAACGTAAAGTAGCTAGAACAACTTTGAAGTGGATGGCGGCTTGGGCGGGAGAATGAGGTGATCAAAAAATCTGAGATTCTTTTGAGTCAATTACATTACGACAAACCTTACGTTTTTTTATTTTTTTTTGACATGTAAAAATTTACCTTTTACAACTTATACCTAAAAATAAAATGCAATATAATTGGTACAATATGTTTTATTTTTTAATTTGTTGTAACAATGAAGACTAAACTATCTCTTACGATTAAATTAAATTAAAAAAATAACGATTTTTTTTAAGTCAATTGCGTTATGGCAAACCTTACGTTAATTTTTTTTTTGGACCCATAAAAATTTGCTTTTTACAAATTATACCTAAAAATAAAATGCAAAATAGCTGGAACAAAATGTTTTATAATTTAATTTGTTGTAACAATAAAGACTAAACTATCTCTTACGCTTACATTAAATTCAATTTATATTTAGTAGTAAAAGTACACATGTTCTGGTACTAATCAATCTAAACTATATAACAATGTATATATTAAAATTTACTTTAGCATATATGCTAAATATAAAGTATAATAATAAATAACTTTAAACCACTAAACAAGCTTGTTTGATACAGAACTATTTAAGTCCTAACACTGGAACCTGTGGTGGACGGTAGATCAAAATACAAGAGTTCTAACCACACTACACCACAACTTGTTACGTCCAGAACGTAACAAGTTGTGGTGTAGTGTGGTTAGAACTCTTGTATTTTGAGAACTATTTAACATATTATAACTAAAACTAGAACCCTGGACTATTAATGCGAAAACTTTAGTGTTTCTAGGAAACCGAGTGTTTCGTGTTACAAATTCGATCTTCACGTCCACAGTTGAAGATTTTACAGCTTCGGCCTGATGTGAACAGTCAACAACGGATTTTTGAAGTATTCACCTAAATTCATCATTGGGTCGTTAAATTCTCGACCGTAGTAACTGTTTTGGAAGTTTTCATAGTTATAGTAGGCCGCTGCGTTGAGTTTCTTTGAAAAATCCATGTTTCCATATGGGAATATGAATTAAGACAAACTCTTATGTCACTTACATTTGCAGTTGTGAGTTCAGTTGCATTTTGTTTGTAGCTATCGGCTTTTCCGTTATTCTGAAATCCGATTATCAAATAACGAGGTTTTTCAAGACTTGTGCTAATTCGTATGGCCCAAACGTCCGATAAAGTTTGTCTGAGAGCGGAATGTGTTAGCCATTCGAATATCTGCATTACTACCACCTTAATTAATACGTGATATTTTCAGTTTCTGCCTATCCCCGGGAATAGTGAAATGAATTTTCCACTCCAGTTTGTCTATTGTAATATCGGATTCAACTTCTTCAATATAACAGTTATTAAAAGTACGGGCAATTATTACAATCAATTCCTGTTTAATATTAAAAATACCCTTGGTATAATCTTCCGCAAGACCCGTTAGATATTTTAGGGGTAATAATTATGTCTTGAAAGTGAACTGAAATACGAATTTCATCAGAATTTTGGAATTTTGGCGATCCGTAGGGTTCTTGCAGACTTATGATAAAGTTATCGAAAATAGGTTCAGTAAAAACCTCTGTTTTTTTACTAGTTGCCATCATTTTCGCTGACTTCGTACTTTCAAACCAATGGACTTAAGAAATCTAAGATTTTTTGCAGAGAGACGGTGATGTCCATTTTGTTTCTTTTTATTAAGCTTTGCCATTGCTTGACATATTAAAGAAAACATGTATGGTTGGCGATTGTAACGAAAACCCATTCTTATGTCAGCTTGTTTAGCTCCAATTTTATAATAATCCTCTCGTCGTGAAGATCGATAAGATCACCGTTATCGTCCAAGATGCGATGTTCCGTCGTTTCCTTGCTTCTGAATTTTTAAACCAATTTTTTTCTGTAATTTTTACATCACTTATTTTGCAGTAGCAGCAAAACAGTCTATTATGATGGTCCGTACAGTACTGATACTTCAATACATCGATGTCGCATTTCATATGTTCTGGTTATTTCATTTGGGCAACAAGCAATCATTATCTCTTTGGTCATGTTTTCTAACTCATTAGAAGTCATTTTTAATAAACTACCGGAACGATAATACCATCTTTTTATAACTATCCCGATCAATTTGGGGGGTTAACGACATATTGTTTTTTACGACAGAGAGAAACTTTAAGCATAAATGTCAGCACAAAACTGTTCCAAATTTCTGCTGCCGTTCGTATGTATAGTAAATTTCCTTTGCTGCTTCCCGACCCGTTCGCAGATACCGAATCAATTCAATTGGTGGTGGTAAATCACAGAAGCTGTCGTAATATGTAACTTCTAAATCACTCTTTCGATACGCCACCCAGTGCGTTCCAAATCCTCTTATACTATCCAAATTAATAATAGCAGATTCATAGCGTCTAGGACCACGTCGGGGAATATGGCACTTGCAAGTGTAATGCATACCTTTTTAGATCAATATTCGATAGTGGCCTTCGAGGAAAGCATTTTATTAGTGTTAAACCTGTTCAATATGGTTTTAAATAAATTCCAGCTCCTTTCGAGTTTAGTCGTAACTCACCACCTCTTTTTTGGGTTGTTGCTTTTTTAGCTGTTTTTACTGCGCGCACTACTCCAACCACACTGCCCGCTAAGGACCCAAATGCCGATGGTCCGGCAAATATAGGGGTAATAACCCACCGACCTTTGGAACAGGTATAATTCTAGGTGTGCGTATCTTCAGTTTACCACCGCGGGCTTTTAATAATTTCCGTGCCGCAGACACAGCTATTCTAGATGCATTAAATATGTCTTTCTGCAGATTTCCTACCAGTAGCTTTAGCCAGTTCAGCGTTGTCGCAACGCTGATCCAAAAGCAAACTTGGATATTCTTTTATGTTTATGTTACGATTCGCTTTGACAGATCTACTACCGCGACGTCGTTTTCTTTTGGAACACTTCTTCATTTTAGGTGTCTGCGCTGTAATACCAAAACGTTGTTTCGCCTTCATAATATTTATTACCAACCAAGCAGAAGTTTTTTCACTTGAACTGGGGTCCTTTAATTTTACTCTTTCACAAGCACGTTGTTCAAGCTCGTGATCGGCTTGATGACGTCAACTTAAGTTATTTTGTTTTTTTGAATACGCTATATCGTGTTTCTTAGAAGCTGCATCTAATGGGTTAATTCCTAAATCACCTCCCGCTAACCGCTTTGCAACTTTGATGCCGGGTCCACAATATTGGTATCCGGGAAGATGTAACTCAAACGGAAGTTTATTAATTAATGAATTCACTATGCCACACCCAGTCTTAACAGAATATCGAGAGCGTCCACTTCGTTTGACGGACAGCATTTGAATGAATAGTAAAGCCGAGTGTTCAGTATAAAATATATTATTTTTTGGCTACAATGCGTATTGTAAAGGTTAAACATAAACTACAAATAGATAATCTTGAAGTAAAGGTTGCACCCGGTACTTTGCTGCCATTATCGATTCGGGGATTGCTAATAGGACCTTCTAATTGTAGAAAAACGATTGTCATGATTACTTTGCTTATACACCCTTTAGGATTGTGCTTTGAAAATGTTTACGTATATTCAAAGTCGCTGTAGTAAAAGGAAAGTACCTATTGACTTAAAGAACATTTGCCATTTGTAAATAATTGAGAGGGTAAATGTCCACAAATAAACTAAAAATATTGCAAAAGTACAGACTCACTCAAAATCGAAATACACAAAAACCACATTATTTAAATAGAACACCCTATATTTAAATAATTTTTACTTCCCTCGTAAAAGGGAAGTGTTATTTTATTGTGCGTTCTGAACTTATTTTGTAAATGTATATGTTCATTTGTATTCGTTTTTGAAATAATCACTCCTGAAGAATGGCAATCGTAAAGTTAATTTGAATGATGATAAATGTTCATTATTTTTTAAATAATTCAATAAGGGAAATAAATCAAAACTTTCATTCACCCTGTATTTGCTGTCGTAGGAAAAGAATAGTGAGCAGCACGTGTGAGAAACACTTTTCGCACTCGTGGATATTCACCAAATTCATCAGCTCGTGTGAAAGGTGTCATTTTCAACATTAGTTGCACAATATACTGTTGCTTTCAAAGGCTGCTAAAAAACATAGAAATACTATGTATGGGCTTTTTTCGGGCTTAGTACGTAACAAATTCTCATAATAATTAGGTGCTGTTAATAATATTGTCTTGCTTAGATTTGAAATCCGAAAAAAGAACGCTATCGAAACTATTAAAGGGTATTCCAAAGGGAATATTAAAAAGTAAGTTCAACATTATTATTACGTAACATCAAAATACTAACCCCCCAGGTTCACTAAAAAGGGTTAAGGGTTAAACCATATCTAGCTGTCATGTCAATTAAAACTTTTAATTTTGCCAGTTATGTTTTGCTTATTTATTACTATCAGATTTTATGATAATGAAATTTAGAAAAATATTTGATCTCATCTTAAACTCTTAAGTTAGACCAGTCAGTGGATCTGACGCTATGCGTTTTATTAAATACTTTTGTAGAAAAGACCTGAATTCAAAGAAGTAATAACGCAATAATTTCCGAGAAAAACTTTTCTCGGTTAATTTTATTATTTTTATTTAATTTTAAGCAAAAAGTTAAAATCACCTCTCAAATGTACCGTTGGGATTCGGCGATAAACTGTAGTTATTCGGTAAAAACTTACTAGATACACGGTATAGATGGGTATGTGGGAGAAGGGCGATAGACAACAATGAATGAAACAGGCTGACTGACGGTTGTATAGCAAATAATAAATAAAATTATATGGTTTTTGTAACGCGGTAAAAAAGCAAGTTCATGGTTTCCCATATATGGCATTATTTTTAGGTGTTGTAGAGTTATATTATTATATTTTAGGTATTAACGCATTGGATGCTATATGAAGGTGTTTTCCGGCAAATGGAAGCGTTGCGTGAAGGATTCGACTCCGTATTCCCTTCACGAAACTTGCGTGTCTTTCAGCCTAATGAGCTTGAGCAGGTTTTTTGTGGCAGTCCTAAGGTAACTAATATATAATATAATAACTATTATAATTCTTAAAAGTAGATCTGCGATAGGTATAATATATAAACGAATTTCAGTTTTTAACGTTATTACAAAAGTTTTGATCTTTCTATGTGTAAAATGTAATTTGATTATTAATTTGTGGCAATTTAATGCGATCATACTTATTCAATGAAGTAATATTCTTGTATTAGTAAAAATATTACCCCCGCGGAAATAATCAGTGGCTAACTTAGAATCTAGTTTTTAAATGTAGGTAAAATTATCAGGCCAGATTTTAATTTATACTCGACTTGTTTGCGACAGTTTTGACAACGAATCAAATTGATATTTTACGTTGGAGCTTTTTTATTACTTTAGAGTTTTTAATAAAACAATTTTTACTGCATTTTTGTTCTTGACGTATGTACGTGCAGACAGATTTGCAACAAAACCCCGTATTGGCGCGTCGCGAGCCCATTTCTCCTTCTAAATTCTAAGACATTACGATTACAATACACACTTTACTGTTATAATTAGTCCTAAATAAAGATATTGACAAAATTTAATTAATAGTAGTGGCTGTCACAGTACCTTACCTTAAGGTTGGAACTTTTATTTATTTTTTTCAACATTCCCAACCAACTGTATAAGGTCATTACAGGAAATTCTAACAATAATAATATTATAACAAACTAACAATTAAGAATAATATTAAATAACAAAATAAATAATAATTAAAGAACAAAATAAATAATATTAACACAGTCAAAATTATTTTTTCTATAAATCACGTTTCGATAAAAAATGTTTTTAACTTCCTTTTTAAATTTTATTAAAGTTTTTATTCTGCGTAAATGTGTTGGTAATTGATTATATATTAATATACCACCATATAATATAGATTTTTTTGCAAAATTGCTTCGAATATCAGTTGGATTTAATAAATCTGTTTTCGTGTGTCATGATTATGTATAGTATGTCTTTTTTCTAAATCTATTTTGGATAATTTATCTTTTGTAAGTATTGAATGGATAAAAATGTTTTTAACTTATAAATATGGTTAGTATCTAAATAGCCAAATTTTGTATATAAATTTATTGTTGGTTCTAGGAAAGGAAGTTTATGTATACATTTAATAATTTTATTTTGTAAACAACATAAAGGTTTCAATGTTTTTAAATTAGCAGATCCCCAAACTGAAATCAAATATTGCAATTTTGAATATATTAATGCAAAATAAATATTTTTCATACATTTTAATGGTATATTACAACGAATTTTGTATAGAATTCCTACTAGAGGAGATATACTTTTTCTAAGGTATTCTATATGATTCCGCCAACTTAAATTTTCATCCACGTATATTCCCAAAAATTGAATGCTTTTACTATAATTAATATTTTGTTGGTTGAATTTAATTGGTTCCATTTGATTACTTACATGATATTTGCTTATAAACATAAAAGAAGATTTTTCAAAATTTAAAGTTAGTTTATGAGATTGTAGCCAATTGGATATAATTGTTAAATCATCCGCAAATAGTTTTATAGTTCCATTAAGTTTTAATTTTGAAATTGAATTTATGTATATTAAAAATAAAATAGGTCCTAATATTGAACCCTGAGGTACACTACATGTTATTTCTTTCCTAGAACTAATATTATTTCCAATTTGGACATATTGCTGCATACTGTTTAAGAAATTTTGAAACCAATAATAGATATTTCCTCGAATTCCAATATTGTTAAATTCTTTTTATAAAATATTATGATTAATTGTGTTAAAAGCTTAAATAAATACATACAAAATCAAGAAATTTCAAATGTTGGCCAGACTCAAAGTTATCCATTTAGATGTTTACATAGTGTACAAGGTCATTCAACTAGGAAAGGACAGGGGTGCGATTTTACACATTTTCGTTAGTTAACGAATCGCTAAATCACGTGAAACAGCAGACAAAAGTTGGGAAGTAGCATTCATTTCTTAAATGGAAAATTGCATGTATTTTTTAACGTCAAGTAGGCCAATTTTTCATTAAGATTTAACAATTACTATTAACCTAAAAATTATTCTCTGTTGACATTGAACAAAGAACGAAAAGTTTGTTCGGCCTAAATAGTTTTGGCCTTTAAAAGACAAGATAAGGCGCGAGCGGCTTTCTGCGCTTTCTAATATTACACAATCGTACGAGACTTCGGCGGTTTCTCGTACAGGCCTCGTTTCTGTACTCTGCCTTTCTAAGTCTCCGCTCTCGGATTACGGGGACAGGTACAATCTCTAAACATCACACACTCTTTGCCACCCCTAGAGCAAAATAACTGTGGGGCTCCTTGGCATTCATTTCGGTGATGTCCACTGGCCACATTTCTAACAAATATTGTTTGTCGGCGGAGGTGTTTGGGAATTTTGAGTGCTTCGGTAGTCTCTGGAAATTCTGTGAGTATCACTGTTTTAGACAATGGGAGGCGGTTAGAAGTTTGATTGTTTTGAATATCTCGGATTATGTGGAATATTTCCACCTATAGAATTCTGGTTTCTTCGGATTTTTAAATTAGTGAGGAGTTTGTTAGCCTCTACTATAGTAGAGCGGTATGGTGCTGGGTCATGAGATAAACGGACGGCTGCCTAATTTTCTAATTGATCACAGGGACAATCTTTTGACATAAATTCATTACGATGGAACCTAGAACAAAAAAGCTTTCGGAGATTCTTGCAACGGCTTCGGTAACGTCCGGTGAGACCACATCTCTAGCAGATAGAAGAAGCTTTCCTGTCTGCTCTATTACCGCTTGCAAGATTTCTACTTTGTCTATTTGCATTATACCTGACGGTGCGAGGTGGTTTATATTTAATAATCCTTGTGCGTGTATCAGAGACACGGAGGCTAAAGCTGCATCTGTCGGTGAGTGTAGTTCTTGCTGAACTACTGAGAACGTAGTAGAATAGAGCTCTTGACGGAGGTGTTCAAAAGCTCGCATTTCCTTACAGAGAGATGGAATGTGGATAGTCACGGTGCCGGATATGCTGGCGGTATTCTGGTAACATGTTACGATACATGTCGGCTCTTCTTCCGGGTTATCTGTCCACGTCGACGTATAAGAGTTTGCGTATCGTTAATATACCTCTAAACCGATTCATCTATTTTCTGTAGTCGCCTAGTGATTGCGACTTCTAAATCCACTTCATAGTTCAGCGAATAGTACAAGATACGAAAATCTTTTAATATAATCTTCCCAATTTAGCCCTAGATTTCGGTTGTTACGAAACCATAATGCTGCTTCACCCGGTAGTAATTCAGGCATATATGGTAGCAAGTGGTTTTTGTTAATGTTTTGTGTGGAATATTTCTCCTACAATCGTTCCAAAAACATTACGCGGTCAGCATTACCATCGAAAGACAGGTTCCATTTATACACCTTTAATGGTGGAGCGTAGACGGGGGGTGACGCTGTAGGTATTTGTCCGGGCATGTTATTAGGGCTCAAAAATTACCACTGAGTAGTTGGGTAGTAGTAGGTTGGAGTAATAAAGGGCGCCAATATTAATTTAAAAATCAGACTGATTTGAATTAATGATTTTATAAAAAAGGATATTTACGTAATTTTACTCATAGATATTTTTTAAAGTTAAGCAATAAAACAAAAGAAATACCCTCTAATATCCCAGTATATTGTATACTCTCTCTTGGCTGGGAAATAAATATATACGTAACATGTTATTATTATAAAGTATAACGCAATCCTATGGTTAGATTACCTACCTTGGTGCACCAAAAAAAAATTAAAAGTTTTAGATTATATAAACGGTGTGTGTCAAAAATTATTATTAAATGTTTATAATTAAAAAATACTTGTGATCCATTTTCTTGAAAAATAACTCGATACACTTACACGTGTTTGTCTACGCCAAGCAAGGTCAACCTGCTTGACAAACTAGGTTTTAACAGCTACCAGATACTGCTACTAGCCATATAGGTATAATGCTCTGAATATGTTGTTGTAGTGGTAAGATGACTACTGTATTCCAAAAACGTGGATGCTTGATTAAATCCAGATAGAGAAACTATTAATAAGAGAAAAATAATAATTAGTTTCAATTCAAAAGGTAATAAAGGTGAAAAACTTAACCCATTTTTATAAATGTGCACTATAAAGATATAAAATGTAAGATAAACTGTCCTTTGAAAACTTTACATGTTTTCTCGTTCAAGGACTATAAAAGAAAGGAAAAAAAAATGTGTGTTTCAACTCCCCTTTAATCAATCAATTTAAAACTCGACTTATGAGAATGTTTTAAAAACGTATTCTTAGTACTACAACAAAATATTCTCTCTAAATTCCGATTCATTAAAATTGTACTAACATTTCGCCATCTTTTCTAATAAAAGTAATATAAATTATTAAGAGGTAAATTATTGATTGTAAATTACAGAAATCTTTATTTTTGTCGAGCTTTAGCGTTCCTTGACTTATAGATATGTATATACTCACTAACTAAAATTAACTAGTTAAATAGGTAACGGTACCTCTACTAGAAGTAACACAAAACGTCGTTGGGGTAGGAATGGAAATATCTGGGAATGCAACCGAGCTTGAAAGCTGAGGGCTAGCCTTGCCATTTTTCAAAAATTTGGACAGCCATTTTCGCATCTCGTTTATAGTTCCATTAGTTGGTAGGCCAAACTTGTCTAGTTCGAGAACCCGGTCGCCTTTTTCAAAAGATTTCTCTATATATTTTATCCAGCTTAGCAAGTGTACGGTATCACTGGTACTGGTCGGGGGTATTACCATGTTTGAAGCGGCATCGGTGATGGTATTTGAGGACATAGTACTTGTCCCAGTGGCTTTAGTTTCTGCCGCAGAGGGTTGTTCAGCTTCGGTATTAAGAGACATTGTAATAAATTAATAAGGTGACCTGTGTTACGGTTTAAGAGTTTTTTACTTAAAAATATTTACAAAAAAATCTACTAAATATCCTACAAAACAAAAAAGAAAACCGTTGAGGTAATAACTTATTTTAATGTTCAAGTAGGAAATTAATTTAACAGCTACCAAAATAATTCCGGAAAAGAATGCTTTTTTTAAGGTTATCGGAATTCGAGTTTCAAGTTTCTGTGTTAATATATCGAACTTTATGGTTATTAGCTGTTTTGAATTTATCACGTTTCTTGAGAACCTGGTATAAATATTCAATATTGTTGTATATATATATATATATATATATATATATATATATATATTTATATATATATATAATATATATATATATATATATATATATATATATATATATTTATACATATATATATATATATATATATATATATATATATATATATATATATATATATCGGTATTTTACTACTACTACGGTGGATGAATAATTAAAGCTAATCTGTTATATAGATTAATTGAATATGAGTGATCGGTAATAATGTAATAAATATATATATGATTCTTTTTTCTTATGATAGTTAATGAATAACTAAGTCTGAACCACTATATACATTAATTCAATATTGATAAATAGTGAAGCTGTAATGTAAAACGGTATTATGTTGTGCTAGTAAAAATCTAGGCTATATACTAATAGTCCCCTATTTAAGACACTAGCTTTTGTGTTAATACTGCAAGAAACTAATAATTATCTGATAAAGAGAAAAATAAATCATAATCCTAAAATATAAATACTTTTCTGGCACTTTCTTTTATCTAAATCTACTTAGAATTAATAAATTATGATTTATATATCGGAATAAATAATCAAAATCAACAATATTGAATATTTATAGGGTCCCAATTTTAATTGCTACATAAACAAATAAAATTGAAAAAAAAATCTATTACTCTTCCCGGTCTTGAACTTGGATAAATGAGCAAGCGGTGCGAGGGCGAGAACCAATGAAAATGTATTTGCAAACGATACGGTTAGGTCGGATTTCAGACAGAATATCTCCTAGTCTTATTCAGCTTCTGTGTTTGCGCCCTTTTACAGACGTGCTTTACTTTAAAAGAATAAAAAAATAAAATAATTATGGATTTCCTATGGTCTTCAAGTTTTAAGGAAAAGATGTTCAGAGCTTATTACTTATTATTTTGGTTCTAATTTTAGTAGGAGAATTCACTACTCTTTCTGCATTAGAATATCTAGAGACAGACAGAGCAGTGAACCGGTAAAAAGGCAGATTACAAGTTGAACCCAGATCCTCTAGGCATTCAACTCGAAAAACCTTCGCGTATTTAAATTTTATTTTACTGGCAAACTTTTAACATGCAGAGTGCACCGCTCTTGTCGATATCAGAAACACTAGACACCGAGTGAGCGGTAGAACGGTCCAAAGGCAAGTTTATAAGTTGAACTCAGAATCTCTAGACATCCAACTCAAAAAGAGCCTTCGGTTATTTAATATATTAGAATTTATAAAATTCGGCAAATCAGAAAAGAATTTATATTTTATTTTTAAGTTTAGTCGCTTATAAAATTTCAGTAAATGGGAAAAGATAGTTTATTTAATTTCTTAAACACTTGGAATATTTTCAGCAAACCTAATAAAATTTAAATAAATTAATTATTCAAACACTTAAACTGAAACGGTAGATATACTCTGTTAAAAATATTAAAACATTAAAAATATTATATATGCGTACTATTATTGTGGTTATTAATAATATCTGAAGTTACACTTATTGTTGTGGAGCCTAATCTATTTCGCAATTTTGTTTTGTTTAAATTAATTTCAAAAAATAATATTTACACACTTGCGCTGCTGTGCGTTAATGTAAATAAAATATTTACCAAATTGGGAAGCTCTGGAAAGGCGAGACTATTGTCACCCTTTTTGGCATTACATAGTTCTTTCCAAAATTCAGTTTCATCGAAAGAAAAGCCAAAGTGTGAATATTTTTCTTCCCTAAACTGCCTATCTAAAGTATTGATATCGTTGACTAGATTTGGAAACATTAAGTCTAGATGTCCGATACTGTCAGTTCTCTGAAAATTTGGAGGACTCAATATGGTAAGTGGTTGAAAAATTGTAATGTAATAATAATATTGCTTTTTAGGGCCACCATATCAGCAAATAGGTCGAAAAATCACCAAATCTGGTGAATTTTTACCAGACCTGGCAACATTGGTGGGCCGGCTTAAAAAGGCAAAACTTGTGCTTCTCGGTAGTACTCGGCATATCCGTCAAGCCAGCTCCTTGTAACTAGCAACAAGTAGCCAGCAACAAAATTTTACCGCGGACCAGATAAACCTTTGACATAATATAAATATACAAGAAAAATAGTAACAGGATGTTTCCAAGGGCAAAAATATTTTCTTTATGGTAATCTAACTGCAACAAAACTTTGGAAACTCTTTCAATAGGGCGTGGCAAACGTTAATGACGTGATAAAAAAATCGTTTATTTATAAAAATGCAATATCTCTTTTATCATTACCTCAAATTGAACGAAATTTTATAGACAGGTGGAATAATATACACGTAATACATGGTCTTTTCATAGGTGGGATACCAAACGACAGGGTCGGGGTAAAAAATTAAATTATTTTCAAAAATGCAATGTCTTTCTTACCTTAACTTGGAATTAAACGGAATTCTGCAGGTAGATGGAGCAATATATACTTAATATATGGTCTTTTTTTAGGTGAGGTGGCAACGACAGGGGCGGAGTAAAAAATTAATATATTTTTAAAAATGTAATATTTTCTTAACTTAACTTGAATTTAAACAAAATTTTACAGGCAAATGGAATAATATACCCCTAATATATGGTCTTTCATGTCATGTCCACTGGCCACATTTCTAACAAATATTGTTTGTCGGCGGAGGTGTTTGGGAATTTTGAGTGCTTCGGTGAGAAGTTTGATTGTTTTGAATATCTCGGATTATGTGGAATATTTCCACCTGTAGAATTCTGGTTTCTTCGGATTTTTAAATTAGTGAGGAGTTTGTTAGCCTCTACTATAGTAGAGCGGTATGGTGCTGGGTCATGAGATAAACGGACGGCTACCTGATTTTCTAATTGATCACAGGGACAATCTTTTGACATAAATCCATTACGATGGAACCTAGAACAAAAAAGCTTTCGGAGATTCTTGCAACGGCTTCGGTAACGTCCGATGAGACCACATCTCTAGCAGATAGAAGAAGCTTTCGTGTCTGCTCTATTACCGCTTGCAAGATTTCTACTTTGTCTATTTGCATTATACCTGACGGTGCGAGGTGGTTTATATTTAATAATCCTTGTGCGTGTATCAGAGACACGGAGGCTAAAGCTGCATCTGTCGGTGAGTATAGGTAAATTATTGATTGTAAATTACAGAAATCTTTATTTTTGTCGAGCTTTAGCGTTCCTTGACTTATACATATGTATATACTCACTAACTAAAATTAACTAGTGAAATAGGTAACGGTACCTCTACTAGAAGTAACACAAAACGTCGTTGGGGTAGGAATGGAAATATCTGGGAATGCAACCGAGCTTGAAGGCTGAGGGCTAGCCTTGCCATTTTTCAAAAATTTGGACAGCCATTTTCGCATCTCGTTTATAGTTCCATTAGTTGGTAGGCCAAACTTGTCTAGTTCGAGAACCCGGTCGCCTTTTTCAAAAGATTTCTCTATATATTTTATCCAGCTTAGCAAGTGTACGGTATCACTGGTACTGGTCGGGGGTATTACCATATTTGAAGCGGCATCGGTGATGGTATTTGAGGACATAGTACTTGTCCCAGTGGCTTTAGTTTCTGCCGCAGAGGGTTGTTCAGCTTCGGTATTAAGAGACATTGTAATAAGTTAATAAGGTGACCTGTGTTACGGTTTAAGAGTTTTTTACTTAAAAATATTTACAAAAAAATCAACTAAATATCCTATAAAACAAAAAAGAAAACCGTTGAGGTAATAACTTATTTTAATGTTCAAGTAGGAAATTAATTTAACAGCTACCAAAATAATTCCGGAAAAGAATGCTTTTTTTAAAGTTATCGGAATTCGAGTTTCAAGTTTCTGTGTTAATATATCGAACTTTATGGTTATTAGCTGTTTGAATTTATCACGTTTCTTGAGAACCTGGTATAAATATTCAATATTGTTGTATATATATATATATATATATATATATATATATATATATATATATATATATATTATATATATATATATATATATATATATATATATATATATATATATATATATATATATATATATATATATATATATATATATATATATATATATATCGGTATTTTACTACTACTACGGTGGATGAATAATTAAAGCTAATCTGTTATATAGATTAATTGAATATGAGTGATCGGTAATAATGTAATAAATATATATATGATTTTTTTTTCTTATGATAGTTAATGAATAACTAAGTCTGAACCACTATATACATTAATTCAATATTGATAAATAGTGAAGCTGTAATGTAAAACGGTATTATGTTGTGCTAGTAAAAATCTAGGATATATACTAATAGTCCCCTATTTAAGACACTAGCTTTTGTGTTAATACTGCAAGAAACTAATAATTATCTGATAAAGAGAAAAATAAATCATAATCCTAAAATATAAATACTTTTCTGGCACTTCCTTTTATCTAAATCTACTTAGAATTAATAAATTATGATTTATATATCGGAATAAATAATCAAAATGAACAATATTGAATATTTATAGGGTCCCAATTTTAATTGCTACATAAACAAATAAAATTGAAAAAAAAATCTATTACTCTACCCGGTCTTGAACTTGGATAAATGAGCAAGCGGTGCGAGGGCGAGAACCAATGAAAATGTATTTGCAAACGATACGGTTAGGTCGGATTTCAGACAGAATATCTCCTAGTCTTATTCAGCTTCTGTGTTTGCGCCCTTTTACAGACGTGCTTTACTTTAAAAGAATAAAAAAATAAAATAATTATGGGTTTCCTATGGTCTTCAAGTTTTAAGGAAAAGATGTTCAGAGCTTATTACTTATTATTTTGGTTCTAATTTTAGTAGGAGAATTCACTACTCTTTCTGCATTAGAATATCTAGAGACAGACAGAGCAGTGAACCGGTAAGAAGGCAGATTACAAGTTGAACCCAGATCCTCTAGGCATTCAACTCGAAAGAACCTTCGCGTATTTAAATTTTATTTTACTGGCAAACTTTTAACATGCAGAGTGCACCGCTCTTGTCGATATCAGAAACTCTAGACACCGAGTGAGCGGTAGAACGGTCCAAAGGCAAGTTTATAAGTTGAACTCAGAATCTCTAGACATCCAACTCAAAAAGAGCCTTCGGTTATTTAATATATTAGAATTTATAAAATTCGGCAAATCAGAAAAGAATTTATATTTTATTTTTAAGTTTAGTCGCTTATAAAATTTCAGTAAATGGGAAAAGATAGTTTATTTAATTTCTTAAACACTTGGAATATTTTTAGCAAACCTAATAAAATTTAAATAAATTATTCAAACACTTAAACTGAAACGGTAGATATACTCTGTTAAAAATATTAAAACATTAAAAATATTATTTATGCGCACTATTATTGTGGTTATTAATAATATCTGAAGTTACACTTATTGTTGTGGAGCCTAATCTATTTCGCAATTTTGTTTTGTTTAAATTAATTTCAAAAAATAATATTTACACACTTGCGCTGCTGTGCGTTAATGTAAATAAAATATTTACAAAATTGGGAAGCTCTGGAAAGGCGAGACTATTGTCACCCTTTTTGGCATTACATAGTTCTTTCCAAAATTCAGTTTCATCGAAAGAAAAGCCAAAGTGTGAATATTTTTCTTCCCTAAACTGCCTATCTATAGTATTGATATCGTTGACTAGATTTGGAAACATTAAGTCTAGATGTCCGATACTTTCAGTTCTCTGAAAATTTGGAGGACTCAATATGGTAAGTGGTTGAAAAATTGTAATGTAATATTAATAATATTGCTTTTTAGGGCCACCATATCACCAAATGGGTCGAAAAATCACCATATCTGGTGAATTTTTACCAGATCTGGCAACATTGGTGGGCCGGCTTAAAAAGGCAAAACTTGTGCTTCTCGGTAGTACTCGGCATATCCGTCAAGCCAGCTCCTTGTAACTAGCAACAAGTTGCCAGCAACAAAATTTTACCGCGGACCAGATAAACCTTTGACATAATATAAATATACAAGAAAAATAGTTACAGGATGTTTCCAAGGGCAAAAATATTTTCTTTATGGTAATCTAACTGCAACAAAACTTTGGAAACTCTTTCAATAGGGCGTGGCAAACGTTAATGACGTGATAAAAAAATCGTTTATTTATAAAAATGCAATATCTCTTTTATCATTACCTCAAATTGAACGAAATTTTATAGACAGGTGGAATAATATACACGTAATACATGGTCTTTTCATAGGTGGGATACCAAACGACAGGGTCGGGGTAAAAAATTAAATTATTTTCAAAAATGCAATGTCTTTCTTACCTTAACTTGGAATTAAACGGAATTCTGCAGGTAGATGGAGCAATATATACTTAATATATGGTCTTTTTTTAGGTGAGGTGGCAACGACAGGGGCGGAGTAAAAAATTAATATATTTTTAAAAATGTAATATTTTCTTAACTTAAATTTAAACAAAATTTTACAGGCAGATGGAATAATATACTAATATATGGTCTTTTCCTAGGTGGGGTGGCAAACGACAGGGGCGAAGTAAAAAATTAATTTATTTTTAGAAGTTCAATGTCTTTCTTACCTTAACTTGATATTAAATGAAATTCTGCAGATAGATGGAGTAATGTACCCTTAATCTATGGTCTTTTTTTAATTGGTGGCAAACGACAGGGGCGGAGTAAAAAATTAATATATTTTTAATGATAATGATTTTCTTAACTTAAATTTGAACGAAATTTTGCAGGCAGATGGAATAATATATCCTTAATACATGGTCTTTTCCTAGGTGGGGTGTCTTTCTTACCGTAATTTGAAATTAAACGAATTCTGCAGGTTGATAGAGCAATATATACTTAGTTTATGGTCTTTTTTAGGTGGGGTGGCAAACGACAGAGGCGGAGTAAAAAATTAATATATTTTTAAAAATGTAATATTTGTCTTAACTTGAATTTAAACAAAATTATGTAGGCAGATGGAATAATATACCCCTAATATATAATATTTTCCTATGTGGGGTGGCAAGCGACAGGGGAGGAGCAAAAAATTAATTTATTTTTTAAAACGCAATATTTGTTTTATCATTACTTCAAATTTAAAGAAATTTTGCAGACACATGGAGTAGTACACCCTTAATACATGTTTTTTTTTAAGTGGAGTGGCCAACGACAGGGGCAGAGTAAAAAATTAAATTATTTTTAAAAATGCAATGTTTTTCTTACCTTAACTTGATATTAAACGAAATTCTGCAGGTAGATAAAGTAATATACCCTTAACCTATGGTCTTTTTTTAGGTGGGGTGGCAAACGACAGGGGCGGAGTAAAAAATTAATATATTTTTAAAAATGTAATATTTTTCTTAACTTAACTTGAATTTAAACAAAATTTTACAGGCAGCTGGAATAATATACTCTTAATATATAGTCTTTTCCTAGGTGGGTGGCAAACGACAGGGCCGGAGTAAAACATTAATTTATTTTTAGAAGTTCAATGTTTTTCTTACCTTAACTTGATATTAAACGAAATTCTGCAGATAGATGGAGTAATATACCCTTAATCTATGGTCTTTTTTTAATTGGGGTTGCAAACGACAGGGGCGGAGTAAAAAATTAATATATTTTTAAAAATCTAATGATTTTCTTAACTTGGATTTAAACGAAATTTTGCAGGCAGATGGAATAATATATCCTTAATATATGGTCTTTTCCTAGGTGGAGTGGCAAACGACAGGGGCGGGGTAAAAAATTAAATTATTTTCAAAAATGCAATGTCTTTCTTACCGTAATTTCAAATTAAACGAAATTCTGCAGGTAGGTGGAGCAGTAAATACTTAATATATGGCCTTTTTTAGGTGGGGTGGCAAATGACAGGGGCGGAGTAAAAAAATTAATATATTTTTAAAAATGTAATATTTTCTTAACTTAACTTGAATTTAAACGAAGTTTTGCAGGCAGATGGAATAATATATCCTTAATATATGGTCTTTTCCTAGGTGGGGTGGCAAACGATAGGGCGGAGCAAAAAACGGAATTCTGCAGGTAGATGGAGCAATATATACTTAATACATGGTCTTTTTTTAAGTGGGGTGGCAAACGACAGGGGCGGAGTAAAAAATTAATATATTTTTAAAAATGTAATATTTTTCTTAACTTAACTTAAATTTAAACGAAATTTTGCAGGCAGATGGACTAATATACCCTTAATATTTGGTATTTTTTTTAGATGGGGTGGCAAACGACAGGGGCGGAGTAAAAAATTAATTTATTTTTTAAAACGCAATATTTTTTTATCATTGCTTTAAATTTAACGAAATTTTGCAGACACATGGAGTAGTATACACTTAATACA
Source organism: Kuschelorhynchus macadamiae (assembly GCA_030620095.1). NCBI lineage: Eukaryota > Metazoa > Arthropoda > Insecta > Coleoptera > Curculionidae > Kuschelorhynchus > Kuschelorhynchus macadamiae. Next base: position 363,068 of record JAUTXW010002718.1, on the reverse strand, counting down.
TGGTCTTTTTTTAGCTGGGGTGGCAAACGACAGAAGCGGAATAAAAAATTAAATTAATTTTAAAAATGTATTGTCTTTCTTACCCTAACTTGATTTTAAAGGAAATTCTGCAGGTAGATGGAGTAATATATTCTTAATTTATTGTCTTTTTCTAGGTGGGGTGGCAAACGACAGTGACGGAGTAAAATATTAATATATTTTTTAAAATATGTTTTTCTTAATTTAACTTGAATTTAAACGAAACTTTGCAGGCAGATGCAGTTATATATCCTTAATATATAGCCTTTTCCTAGGTGGGGCGGAGTGCATTTTTTTAGCTTTGTTTAACCCTGTATCTGTATCTTATTTTAGTTCCTGTGTAAATATAAAATTTAACATAAATCGGTTGGTTTTTGTTTTGTTTAATAGGAATTAATTTTTCTGTCAATGTTATTTAAGTTTGAATTCCTCTGTAAATATGAATTTTAACAGGACGGTTGTTTTTTTTTTGTTGATTATTAAAAAAACTATTTGTTGTTATCTGCATGTATTACTTTAGTTCAATTTCTATGTGAAATGTAATATAAAGCAATTCATTTTTATTTTATTAAGTATTAAAAAAAACTTATTATGATTAACTATTTTAATTTCTCTTTATAAGTACCTGCCAAAATAAATAAAAAAAACCATTTATTGTGATTTGTTGTAAAAATAATTTTTCGTTATTACGTACTTGTGTTAAACTGTTACAAACAGATTTGTTTTTGTTATCTTTTATATTAAAATTATTTTTTTATGTTTAAAATTGTATATTATTTATTACAGTCCATCTGCTTTAACTGATTTGTTGATTGAACCGATAAGTGGTGGCAAAAGCTGAATTCTACAAAAATTTTTTTTATGTTATTAAAAATCTGACAGGATAAATAACATTCAGAACAATACCTTGAATTATACCTCACTTTATTTAACTGAAAACATATAAAAGACTGCAAGGGCAACGAACAGAAAACACAAATAAACATGGACTAAAAAAAATTCTTAGCAGTTTGTTTTTTTTTCTTTTGAAAAATTCTGTATACCTTTGTGAAATATAATTTTCTGCATTCTTTCGTACGTGTGAGTCAAAATTAAAGCCACTTGATTAAAAAAAAGCCAGAGCAATTTCTTTGGAAAAGTGGTTTTTACTCCGCCTTTATCGTTTGTATATTACTCCATCTGCCTGCAAAATTTTGTTTCAATTCAAGTTTAGTTACGAAAGACATTGAGTTCTTAAATATATGTTAATTTTTTTATTCCGCCCCTATCGTTTGCCATCGCACCTAAAAAAAGGCTATATTATTAAGGGTATATTACTACATTTGCCTGCAGAATTTCATTTAATGACAAGTTAATGTAAAAAAAAAACATTGCATTTTAAAGAATTAGTTAATTTTTTATTCCGCACCTGTCGTTTGCCACCCCACCTAAAAAAAGACTATATATTAAGGGTATATTACTCCATCTTCGTTTAATTTCAAGTTAAATTAAGAAAGACATTGCATTTTTAAAAGTATATTATTTTTTTTACTCCCTCCCTGTCGTTTGCTAAGCCACCTAAAAAACGACCATATATTAAGTATATATTCCTCCATCTACCTGCAGAATTCCGTTTAATTTCAAGTTAAGGTAAGAAAGACATTGCATCTTTAAAAATAAATTAATTTTTTACTCCGCCCCTGTCGTTTGCCACCCCACCTAAGAAAGGCTATATATTAAGGCTATATTACTCCATATGTTTGCAAAATTTCGTTTAAATTCAAGTTAAGTTAAGAAAGACATTGAGTTTTTAAAAATATAATAATTTTTTATTCCGCCCCTGTTGTTTGCCACCCCACCTAGGAGAAGGCCATATACTAAGGGTATTTTATTGCATTTGCCTGCAGAATTTCGTTTAATTTCAAGTTAAAGCAAGAAAAACATTTTTTAAAAATAAGTTAATTTTTACTCCGCCCCTGTCGTTTGCCACCCCACCTAGGAAAAGACCATATATTTAGGGTATATTATTCGATCTGCCTGCAAAATTTCGTTTCAATTCAAGTTAAGTTAAGAAAAACATTACATTTTTAAAAACATATTAATTTTTTACTCTGCCCCTGTCGTTTCCCACCCCACCTAAAAAAAGACCACAGATTAAGGGTATATTACTCCAGCCCTGTCGTTTGCCACCCCACTTAAAAAAAAGGCCATGTATTAAGTGTATACTACTCCATGTGTCTGCAAAATTTCGTTAAATTTGAAGTAATGATAAAACAAATATAGCGTTTTAAAAAATAAATTAATTTTTTATTCCGCCCCTGCCGTTTGCCACCCCATCTAGGAAAAGAATATATATTAAGGGTATATTTGTCCATCTGCTGCAAAATTTCGTTTAAATTCAAGTTAAGTTAAGAAAAACATTACATTTTTAAAAATATATTAATTTTTTACTCAGCCCCTGTCGTTTGCCACCCTACCTAGAAAAGGACCATATATTAAGGGTATATTACTCCATCTACCTGCAGAATTTCGTTTAATTTCAAGTTAAGTTAAGAAAGACATTGCATTTTTAAAAGTATATTTTTTTACTCCCTCCCTGTCGTTTGCCACCCCACCTAAAAAAAGACCATATATTAAGTATATATTGCTCCATCTACCTGCAGAATTCCGTTTAATTTCAAGTTAAGGTAAGAAAGACATTGCATTTTTAAAAATAAATTAGTTTTTTACTCCGCCCCTGTCATTTGCCACCCCACCTAAGAAAAGGCTATATTACTCCATCTGTTTGCAAAATTTCGTTTAAATTCAAGTTAAGTTAAGAAAGACATTGATTTTTTAAAAATATAATAATTTTTTATTCCGCCCCTGACGTTTGCCACCCCACCTAGGAGAAGACCATAGATTAAGGATATATTACTCCATCTACCTGCAGAATTTCGTTTAATATCAAGTTAAGGTAAGAAAGCCTTTGCATTTTTAAAAATAATTTAATTTTTTACTCCGCCCCTGTCGTTTGCCACCCCACTTAAAAAAATACTATGTATTAGGTGTATACTACTCCATGCGTCTGCAAAATTTCATTAAATTTGAAGTGATGATAAAACAAATATAGCGTTTTAAAAAATAAATTAATTTTCAAATTTGCAAAATTTCGTTTAAATTCAAGTTAAGTTAAGAAAAGCATTACATTTTAAAAATATATTAATTTTGTACTCTGCCTCTGTCGTTTGCCACTCCACCTAAAAAAAGACCATGTATTAAGTGTATACTACTTCATGTGCCTGCAAAATTTCGTTAAATTTGAAGTAATGATAAAACAAATATTGCTTTTTAAATAATAAATTAATTTTTTACTTTGCCCCTGTCGTTTGCCACCCCACCTAGGAAAAGGTCATAAATTAAGGGTATATTACTGCGTTTTCCTGCAGAATTTTGTTAAATTTCAAGTTAAGGTAAGAGAGACATTGCATTTAAAAATATATTATTTTTTTACTCCGCCCCTGTCGTTTGCCACCCCACCTAGGAAAAGATCATATTTTAAGGGTATATTATTCCATCTGCCTGCAAAATTTTGTTTAATTCAAGTTAAGTTAAGAAAAATATTACATTTTTAAAAATATATTAATTTTTTACTCCGCCCCTATCGTTTGCCACCCCATCTAAAAAAAGACCATATATTAGGTATATATTGCTCCATCTACCTGCAGAATTTCGTTTAAATTTGAGTTAAGTTAGGAAAAACATTACATTTTAAAAGTATATTAATTTTTTACTCTGCCTCTGTGGTTTGCCACCCCACCTAAAAAAAGACCATGTATTAAATGTATACTACTCCATGTGTCTGCAAAATTTCGTCAAATTTGAAGTAACGATAAAACAAATATTGCGTTTTAAAAAATAAATCAATTTTTTTATCCGCCCCTGTCGTTTGCAACCCCATCTAGGAAAATACCATATATAAAGGGTTTATTAGTCTATCTTCCTGCAAAATTTCGTTTAAATTCAAGTTAAGTTAAGAAAAATATTACATTTTTAAAAATATATTATTTTTTTACTCCTTCCCTGTCGTTTGCTACCCCACCTAAAAAAAGACCATATATTGAGTATATATTGCTCCATCTACCTGCAGAATTCCGATAATTTCAAGTTAAGGTACTTCATTGCATTTTTAAAAATAAATTAATTTTTTACTCAACCCCTGTCGTTTGCCACCCCACCTAAGAAAAGGCTATATTACTAAGGGTATTTTATTGCATTTGCCTGCAGAATTACGTTTAATTTCAAGTTAATGCAAGAAAAACATTGCATTTGTAAAAGTAAGTTAATTTTTACTCCGCTCCTGTCGTTTGCCACCCCACCTAGGAAAAGACCATATATTAAGGGTATATTATTCGATCTGCCTGCAAAATTTCGTTTCAATTCAAGTTAAGTTAAGAAAAACATTACATTTTTAAAAACATATTAATTTTTTACTCTGCCCCTGTCGTTTCCCACCCCACCTAAAGACCATAGTAGTAAGTTAATTTTTACTCCGCTCCTGTCGTTTGCCACCCCACCTAGGAAAAGACCATATATTAAGGGTATATTATTCCATCTGCCTGCAAAATTTCGTTTAAATTCAAGTTAAGTTAAGAAAAAACATTAAATTTTCAAAAATTTATTAATTTTTTACTCCGCCCCTGTCGTTTGCCACCCCATCTAGGAAAAGACTATATATTAACGATATATAAGTCCATCTGCCTGCAAAATTTCGTTTAAATTGAAGTTAAGTTTTTAAAAATATATTAATTTTTTATCCGCCCCTGTCATTTGACACCCCATTTTTTATTCAGGGTATATTATTCCATCTGTTAAGAAAAACATTACATTTTTAAAAATATATTAATTTTTTACTCCGCCCCTGTCATTTGCCACCCCATTTAGAAAAAGACCTTTTATTCAGGGTATATTATTCCATCTGCCTGCAAAATTTCGTTTAAATTGAAGTTAAGTTAAGAAAAACATTACATTTTTAAAAATATATAAATTTTTTACTCCGCCCCTGTCGTTTGCCACCCCATTTAGAAAAAGACCATATATTCAGGGTATATTATTCCATCTGCCTGCAAAATTTCGTTTAAATTCAAGTTAAGTTAAGAAAAAACATTAAATTTTCAAAAATTTATTAATTTTTTACTCCGCCCCTGTCGTTTGCCACCCCATTTAGAAAAAGACCATATATTCAGGGTATATTATTCCATCGGCCTGCAAAATTTCGTTTAAATTCAAGTTAAGTTAAGAAAAAACATTAAATTTTCAAAAATGTATTAATTTTTTACTCCGCCCCTGTCGTTTGCCACCCCACCTAAGAAAAGACTATAGATTAGGGTTATATTACTCCATCTACCTGCAGAATTTCGTTTATTATCAAGTTAAGGTAAGAAAGACATTGCATTTTTAAAAATAAATTAGGTTTTTACTCCGTTTGCCACCCCACCTAGGAAAAGACCATATATTAAGGGTATATTATTCCATCTGCCTGCAAAATTTTGTTTAAATTCAAGTTAAGTTAAGAAAAATATTACATTTTTAAAAATATATTAATTTTTTACTCCGCCCCTGTCGTTTGCCACCCCATCTAAATAAGACCATATATTAGGTATGCAGAATTTCGTTTAATTTCAAGTTAAGGTAAGAAAAACATTGCATTTTTGAAAATAATTTAATTTTTTACCCCGCCCCTGTCGTTTGCCACCATACCTAGGAAAAGGCCATATATTAAGGATATATTATTCTATATGCCTGCAAAATTTCGTTTAAATTCAAGTTAAGTTAAGAAAAATATAACATTTTTAAAAATATATTAATTTTTCACTCCGCCCCTATCGTTTGCCACCCCATCTAAAAAAAGACCATATATTAGGTATATATTGCTCCATCTACCTACAGAATTTCGTTTAAATTTGAGTTAAGTTAGGAAAAACATTACATTTTAAAAGTATATTAATTTTTTTTTCTGCCTCTGTCGTTTGCCACCCCACCTAAAAAAAGACCATGTATTGAATGTATACTATTGTCAAATTTGAAGTAACGATAAAACAAATATTGCGTTTTAAAAAATAAATCAATTTTTTACTCCGCCCCTGTCGTTTACCACCCCATCTAGGAAAATACCATATATTAAGGGTTTATCCATTTTCCTGCAAAATTTCGTTTAAATTCAAGTTAAGTTAAGAAAAATATTACATTTTTAAAAATATATAAATTTTTTACTCCGCTCCTGTCATTTGTCACCCCACCTAAAAAAAGACCATAGATTAAGGGTATATTACTCCATCTACCTGCGGAATTTCGTTTAAATTCAAATTAAGTTAAGAAAGACATTGAGTTTTTAAAAATATAATAATTTTTCACTCCGCCCCTATCGTTTGCCACCCCAATTTAAAAAAGACCATAGATTAAGGGTATATTACTTCATCTACCTGCAGAATTTTGTTTAATATCAAGTTAAGTTAAGAAAAACATTACATTTTAAAAATAAATCAATTGATTACTCCGCCCCTGTCGTTTGCCACCCCACCTAAATTCAAGTTAAGTTAAGAAAAATATTACATTTTTAAAAATATATTAATTTTTTACTCCGCCCCTGTCGTTTGCCACCCCATCTAAAAAAAGACCATATATTAGGTATATATTGGTATATATTCTACCTGCAGAATTTCGTTTAATTTCAAGTTAAGGTAAGAAAGACATTGCATTTTTGAAAATAATTTAATTTTTTACCCCGCCCCTGTCTTTTGCCACCCCACCTAGGAAAAGACCATATATTAAGGATATATTATTCCATCTGCCTGCAAAATTTCGTTTAAATTCAAGTTAAGTTAAGAAAAACATTACATTTTAAAAATATATTAATTTTTTTACTCTGTCTTTGTCGTTTGCCAACTCACCTAAAAGAATACCAATGTATTAAGTGTATACTACTCCTTGTGTCCGCAAAATTTCGTTAAATTTGAGGTAATGATAAAACAAATGTTGCTTTTTAAAAAGTAAATTAATTTTTTACTTTGCCCCTGTCGTTTGCCACCCCACCTAAGAAAAGGCCATAAATTAAGGGTATATTAATGCATTTGTCTGCAATAATTTCAAGTTATGGTAAGAGAGACATTGCATTTTTAAAAATATATTAATATTTTACTCCGCCCCTGTCGTTTGCCACCCCACCTACAAAAAAGACCATGTATTAAGTGTATACTACCCCATGTGCCTGCAAAATTTCGTTAAATTTGAGTTAGTGATAAAGAAATATTATTTTAAAAAAAATAAATTTATTTTTTACTGCGCCCCTGTCCTTTGCCACCCCACCTATTAAAAGCCTAAATTAATATTAAGTGTATATTACGCTATCTGCCTGTAGAATTTTGTTTAATTTCAAGTTATGCTAAGAAAGACATTGCATTTTTAAAAGAGTATTAATTTTTTAATCCGCCCCTGTCGTTTGCCACCCCACTTAGGAAAAGACTATATATTAAGGGTATATTACTCCATCTGTTTGCAAAGTTTTAAATTCGAGTTAAGTTAAGAAAAACATTGAATTTTTAAAAATATATTAATTTTTTATTCAGCCCCTGTCATTTGCCACCCCACCTAGAAAAAGGCCATATATTGAGAGTATATTACTGCATTTGCCTGCAGAATTTAATTTAATTTCAGGTTAATGTCAGAAAAACATTGCATTTTTAAAAATAAATTAGTTTTTTACTCCGCCCCTGCCGTTTGCCACCCCACCTAGGAAAAGACCCTATATTAAGGGTATATTACTTCATCTGCCTGAAGAATTGCGTTAAATTTGAAGTAATGATAAAACAAATATTGCTTTTTAAAAAATAAATTAATTTTTTACTCCGCCCCTGTCGTTTGCCACCCCACCTAGTAAAAGGCCATAAATTAAGGGTATATTACTGCATTTGCCTACAAAATTTCGTTTAATTTCAGGTTAAGGTAAGAAAGACATTGAGTTTTTAAAAATACAATAATTTTTTACTCCGCACCTGTCGTTTGCCACCCCACCTAAAAAAAACCATAGATTAAGGGTATATTACTCCGTCTACCTGCACAATTTCGTTTAATATCAAGTTAAGGTAAGAAGGACATTGCATTATTAAAAATAATTTAATTTTTTACTCAGCCCCTGCCGTTTGCCAACCCACCTAGGAAAAGACCATATATTAAGTGTATATTATTCCATCTGCCTGCAAAATGTTGTTTAAATTCAAGATAAGTTAAGAAAAAGATTACATTTTTAAAAATATATTAATTTTTTACTCTGCTCTTAGTCGTTTGCCACCCCACCTAAAAAAAGACCATGTTTTTAATGTATACTAGTCCATATGTCTGCAAAATTTCGTTAAATTTGAAGTAATGATAAAACAAATATTGCGTTTTAAAAAATAAATAAATTTTTTACTCCGCCCCTGTCGTTTGCCACCCCATCTGGGAAAAGGCTATTAATTAAGGGTATATTACTGCATTTGCCTGCAGAATTTCGTTTAATTTCAAGTTGAATGTAAGAAAAACATTGCATTTTTAAAAATAAGTTAATTTTTTGCTCCGCCTGTGTCGTTTGCCACCCAACCTAGAAAAAGACCATATATTAAAGGTATATTACTCCATCTACCTGCAGAATTTCGTTTAAATTCAAGTTAAGTTAAGAAAGACATTGAGTTTTTAAAAATATAATAATTTTTCACTCCGCGCCTATCGTTTGCCACCCCAATTTAAAAAAGACCATAGATTAAGGGTATATTACTTCATCTACCTGCAGAATTTTGTTTAATATCAAGTTAAGTTAAGAAAAACATTACATTTTAAAAATAAATCAATTTTTTACTCCGCCCCTGTCGTTTGCCACCCCACCTAGGAAAAGACCATATATTAAGAGTATATTATTCCATCTGCCTGCAAAATTTTGTTTAAATTCAAGTTAAGTTAAGAAAAAGATTAAATTTTTAAAAATATATTAATTTTCTACTCTGCTCTTAGTCGTTTGCCACCCCACCTAAAAAAAGACCATGTTTTAAATGTATACTAGTCCATATGTCAGCAAAATTTCGTTAAATTTGAAGTAATGATAAAACAAATATTGCGTTTTAAAAAATAAATTAATTTTTTACTCCGCCCCTGTCGTTTGCCACCCCACCTGGGAAAAGGCCATTAATTAAGGGTATATTACTGCATTTGCCTGCAGAATTTCGTTTAATTTCAAGTTAATGTAAGAAAAACATTGCATTTTTAAAAATAAGTTAATTTTTTGCTCCGCCTGTGTCGTTTGCCACCCAACCTAGGAAAAGACCATATATTAAAGGTATATTACTCCATCTACTTGCAGAATTTCGTTTAATTTCAAGTTAAGTTAAGAATGACATTGCATTTTTAAAAATAAATTATTTTTTTACTCCGTCCCTGTCGTTTGCCACCCCACCTAAAAAAGGACCATATATTAAGTGTAGAGAGTTTCGTATCTTCGCTGCCTATTTGCAGGATTGGAGGTTTCATGTTTTCATGATTTTCTTGAATATTTTGGCATCTGTTGATTACTTGCGGTATGATGTACATGCTAATATTTCATGGCCTAGCTTTCAAGTAACCAAAACTATTTTTATGTTAGGAAATTAAACTCCAAGGCAGATTAAATTTAAATATTATCAAAAACTCAAGAACTGACAGATTCGGATAATGGCGGCTTTACATAGTAATTTGGTTTTTAACGAACCAGGATCGGAAAATCGAATGCCATGCCGAACAGCTCTCCGAACGGAGAGAATTTTCGTTAACTAACGAAATGATAAATGTAAATTCGCACCCCAGATCTGTTTTTTCAGCTTAATCTTGCTTATTAAAAAACTATGAAACCGTTGGACATTACTTTCTATGTAGAATTGGAAAGTGCTAATAAATGAATAATGCTAATAAAAAATAAACTGAAATACTCGCATTTTTACATCTGTTACAACCAAGGCCTATTTCTCCAATGGGTCCGCGCCTAGGGCTATACTCCGGCAGGCCCTGCGCCCGGTCTGACTATATCCGACTGTGATTTTACAAACAACAATACAAATCATATTTCGCCTCCTAATGTAAAGCATTACTTTATAATTCTAGCTTTACCTGATTATACCAAGGATGAATAATGTTTTTAATAAAACTTTCCAATTTGCGATAGTTAGGTACCTATTTGTAATCTTAATATTTCATTTATTTTCTTATTTATATTTTTTACGTTGGTTTATTGATAGTGTTCTTATTAAAATCAATATAGTTAACTTTAACGTTTTTCCTGAAGGAGCTCCGGATTGGGGTATGCCTATCATAACAAAATTAAATCCTGGTTACGACATGCTTTTTTCGCGGACAATTCACGACACAACTCTGAATCTAAGAATTGAAAAATTTGTAAAAATAGAATTTTTATAAAAAATTTATAATAGTTAGAATATGTATATTTTTAGGACCACGTGGCCGGTTGGGACGTAAAGACCCTGATGGAATGTTGTAGACCCGACCACGGTTATACCGCGGATTCGCGGGCGATCAGGTTCCTATTTCAAGTTCTCAGTTCATACGACAGAGAAGAGCAGAGGATGTTCGTACAGTTTTTAACTGGAAGCCCACGATTACCTGTCGGTGGTAAGTAATAACAAACCCCTTTATACTCTATCTAAAATTTCCTAGTCTCCTGTATGTATAATATTAAGTAAAACTGAGGAATGCTCCTTATATGTAGGTATTTATGAGTTGAGGAGGGCAGGAAAGTAAACTTCGTGACCTAAGTGCACCTTTTCAGGAAGTTATAATAAAAAAAAACCGATAGTAGAAGTAAGGCTTGATGATATCAATATATGTAGTTTCTTATAACACAAAACGAACTGTCTATTTCCACCATAAACATTATGTCACATCTTACCCTTAGATGAAAGTGTCTAGAGAATAATATGGTTAATTTAAATACACATTTATTTATATTTTATAAACTTTATAGGATATCCCAATTTTACAAAATTAGTAATACTATTTAATAACAATAAATTAATACTTAGCATATATAACACTAAAATATACGAAAAAGGTTTTATTAAAAACACTGCAATACACATTTCAAAAAATCAATTATTGCACTTATATTGAGTCTTTAATTTTTTAAGAACAACGAAAGATTTTAACAAAGTAATTTCAACAGCTAAATAAAGATCAGTTTAAACGTAAAAAATCCATTTTAATTTGTTTTTAGTACTACAAAAAGAAGCATAACATTTTTTTGTATAGTTTGTGCACGTGTTGGAAAAACTATGTAAACATAATAATATTCAGGATAGATCGAATTAATATTTGTTAAATGAAACACCCGGTATAATAAATAAGCATATATGGTTATTAATACATCAAATTTAATAACCATATGTCGTGATCGGGATTCAGTAACGGCTCAAATATGTAGGACCTGGAAATAGGAGGTTCTTCAGACAATGTACTAATCTGTTTTCCTAATTAAAAATGCATAATATAGGAAAACAAATAAGAAAATAATTTATTGGACAGGAGAAACAAAACGCTAATTTATACAAGGATCCTTATAGCCCTACATCTAAAACCTATAATTAAGTCTTAGTAACTAGTATTAGCTTGAGTTATCCTACCAAACTGTACTACTCCACACTTTGAGTGTTATGCTATCCTATATACTACATCTTGTTACTGAATTCTAAACTAACTTTGAACTCACCTTTCAACTGAGCTTGGTATTTTTATATTACATGTGCTGAGCTGTCACAATTATCAATCCAAGTAATTTAAGCCGCATTCCGTTTCCAATCTTGGTTTCGGTTTCGTATTCCCTATTCATCGGTTATCTGAAAAGTTGGTTATTTACGGAACATGGTTCCTGAAAATAAATGTCAACAGTGTCACCAGAACAACCGATGAATTTAGTTGGTTCTCGGGTAACCAATGTCTGAACTGTCAATTATTTGACGGGTGTTCCGTTTTCAAGGGGTTTTTCAGAAACCGCTGACAGACTTCTGTCAATTGGATTGGTTAACCAGGTTTGGAAACGGAATATGGCCTTAATTACCATTTACCTGCCGATAAGACATACTTGCCAAGTACCAATTATTTTATATTTAAAAAAGTAATTGAAGCCACGAAAAGTCATTCAATTACAGAAAATATAATTGAAGCCAGTGAAAGCAATTCAATTTCTTTATATAATTAAAATACTCAAGGAGTTATTGAACTCGCGAAAAATCATTGAAATGCGGAAGAAACACTGGGAGACCATTCGAACAGTACCTTAACTTTTTTCTTTACGTTTTAGAAAAAAAATGGTAAGTACAAAGTAGGGTTTAATCTATATTTTTTTAGTAACATATTTTAATATACCCAGGGCGTCACAATAAAGCGTATTTGCATAAAGCTTTATTATTTTTTAAAGTAATACCGCGTATATTATAACATTTTTGGATTCTACAAGAAAATATAAGCACATTTAATGTATGATGTCATACACCTATATTTAACTGTTTTTGAAATATGGACGTTTGAAGTTTGACATTTTGCTATAAAATCTAAACGCTTAAAAAAAGGCAAAACGATTTGCATTTTTCCTCATAGTTTTTAATTACCTATCACCGGACAATTGACATCTATTTCCGGCTAGACCAGAAGTTGAAAATTTTAAATTTAAATATCTGGCTTAACCGGAAGTTAATACTAAGTGATATATATTTAAAAACTAATATAGAAAAGTAGAAACGGTTTTGCTCTAATTCAATCCGTTTAGATTTGTAAAATAGCTGATAGTATCAGTTATGGCTCATGACATATCTTATGGAGTGTGCTGCACACAAGGCGTAGCCTGGGGGGAGATCAAGTGGTTTAATCTCGTCCCGAATCATTGTGCTATAATAATTAGGTACTAACAGTAAATTCTCTTCATAAAAATATGTGTATACCCCCCTCCCTCCCCCCAATGATTTAAATCTTGCATTCCCTTTTTTTCTCCAAATTTTCGCCTTATTACCGCTACCGAATAACACACAAGGAAACCAGGAAAAGGCATTTTTCAGCATTTAAATTGTTTATACGTTTTACCTCGACTTTTTCCCTCGCCTTCAATAAATAAATAAACCATGCTGATGACGACCATCCTTTTTCAGTAGTAACTGTTGAAATTTGTTTCGCTGAATTTAAACGGCACTTCCATATTCGCGATTCGACAAATACTAACTTAATCGTAATTTTTTTCGTTTTCGAGAAGTACCGACGCCACGCGACGGCAGGATGAAAATGTAAGGCCACACCCCGCAAGATGATATTACAAACTGACTGGCCCTTACCATGATATAATAAACCGAAGGTAAGATATCGCGCATTCCCACCTAGCTCTGCTACGTCATCCCATGATTAACGTCAGCTGTCATTAACCTTTGGCCATATGACTTCACACAGGTGTGCTGTGTTCGGGTGTAACGTGGATATTCAGGCAAAGAATTTTGATAGGAATTTAAGATTTTTTACTTTCCCTAAAGACAAATATTTTTACGTGAATGGACACGCTTGTGTAAACGCAAAGCTATATTTAATACAAAATTTGACGCGGATATGCTCAAGGCATTTTATTATCAGTGGCGGCTCGCCAGGGGTCGCGGGTGAAGCGCCGCTTCATCTACATTTTCCAATCAATTTACTTAAAAATAAAAAAAATTAGAATATTAAGCATAAAAATGTAGTATGTTTTATATAAATTCAAATTATTTACTTAATTATACCATTATTTTCTATCAAAACTAGTGCGTTATATACTCAAAAAATAAAAATGACTTAAAAATGTAACGCGCTAAACACCTTTTTATAAGAGCGACCGTTGAGCAGCAGTAACAAATTCCGCAGCAGACTCCTCCCGCACGGCGGCTTTCGCGCTTAGATTTCTTTACGGCAGTTGCTATGGCAACGCATAACTATTTTTTAAGAACAAAAAATATATTTAAAGTCTTATAAATCCATATTATTTCCCCTAAGTATTAAAAAACGCTTCAAAGCTATGGATAATTAACATCATAAAAAGGTCAAAAAATAGCCATTTTGGGAGTGGCACCCCGAAAAAATTTTCGCCTGCGGCTTCGTGCACCTGGCTGCGCTTCACCCGTTCTTAAATCCACGAGCCGCCACTGTTTGTTATATGTCATTAATCTATATCAAATAAGACAACAATGTAATTCTGGATGAAGTAGTCGACATTTTTAATAAAAAAAAATGTTTTAAATTAAAATAAATCTATATTGGATTTAATTTTATTTGTTTATATAATTACATATAATATAGGAACAAACGGCAGCTTGTGCACATAAGGGTTAAACTTGTTTACGGCCGGCTGCAGAAAGCTCTATTAAAGTTTAAAATGTTTAACGGAATGTCAAATTTAACAGCGATTTCTGTAAGCAGCTTGTCAAATCCGAAAGCTCGGTTAAATGTTCTAAACAGCAATTAAGTTTTGTGCAACCGGGGGTTCGTGTGTGTTGTTTTATTTCCTGCATTTTTTTTTAATTAGACCTCTCCTGAAATGGGACTTAGTTACGTCCCTTTACTTTTCAAAAAACACAGATATTATAGCATTTTTTAGTTTTAAATTGAACTAGATGTAAACATGTGTAACAAAATAACGGTATACAATTAAATATTGTCGGATTTTATACAACCTTAACTCTTTTTTTAGCGTGTTTTTTGTATTTTTAATGAATAAATATCTATCTACCAAGTCATAAGTTTTTTATCTTAGTGAGTTATATGTCAATGTTTCATTAGAAAAACATTTTTAATTGAAAAAAATGGTAATATAATGTCTAAACGCTAGAAACGACATGCATCTACATAAGCAATTTAAAAATCTTCGCACCCAATGACGTCACTGCGTGAACTAGACGAAATTGAGATCGTATAGACATCATATCTTCCGTTTATTATATCGTGGACCCGGACTGTAAGTGTAAAGCAATGCAGAGCAAATTCATTCAATTAAGAACCATATTTTCACAAGGCGTTACGCACAGTGAAAAAATGTTCTAGCATCGAGCCGTTGAGCCAACGGAGCCGAATCACTGACGATTGAAATTTGATGTCATTACATGAATAAAACCAACTCAGGATGATCATGTCATGCGTTAGATACCTAATAACTTAAAACTTTATGCTTATTTAACTCTGATATATAATATCGTTGTATGAAACAAAGTTTTAGATAGATACTTGAAAGAGGGTTGTAAATTATCGCGTTAAAATTACACATATTTTGATTCCACTAGAAAAGCTAAACATTTTTTATGTAATGCATATCATGCCAGAATTCAATAATTTGTTTTTAAAATATTCAGTTGCAAAAATTAATGTTTTAACCTGATTTTGAAAGGATGTAAAATAATCTATAACTTCTAACAAAACATTCCATATTCCAAATGTAGCTTTTTTATGGAAATAAAAAAAAACAGTTATTTCATTATTTTTTTTGATAGCGCGCGGAAAGTGAGTGCTTTCCGCAAACCCACTGTTTTTATTTTCCTCATTGTTTTTTAGTGTTGAAATGAAAACAATGCAAAAAGTGGCGGCACTTTTCCGCGCTGTTTCCAAACATTATTCGAACAGAGGAAGACCAAAATGCCATTTTCAGTAAATATCGTTAATCATAGATAAGAATTTTTTTTATAATTATTGATATTATTACGCTTACGCGAAAATAATCTATAACGTTTAACTCCTAACAAACGATTCTATATTCCAAATTTAGCTTTTTTATGGGTATGAAAAAAAGTTATTTTATTCTTTTTTTACTAGCGCGCGGAAAGTGACTGCTTTAGTGTTGAAATGAAAACAGTGCACAAAGTGGCATTTTTTCGCAATTTCCAAAAATTATTCGAACAGAATAAGTCCAAAATGCCATTTTTCAGTAAATATCGTTAACCATATATAAGCATTTCTTTTATAATTTTTATTTTTTTTCTCTGTTAAATGAATAGGTACTTAGCTTACGCGGATAGAAAAAAATCTTTTAACACGTGCGTAAAATTAACGTTCACCCCCAAAATAGGTGCTTTATAAGAAAGACCATAAAAAACTAAAATGGGAATGTGTAACCGTGTTTGCTCTTAGCTTAGCGTCATATAGGTTTTTTGGAGCCTGTGAAATTCTGAGAATCTTCAAACTTGAATAGTTTAAAGACAATATTTATTATGTTTCTAATTTGTCTGTTATATAAAATGCTTAGTTTTTTTAGTCATTTAATCGAAATACCATATTGAATATAGGATAGTCAATTTTAAAAAAATACGTATTTTGCTCTAAAACATTTTTGTCACATCTAAAGATTTCACGTTTTTCGTCTTTAAAATCCCTGTAATTTTTCCATTCAATATAGTTTTTATAATATTCCCAATCGAGGAAGTAATTTATTTTAATTTATCTCTGGCCCACCCTCACCCTATGGGAATTATGGAATTTAATTTCCACATTTATCCTCAGACCAAATAAGAAAAAGAACTTATCTATTAAAATATGAACTCATCCCTGCCACAGTATATAATATATTCTAGAATATATATACTGTTTCCCTGCTAAAATGGTGAAAGCAATTTGATATCGTTCTAACGCGATCTCAATGTCGTACGGCCCGTGGGCTCTGCGGCTCCGCTAGCTCGATGATACAATATTTTTGCAGTGTCTCTACCGCCTTGTCATATTTTCTAGTTATCCGAAGATCCCCGAATAGCAACGTAAGTATCCAACTTCAAATGTCAATATTTTAGAAACAGTTGAATTTAGGTATATATGACTTACGAAATGTGCTTAGACTTTCTCCCATAATCCCGAAATGTAGTAGTTTATATAGTATTCCATTAAAAAACAACTTTGGGCAGAAATATTTTAATGCAACCTGTACATATCAAAATATGTTGTTAAAAGATTGAAAAATTAAACCCTAAAACTTTTAAACTCAACATTTTTTTCTACGACGTAAAGCAAAATAGTTAATTTTACATTAAATATTTCTTTGATCTTCCTGTTTCATATTTTTTTGGGATAGGAAATTTGTATAAGAGTAAAAAATATTTACTGGGTGTTTCACATAAATAGGGTGCGTTTGGCTTTGTATAAACTGACTAAATGTTGCATATTTTGAAAATAGGAGGAAATACACTGCATATATGAACTTGTTTTCTTTTCGATTTTTTGTGTCAAAATAATAACAGGACAAAGAAACAAAGAAAAAAACATTTGTATTGAGTTAACTTATTTTAATGAATTTTTTGTGTACGAGGGTTAGGCAAGACTAACTACGTTTGCTTACAAATTAATTTATTTGCCATTTTTGAAGAAGAAATATAGGATAAATTAATTGTATGGTGTCGAGTGTGATACTGCTAACATAATAAATATAAAAATAGTCTGGCAAATTCAAATATGTACGAACACTGCTCACCTTTTATAAACTTTTACAACTTTTTCCGGCTCATGCCGCAGTAATAAACGGGGTGTCCGGAATAAGTTGCCCTTATCTCGGAAAATGTAGGAGATAGAGAAGATGATTAAAAAGAAAAGTTTCGTGGCTTGGCCTGTAACCTTAAGGTATTTACTTTTTGTTTATACTTGGTACTCAGTTTTTTTAGACAGGTTATATTTCTTCTTTTTCTTCTTATGGTCAAGTCAGAACAGAAAAATCCTTTGCTCAGTAGATAGCATTTTGATAATAACTATTTTAGATTAAATGATAATTATTTCAATCATTATTTCACGAAGTAAAGACATTGACAAGTACAGTATCCCATTTTTAGAGATAGAAGGTTACTATTTTCTCGGCATGCGCTACTTTTTGTGAAATTAAAGATGGCGCCAGCAGAATTTTCATAGCCCTTTTGGTTTTTGAGATACGGTGCGTTTTTGAAAATGTTACATTTTCAGGCACCCCTCGTATCCCAACTATCTGCTATCTGATAACTTAGCAAAAAGGCGAAAAAAATTCCTTATATGACTTTTCCTGTAGAATTCAGTGCCGCTTTCTGAATAAATATACGGGGTCAGGTTAAAAAGCAGTCAGGCCCTAATTTATTTTTAGTAGGAATAGTGTAGGCTTTCCAAAAATATATACATTATTTTGAAAAACTAGCTTAAAATTCGGGATTTTCTAAAATTGTCTTTTGTGTCCAATTAGTAGGTAGTAGGCTATGGCTAAAATGTATTAAAACAAAATTCATGTAAGTAATTGTTATACTAACGATGTAATTCAAAATACAAGAGTTCTAACTACACTACACCACAACTTGTTACGTTCTAACCAAGTTAGCATCATCAGCAGATGATATAGTTTTTATCATCTGCTGATGATGCTAACTTGGTTAGCGAAACGCGCGTCCAGAACGTAACAAGTTGTGGTGTAGTGTGGTTAGAACTCTTGTATTTTGATCTATCGTCCACCACAGGTTGCAGTGTTAGGACTTAAGGATGTAATACTTTCAAACTTAATTCAAAAGATTTTTTCAAGTGGTCTATTTAAAATATAGACCATAAAAACTAGGATAAAAACATGCCATTCAAATAGTAAAAGTAGTTAAAAACTTTGCAGCTGCAATTTATACCACGTTTTTGGGACATTCTGTATAAATAAAAATATTTTGACAAAATGCACTTTTAGCAACCTAATATCTTCCTATATCTAACAAAGTATCATGGAATCACATAATAATGGATTTTAAACACCTTTTCTGGTCAAAAATGGTAAATGCAGTAAACTTAACTTACAAAAAATAAAGTTCATCCACGCAAAAAGTAAATTTTTTATCAAAAAAAAAAGGTTCCACTATACAAAAAACAAATTTTTTGACAAATATGTATGTATGTATGTATAATTTTATCTCTAAAATTAAATTTTTGGTTCACTTTTGTTCTTTCTGGTTTCTCTCAGACATTAGAATTTTTGTTTTAGTAAAATCAAAAGTATGTTTTTTGTATATTCATGTGTTGTGTATATACATTATTTGTCGCGCACACTATTTTTATTCGCGCTCATATGATAATATCCATATATTTGGCTGAAGAGGGGCGCACGCACTTCCTCGATATTAAGAATACTAGTTTTGTGCCAGCTTATCTTAAACCAAAGTTAGCGTGAAAATTGCATTGGCCAGGAGAAGGTGATTGAGAACGAGAAAACAAAAGGCCTCGAAGAACAGACGAAAACCAGCAGAAAGGTAGGCTAATTTACATCTAGGAAATTGTCATACCGTCGATATAATAAACTACAGTCCACTTATCGATACATTTTTTAGTCCAATCGACCAAGGATATTGTATTTTCAGTGCCTTTTTCTGATCAGTTTGCTTGGTTTGAAACAATATTTAAATATGTTATTATAAAATACATGAAATACTAAAACCACCCATTTTGTAATAAATCTAGCCCAGCAAGCAGGTTCGCAGTTCCAAGGTTTAGCTCACCGGTTAACGCGCCCCACAGCTGAACTTCTCAAGTTTAATTTGGAATTGCAAAAACCCTCTCTGTGGAAAACACAAACATCGATTGATTTACGAACTCTTTTCAGATATTAATTTTTCTCGCCCAGCACAAAACTAATACTTCTGCTTGATTCTCTTATTAAAATATAAGCCATTACTCAATTCTTGATTAATTTATTCGTTATTTGACAGATTATTGTCTTATTGAACTAAAAGAAATAAATATTTAAATCAGTACACAAATAATTTACTTGTAAATAAATTTGGTTTATTCATTGGCTTAAAATAATACTCTTTCCAATATAAGGATTACTGTTAGATTTCTTATAAGCCACAGGTGTTAACTTATTTTAATTATCTAAGTACCCTATTTTAGCTTAATTTTATTAAATTTAACTGTAGTTATCCTCATCAGGTTTTAGCATTAATTGCTGCTCAAAATATACTCGCGCCCCCATAGTAATTTGATTATATTATTAAATATTTATTTAGCGTAAATACTTAGTTTACCTGTATTAAAATAACATCAAGATATTTGTTTATTTTTTCTCATTAATCTCTCTTCGTATATTGTACCCCCTTTAATTGCTACTAATATATTTGCGCCGTCCCCTTTTTTAAATCATTATTGCGGATTATTTTTATAATCTAAATGCTTCTGTATTTTTTTCTGTTAAAAATTTAGAGATTTTGTTGTTATTTACTCAATAAACTAAAACATTTTAATTCTATATACTCTATTTTTTACTTTTAATAAAATAACATCAAAGGATTCTTACCTCTCTTTAGCATTACTTGCCTTTCTAATACGACACTTTTTTAGTTTGTCTTTGAATATATATCTGTCTTAAAAAAAAAGGTTGTCCTATATTACCTCTTTTTTTTTCTAGTTGTCTGGAAATATAATTCTTATGTAGCCTGGTTTACTTTTTTGTTAATTGTTTACATTTAAAAAATATGACAGATTACAAATTAAAGGTCTTATAGCTCAAAGTGATAATGATATTAGTCGGGTTGAGGATATTCTTAACATAGCTCATCAAGCATTAAGTGATTTTAAAATGCACACTCAATTTAAAATTCGTTTTTAGCATTTGCATTTTAATGTGCAACATTCTTCCGTGTTAAATATTATGGCAGAGATGGATGATGTGGACATGGATGAGCAACAAAATATTAGGAAAAAATTTGATAATATGTATTATGTTTGATAGCGATAACAGCAAATCATCAGTTGCTTCTCAAAGTCAGGTTAAGCTGCCAAAATTAGAACTTCGAAAATTTAATGGTAATATTCGTAATTGGAAAACGTTTATTGATCTTTTTAATTCAATGATACATAATAATGCAAATTTAACAAATGATGAAAAATTTGCTTATTTAATTAATTCCTTAGAGGGTCCGCCACTGGGTATTGTACAGTACAATCCGCTGACAGATGGAAATTATATTATAGCTTATAATTCACTTAAAAACCGATATGAAAATTCTCGCCTAATTTCCGTAAGTTAGTGGCGTGACAATATTAAATTTTATTGGAATTTCTCAAAAAACAATGCGTAGCATTAGATACAGTTTCTCATTCCTCTGTTTATAAAAGCATTGAGAAGGAGAAATCTGAAAAAAAAAACCAAGGAAAAACTTTTCTTGTGAATTCTAATTATCCTGTTTGCAATATACAAGGTCATTTAATTTATACCTGTCTTAAATTCTTGGAGAAAAATTCTTCCGAAAGATTAAATTTTATAAAAACTAAAAAGTGGTGCACTGTCTTGACGTAAAACACACCGCCTTCCGATGTTCATCTCAGGTACGTTATTCTATCTGTTCCAAACATCATATCCTTTTACATCACAATATGCACAACTTGCCTTCTGTTTCTAAACGCAGTTCTTCGTGTGACAACCCTGTACCTAAAATATGTGATGCTGCGACTCAGTTTGTCGCTCTAACTAACTTAAGCCCAAAATTACCCTTAAAGAGGATTTGATTCTTTTGGTTACTGCACAGACTCGTGTTCTAGATTCTTGGGGCAACTATCAACCTGTGCGACCTTTATTGGATAGCGGTAGCTAGGTAAACTTCATAACGACCAAATGTTGTAAACGGCTAGGTCTCAGCAAACGGTGCGTCTCTCTTTCTGTAAAAGGTTTAAGATATGTAACCTCCAATATTTCGCAAGAAGTTACATGTACTTTTGTTCCTAAAGGTTCAACTCAATTACTTTAGATTTTGCAGTAATATACCAAATTTGCGAAAACATGCCCACTTCGAATATTTCCGAAGTTAACTTTGATAAATTTTCTCACTTGAATTTGGCTGATGAGAAGTTTAATATCTCAAGCCCAGTCGACATTCTTCTTGGTTGCGATGTTTTCGGTTTCTTATTTATGAGTCGTGTGCTTGCGACTTCTTCGGTTGTTGCTAAAAATACTTTTATTTGTACAAAATCATCATTTGATGAAGGCGTAAAAGGATTTTGGGGGCTCGAACAGGTTCCTCAAGTTACTCCCCTCTCCTCCAACGAAATCGCTGCCGAGAAAATATTTGCCGAAACTTACTCTCTAGACACTAGAGGACGCTATATTATACAGCTCCCCTTTAAGGATTTTTTACTGCCTCACTTTGAAAATTCTTGAGATATTGCACTTCGCAGGTTTTAGTCTATTGAATGCCGTCTTCAGGCGAATTCAGAAATCGAAGAATATTACCAATTTATACGTGATCATCTTGAGCATAACTCTCAGTTTGAGTACTATATACCACATCATTCTATACGGGACTAGAAAGTTCAACTACCAAATTGCGCGTCGCATTTGACGCATCGGCTAAAGCGGTCAATAACATTTTCTTGAATGATTGTTTAATGGTATGACCCAAACTTCAACAGAATATATTCCTTCTTTTATTACGTTTTCGAACCTATCCTGTAGTTTTTACTGCAGATATAAAACAGATGGTTAGACAAATTGTGTCAACAAAGCATAGGGACTTTCAACGTATTGTCTGGAGGTTTTCCAAATCTGAATCGGTAAAGGACTACAGACTTAATACTGTAAGGTAGGGAGTATTCTTCTCCATATCATGCTAATAGCATTCTGATTCCGCTGGCTCGTGATTATCAATTTCAATATCCTAATGCGGCTAAAATAATGGAAAGTCAAATGTATGTTGAGGATGTATTTTCTGGCGCTGACACTACTAAGAATGCACTCGCTCTGCAGCAAGAAGAGAATTGTGAGTTATTTGAGATTAATTGATTAATTGAGAAAGTGGGCGAGTAATGATCCACTTCTGACTTCGCACTTAGATGATTCATTGTCTCAAGTTAACCGGCTCTCCTTTGATAAAGAAAACGAGTTAACTGTAAAAATTTTAGGCTTGCAGTGGAATCCCTCAGTTGATTCATTTACTTATACAGTTGACTCCAAACACGTCGAGTGTACAAAGAGTTATATATTATCTGATCTTGCCCGTATATTTGAACCTCTTGTGTTTTTAACCCCACTGTTTTCCTCAAATTGCTTGTCCTGTCTTCTGGTCTTAACTGGGATGAAACCGCTCCAATTTCCATAAAATGGTCTCTCAAGCTTGTCGTCTGTTAGCTTACCTCGCAGAATTATTCCACCTGATATAACATTTTGTGAAATTCACGGTTTCTGTGACAGTTATGAGAGTACATATGTAGCAGTGGCTTACCTTAGAACAGTTTCAAGTAGTAATGTCAACACTTCATTTTTATATGTGCGGTTAAGGGAGCTTTTGAGAATTTTCTAGACATTCAGTCTATTTTTGTTTGGACAGATTCGACTGTGTTAGTTTCCTGGATAAAATCTGCTGATAAATGGGCAACCTTCGTTAGTAATCGTGTAACATATATTCAAGAGAAAATATTTCCCAAGGCAGTAGCAGAACTAATCCACCTTCAAACATGGTGGGCGAGGCCTTCTTTCCTATTCTCATCAAACTACCCAAAATTTACTTAGCCAAAGATATTGGATACCTTCGTCCAAAAAAAAAAACATTAAAAAGGTTATATCTTGTTGTACCCGCTGCTTCAAATGTAGCCCTTCTTCTAGTGTACCTCTTATGGACAATCTACCTGCTATGCGTGTTAACCAAATAAAGTGTTTCACTAAATGTGAAGTTGATTTTGGTGGTCCATTTTCAGTCAATGGGAAATATGAGAGGCTCTAAAGCTTATAAGGCATATATTTATGTATAATTCTATTAAATAAAACACAAAGTTTTGGTCTCAGTCAAATATTTTAAAAACCCTAAGGTGACACGTGTTTTGCTCTTTCGAGCATCATCGGACCTACAATATTGGAAAAACCTAATATACTAATTATACAATTAAAAAATAATATTAAGTATAGCTACCTTAACACATTTAAAACAACAAATCCAGGTACAAAATAAGAATAAATATAAAACAACAAATCACAGGTTACAACAATAATAAGGAGAGCCTGAATCCTTGAGTATTGATGGTTGCATATGCTCACAAAACTTAAAACGAGCTTATGTAGTTAAGTATGTTAATAAAACTATAAAAGAAGAATACATGTCTGCGTCAATTATCATATGACTGGTCCGTAAATAAAATTAAAATTAAATAAACAATCCTAATTATTATGTATGTTATTAAAGAAGAGATGGAGTTCGAAATTAAATACGTCATTAACACAGGTGAGAACTGTACCTTTCTTCGCTTTAGTTATTTGCATTTTTTCTAATAAATCTAATTTCCTTCCCTTGGAACACTCTCGTAAGATATTTATATTTTCAGGTACAGCAAAGGTGTGTCCTGAACCTAATAGGTGGTACGCAAATGCAGATTTAGTCTCCCTTATTTCTGAATTTTTATATTTATTAAAGAGATTTACATGATCTTGTACTCTGGTAGATATCTTCCTCCCGGACTGGCCATCATACACAGCAGGACAGTCGCTACAACTCAACGAATACACTCCAGATTTTGAGAATCTATCAGTCTTATCCTTAATTTTAATTAAATTTTTTTAAGAGTGTCTACAGTTTTAAATGCAATAGATATACTAAAATGTCTAAATAATTTTGCCATTTGTAACGAAATATTACCAAAAAATGTTATACATCTATATTGGTTGTTATTTGTGTAGTAATGTAAGTAAATTGAATTATATTATCAGTAGCTGACTGTTCTCTGTAAATTTCAAAATGTAATTTATTATTTTTTCTAATAAGTTACAAATCTAAAAAAGGTAACTTATTTTGTGTTTGTTTTTCCAATGTAAAATACATTTTATTATGTAAACTATTAACGAAATTTAAAAAATTGACCAGTTCCTTTTCACTATTATTCCATATTATAAATACGTCGTCCACGTACCTTTTATAAATTAGTAGAGAATTCGAAAATAATTTTATCCTCTAAGTTTTGCATGCAAATTTCGCTAAGCAAGAGAGAAAGACAAGAGCCCATAGCGTTTTTTGTCGAAAAAGCTGCCTATTAAATTTAAAAAAGTTTCTATTTAGCACTCTTGATAGAAGTAAAATAAGGTGGTTTATAATTAAATTAGGGATATTTTTATGTTTCAGTAACTTTCTCACCAAGTCAATACATTCCAAAGGTGTTATACTGGGGAAAAGATTTTTAACATCTAGTGAAATAAGAATTGCATCATTAGGAATATTAATATTTTTTCCCCAGTATACCACCTTTGGAACCTGTGTTAATGACATATTTAATTTCGAACTCCATCTCATCTTTAATAACATAAATAATAATTAGTATTCTTTATTTAATTTTAACCTTATTTACGGATCAGTAATATAACAATTGACACTGACATGTATTCTTCTTTTATAGTTTCATTAACATATTTAACTAAATAAGCTCTTTTTAAGTTTTGTGAGCATATGCAACCATCAATACTCAAGGATTCAGCCTCTCCTTATTATTGTACGTCTAAGATGTAACGTGTGATTTGTTTTATATTTATTCTTATTTTGTACCTGGATTTGTTGTTTTACATGTGTTAAGGTAGCTATACTTAATATTATTTTTTAATTGTATAATTAGTATATTAGGTTTTTCCAATATCGTAGGCCCGATGATGCTTGCAAGAGCGAAACACATGTCACCTTAGGTTTTTAAAATATTTGACTGAGACCAAGACTGTGTTTTATTTAATAGAATTATAAACAGGTCTCTTTAAGAAATATGGACGACTTTTTCCAATTCCTATTTTTGTATATGCCTTATAAGCTATTCTAATTGCGCCGATTCATTGCGCGTGGTCTAGTTACAGATATATATATATATATATATATATATATATATATATATATATATATATATATATATATATATATATATATATATATATATATATATATATATATATATATATATATATATATATATATATATATATATATATATATATATATATATATATATATATATATATATATATATATATATATATATATATATATATATATATATATATATATATATATATATATATATATATATATATATACATATATATATATATATATATGTATGTATATATATATATATATATATATATATATATATATATATATATATATATATATATATATATATATATATATATATAAATATATACGCTTCTTTTAATAAAGGTATTATCTGGCATTTCAATCCCCTTTTTGCTCCCAGTTTCGGAGAAATTTGGGATGCCGATGCCGGCATAAAAGCAGTTAAAAGAGTGGTTGGTACTCATATTTGAACTTATGGGGAATTTTCAACAGTTTTGATTTTTATCGAAGGTGTACTTAGTTCTCGGCCTCTGTGTCACATAAGTGTGGATCCTAATGGCTTAAATGCTTTAACTCCTACAATTTTTTAAACTTGCAAACTCTTAATTTATTTATTGAGCCTGATGGAAATTAAGTTATGGAATCTTTCGCGTTGGCAACTGTTGCAACGTCTACATCAAGAATTCTGAAAGCGGTGGCATTCAGAATATCAGCGATCCAAGTGGTACGACCCTTGTACATCGATTAAGACTGACACTTTGGGTATTATTAAAGGATGAACTTTCTTTCGCCTCCATTAACGTGGTATTTAGGTCGTGTGGTCGCGTTACACCCGGGCGCAGACGGGACCACTCGAGTGGTTTCTGTTACAACCAATTAGGGAGTTTTTAAACGACCTGTTTCAAAAGTCTGTCCTTTGCCAGACTTTTAAATTTTTTAGTTTTGATATTCTTAATTTATAATTTTTTTTTTGGGTAAAATGTTTTCCATTTTAGGTGAGCGGTATGTTTCGTGTAATCGAAATTTAATTTAATTTTTACTTTATAGTTAAGGTATAATTATCTGATATCAGCAAACTGATCAGTATATTATTTATTTCTTGCACCCAGTATTTTTCTTGGCGCTCATATGACAATATCCGTATATTTGGCTGAAGAGAGGTGCGTGCGCCTTCCTCGATTTGTTTCCGAAAAAAAAAGGAACAACTTCCCTTCTTGATCGTACTTCGGTGTTAGATGCAGCTCCAAATTAATAATACTAGTTTTGTGCTGGCTTATATGAAGCCAATGGTTTAAATACGTCAATATTAATGCGTGAAAACTGCAGTGACCAGGAGAAGGTGAGAACAAGAAAACAAAATGCGTCGAAGAACAGACGAAACCTAGCAGAAAGGTAGAGCAATTTACATCTAGTAAATTGTCATACCGTCGATATATTAAACTACAGTCCACTTATCGATACATTTATATATATATATATATATATATATATATATATATATATATATATATATATATATTTCCAACTTTCTTCTTAAAACATATTCCATATTTAATGAATTTATTTTCTTTCTTGGGTATAGGTTTGGTGAAATTAATGGTAATTTTTTTTTTTTTTTCCTTTTTTTTTTCCTCCACTAGCTCGACGTTTCGCTTCTTGTTTGGAAGCTTTTTCAAGAGCTTTTTATTTTATTTCATCTAAAAATTTTTATGAACAGATAAAACTAGAACATTTTTTAAATTACAGTGCGTTAAAATGTTTACAATGTACACAACAAACAACATCCATAAACCTTGTCACATAATAATTTATACATTCAAAACTCATAATAAAATAAGACATTTATAGGTAAAAGTTCTTTAAGTTAAAATAAATATATGTACTATACCTTGGAAATAGCACCAGTTCAGGTGAGCATTTTTAATGTTTCTAACCGATGGACAATAAAATCATAAATTGGAATTTATGATTTTATTGTCCATCGGTTAGAAACATTAAAAATGCTCACCTGAACTGGTGCTATTTCCAAGGTATAGTACATATATTTATTTTAACTTAAAGAACTTTTACCTATAAATGTCTTATTTTATTATGAGTTTTGAATGCATAAATTATTATGTGACAAGGTTTATGGATGTTGTTTGTTGTGTACATTGTAAACATTTTAACGCACTGTAATTTAAAAAATGTTCTAGTTTTATCTGTTCATAAAAATTTTTAGATGAAATAAAATAAAAAGCTCTTGAAAAAGCTTCCAAACAAGAAGCGAAACGTCGAGCTAGTGGAGGGAAAAAAAAAAAAAGGAAAAAAAAAAAAATTTACCATTAATTTCACCAAACCTATACCCAAGAAAGAAAATAAATTCATTAAATATATATATATATATACATACTACATACATACATATAATTCCATCAAATGGGTCTCTTTTGCTGATTATAAATATACTAGTTTTTTTTTTAATTATTCTTAACATTCCCAACCAACTATATAAGTTCATTACAGGGAATTCCAACAATACTAATATTGTAACGAACTAACAATTAATAATAATATTAAATGACAAAATAAATAATATTAACACAAGCAAAATTATTTTTTCACGTTTCGACAAAAAATGTTTTTTACTTCCTTTTTAAATTTTTTTAAAAGTTTTTATACTGCGAAATTTTGTATATAAATTTATTTCTGGTTAAGGGAAAGGAAGTTTATGTATACATTTAATAATTTTATTTTGTAAACAACATAAAAGTTTCAATGTTTTTAAATTAGCACATCCCCAAACTGAATATTTATTAATGCAAAATAAATATTTTTCATACATTTTATTGGTATATTACAACGAATTTTACTACTAGAGGAGATATACTTTTTCTAAGGTATTTTACATGATTCCGCCAACTTAAGTTTTCATCGATTTAAAACCTTTGTCTCTAAAGATAACTGAGAAATTTGAAAAAAAACTATTTTAAGAGGCAATCTATTCCCATTGGCTCCATTATGTAATGGTGCATTATCATCCTCTTTCTTTTACACATTGCCTATTATGGCAGAGTTTTTCTCAAGATAAAGGTCTTAAACTTAGTACATTTATAATCATCAAGAAGAAACCCATTTAACGGACCTATTATAGAGGGTGTTCCATTTAAAATAACGAAGTTGATGTTCATTTGGTAAATATCCAATCGTCTTTTGCGATCAAATCATTTAATAAAGCCTCTAGAATTTAAATACAACTAGGTACCCTGTACAATTTTACAGGAAAATGGCGGCTTTATATAATAGTATATAGGTTTGTTTTTAACGAACCAAGATAGGAAAATCCGAATGATGTGCCGAACAGCTCACCGAACGGAAAACATTTTCCCTAACTAACAAAATGATAAGTGCAAAATCGCATCCCAGATTCTAAAAATGAAACTAGAACCACTTCACATAATATTTTAACAAGTTTCATGGCATAAAACCATATCTCAAATAAAGCAAAACAAAAGAACAGTTTGAACTTCTATCCAAATAAAAAAAAGTTACATTATAATCCCGAGACTTAATGAACAACCCGATAAATCAAATAAGCTGTAATTATAAAAGCATCGAACTATGATAGCAAACTGAACGAGTTACTTTAAGATAAATGTACATTCAAAGAACTTATATCGGATCCAACAAATATATTTCAAAAGAAAAATAATCAACTTATCAAAATGTGGGAAAACAAAAACGATATTTCTCCCGACACTGCTAAAGATTTAAGAATTGAAAGTTCTTTACCACCCCGAATATATGGCCGTCCGAAATTTCTTAGACCGGAAATACCATTAAAGGCTTATTGTATCATGCCTACAAATTCCATTTAACAACTTGTCTAAATTTCTAAAAAAATATAATCGCTAACGTGTTACGTTAAAAAATGAATACTACATAAAAGATTTGTGGCGTTTCAAAACCAAAATAGATAATATGGAAATTCCAAATAATTATTTTTTAATATCTCTAGATCTCCTATCTCTTTATACTAATACACCAATAAAAGTTGCTCTAGATGATATTAAAAAAAAATGGCCAAACATAAAAAAATACACTCATCCCTGGTTTTTTGCAAGCAGTAGAACTTACGTTAACGTCCACATATTTCCAATATAGAAATTCTTTTTACCGACATATTGATAGTTGTGCAATGGGAACATCATTATCTAGCGTCAGTGCTCAATTCCTACTAGAAGACCTGAAATATAATAAAATACCAACCTTGGATTTTGATTTACCTTACTTTTATAGATACGTCGATGATATAACTTCTAACTAACAACTAAAAACAATAACTTCTTAGATATGACTTTACACCACATGGATGTCATAAAGACTGAATCGTTTACAAAACCAATATCGGGTCGATATCTAAACTACAAATCAGAACATGATATTTCTGAAAAAAAATCAGTGATAGCAGGTTTTGCTGACAGGGTAATTAAATTGAGTAACCCCGAATATCGCAATGGAGCTATCAAAAAGGCAAAACAAGCTCTTATACAAAAAAATTTCTGGACTCAATATTTAAAAGGAAACTTGAAACACATTTAAATACGCCAAATAATAAAAATCGTAACAACAAAAACACCTTTATTTTAGGATTTTCAAATAATTTCCAAAATTTTTTCAAAAAATACCATCTTAAAGTTTGCCACAAAGGCTACAATTTACTCAATAATAACTAGCAAACTAAAAAGTCAAATCTCTACTAAGAAAGAGATCCAATGTAATATATCAAATTCCAATGATTGTTCTTCTGTTTATGTAATCCAGAGGAGTCAGTACCTCCAAAATCGATAAACGGCCACAAATAGAAAAAAAAAACGACTGCCCTTAAAAAAGAAGAAGAAAATTTAGGTCACAATTTTCACTTTGAATACCAAAAAATAGTTCAAATAAAAAAAACATGTACCGTTAACGACAAATCAAACATTAACAACAACTAATTTAAACCAAATATATTTTAATATTGTAAAAATTCCTAAGTTATCCATAAATTAATTTAATATCATCCCCCTTGCATTCCTAACTTATAGTCGCCTACAATAAAATCGAATATGTATCAAAACAATTGTGTCATAGGTAGAAACTGGTAAAATATTGGTAAGAATCTAATATGATGGAACAAAATGGCGCCCAATAAAAATGTTTAGAAAACAGTATATGTGTTTATGTGTATGTGTTACAAATAACTATATGTGGAACTAAATTGGGCCACTTTCACTAATCCTAATAAAATGAAAAAAAATTTGCCGATTTTTTATAAAATGTGTCTAACTATAAAAATAAGGGTAATTTTATTTTTTATGACTTTTAGCCAAGCTGTATCACTAAATTACGTTTGATTAATATCTATCGGAGTTTCAAAACTTTTCTTTATAAAATATTTCAATAACTATAAAAATAGGGTACTTTTATCTTGAGGTCATTTTAGATTTTTATAATTCTGGGACTACCTCTATATAACTCAAATTATATATCAATATTAATTTTCGAAATTTTAAGACAATTATTTCATAAAAATGAAGTTTTCTCCTAAAATGCAATATAATAATGTTTACGGGTATACTTACGTTTATCTGGGTACATCTGAGCTTGGGCCATTTTACCACACTGAGCTACTCACGTTTTTCAGTTTTCGGTTACCCTGTAGACTACATCTTATATCGAGTTCTGAACCTTTAACTAATTATGAACTAACCATTTTTCTAGTCTACACCGTATTTTTATATTTTATATGTTTAATAAACAAATCTTACTTCGTGTTTAATGCGGAGCATTTTGACCTGACCAAATACGTCGGCTGACACTGAACTCTCGCTTTTCTATCGTTGAACCATAAATGTGACTTAAATAATAAGTTTTTTTTATATAATCACATTTGAATAAAATATTAGAATTATTGAAATTAGTCAAATCCTATATCCGAATATCCCCCCGGTCTAGTAAAGCTGGACTCCAGCTTTTGGATCTAAATAAGTACAATTACATATTTGCAAAATATAGTCATTATTATTAAATGCTGTGACATAACAATAATAATTTTAACTTATACAAACTAATTAATTGGCGCTACACCGTTCAAGTTTAAGTCCTATTCGGGTTGGTACTTCCTGGATGTTATACCATTACCGGAGATGGTACATATTTATGACTTTGCCGAGATGTCTGTAGTATCGGTCCTTCAATATTAATCACTGGACGGTACTGGAATGATTTGACTCCTTTTGATAGGGAGGGTCCTTGGACTCTTGTCGAAGACCATGATACTCTTAAAGCAACAACGGAGGAGCAGTTTTTGAACCAGATAGACGCATAGCTATCGGCTGTGCAGCGGTTATTCTCTGATTCTTGGTTCTTCCTCTTTCTACTGCGTGGGGTGTAGTCCCAGTTTTGTATAGTATTTGTTTTGATCGTTATTGCAAGTATTATTTGTCGTTTACCGTGGTTTAGATATTTGTACAAGAGAGAAAAAAATATATAATAATATATACGTTATCATTTGTTAGGAGTCATTGTACACGTTAATTTTTTTTTGTAAGAAAAAGATAAAATTTTGGCACCAAATTATTTTTTTATGTGTTTAATCACTGTTTGCGGCATGATAGGATGCCGCTTTTTGTCGATTTTCTTTCCAATATATTTGCCCTTATTCGCTATGATCATAACATTCAAAATATTCGTCATTTAAGAGACGCCAAGCTACTAAAAAGCTTCAAACAAAAACACTTCGACTTCTTTAGACGGGAACTTAATAAACATTTTTCGTTGAGCGAAAACCCACTCGCATAAAGACACAAAAATCACATCACATGGCGGAACCCTGCATGGCTCATGGCGGGAAACTATTACCTACTAAAATGTCAATTTCTGTGGGCCTCGTAAAACCATACAGCATGTACAGGTAAAGAAAGAATATCGATCATTACTTAAATGTAAAATAAACCTTTGTTTAGTGGTAGGAAAAAATGACTTCTTGTTTGTCTTGAAAAAAAAATTAATTGTGGGTATTGACATAGTATAAGGCAAGAGTTTAATTACCTATGTTCTTTATGAGAAAGAAAAAAAATAAAATGATTTAGTTGCACGGACTTTAGGGTGGTTGTAGTTCGTAGCCGAAAAAAATAAAAAAATCGAATCAGAGTTGTTATTGAGCATTATATAGAGTGATTAAAATTACATAAAGATAATTTGATTATTTTTGCGAAAGAGTGCCTATGAAAAAAAACTGTAGAAGTTGTGGATAATTGAATATTAGTTCTAGTTTAAAGTTTTAATAATTCCTTAAAATAAAGAAAACCTAAAACTACAAACGAGAAGATTGCAATTTAAATTAAAAGAGAGTCCAATAAATATTAGAGTGAAATAGACAGTGTACCCTACATTTAGTCGGAGTAGATGAAGTTAGCATAAAGCAAGATTTTTTGCATGGCAAATGAATTGCAAATAAATGCCTCTAATTTGGACTAGACCGTGTCAAACTGGAATTTCTATCCTACGTTTCGCCTTCGATTGCACGAAGTATTTTCAGAGATCTTTACGAGATCTGAATACGGGCCCCCATATTCACTAAAGAGGTTTACATTTAGACCAGGTCTAACTTGACAGTTATAGGTTCAAAATGACATAAGCAACATTTGAACAAATAATTTTTCTAAATGTCTAACTTACAAAATGACAGTGACATAAGCAAAACACAACTGGAACAACTAACAGTTTTAGTTACGATATGATGGAGTAAATATCCCTGAAGACGCCTCATGCAATCGAAGGCGAATCGTCGGAGAGTGACTTCATTTTGACAAGGTCTGATCCCAAGAACCATGATTACTTAAAGAAAAGGGTCGTTTATATTTGAAATTTTTTATACATGTACTAATTTTAAGCCCTCTAGTAAAATGTCAAGTTTTTTGAGTTTTTCGATTTTTTGCACTAAACACTAATTAAGGGTTATTTTTAATTCATCTCTATCATCACCATAGGTAACTTGGTTTACTTATGTGTTTACTTAATAAATAATTTTAAAATTAGATAACTTTACTATCCGTAGAAAAATTGTAATTCCAAAAACATGTCTGCATTTTATTTGGCATTATATTTTAGGCAAAACTATTGGCAATATCAAAACTTACTGAACTCAATTAATACAATTTTTTCTAAGTGATGCGGACTTTATGGGTGACACTGTATAATTAAGTTGTAAAAATAAAACTTAAACAATGTTCGTATTATGTACGAAAAAATATTTTATTTGGACAGAATATGTTCAATCGTTTACATTTTTTATATGAAAACCGAAACCGAATTTCTGCTGCACTCTGAATTATTTATGTTACGACTCCATCCTAAATATGAAATAGGGATGAAAATTATAAACAGTTTTTATTAAAAGTTAAACAAAATCGTAATTTTTAATACCACCTTTTTCAATTATTGATGTAAAATAATTGTTTTTAAGAAGAATAATATTTTTGCTCTCCAAAAACCTATAACAAAGGAATCGTTTTCATCCAGAAAATATGGCAAAGGTTTTGTCTTTAGATTATATTTTAAAAACTATCCACAGTCCTTTTTCTAGCAAATTAGATATTCCCTAATTCACATCTTAAACACACAAAAATATTTGAGAAAAGTATTTTTAGCTGTAAATGTAAATTGAGAAAATTACTTTTTTTTTGTATTTAAAAATAGTGATTAATTTAAACACAAATACTGTAACTATATAACCTGTAAAAGTTGAAAAGAAAAGAACTACTGCTTAACTTGCAAAACGTCAAAATTAAAACGTTTCAGATATAGTTTGGGAAAAGTTACAGATATTCAATGCTCTTGTTGGGTGTTCAGAAGAGCTGTGGAGGGCGCTTGCCAAATAATGGTCTCAAATTCGAAAATAGATGATAAGTTGATATTAGTTATTATATTATATTATTATATTGTTTATTAGGTACTTATTACTTTTGTATATTAGGATTAATAGTTTGCAGGTTTATTGATTTTATTGTTATTTATCTATTATGTGTTGTGTGTAAGGGTATGTTTTTATTTAGTTATATGTATGTTTAGTTTATTTGAAGTTCAATAGAGAGTGGCATCCAAAGCGTTAATCAAAATTACTTAGTTGTTTTGTTTAAAACGCACTTATGTGGAAAATATAAAAAATCATTAACTTAAAAAAAGAGTATTTTGCAAAGACTCGGCCACTAAGGGTTTGATATCGTTGAAAAAGTAATTTAATTTATAATCGATTAATGGAAGATATACGGGGTGTCCTAGTGAAAAAACATAACTATATGTCGAATGTCAAAAACTGAAATAGATAGAAAAAAGGATGAACGCCATTAATTTCTACGTAAAAAAACATTACATAAAGTACCAATTTACTCGTTTTCTCTATAACCAATAATAAGCGAGATACAGGACCCTATGAGAAATGGACAATTTTCGGAAACACCCTGTATTTTAATAAAGAATCAAGTTATCTGTGATCAGTATGCATGGTTAAATTTCATTTGTAAATCGAACTCGAAAATGTTAGATCAGTTTTTATGTAGCACCTACAGTTTTCTCATAACCCCCTAAAGTATCAAAAATGCGCCACCCTGTTACAAGGCTACTAAGTTTTGTCAATTTTTAACCACCGTGTCAATTTTATATTTTGTATCTAAAACGCTATAAAGTTTTTAAAAACGCGGAGTTTACATTGGACAATTTCCGTGATTGCGGAACGTATATTAGGCGTTTTTAACTACTTCATGCCGCTCTAGATGCAAAAGATAAAATGCAAATAAAAATTAACAGGGCAACTGACAAAAATTAGTAAGCGTGTATAGTGCTGAGCCACGAAACGAAATGTGTAAACATATACAGGATGTTCTATTTCAAAATATAAAGTTCGTGTAATTTATGATGAAACCGGATTTTTTTAACGTATATAAACTGCTGGAACTTAGAAGTACACCGAGGAAATTTTTACTGGAAATTCAATTTGAAATATTTTCAATACGGATGAAGATTTTTAGTTGGGGTTTCGACTTTTGTTTGATAAATATTCATAGTATGCAGCCCGATAAGGGCACCCTCAGGACACAAATAGCAACCGTCTTATACAGAGGGTTATATAAGACCATGTCAAAGTTTGTTCGACCATAATTTTAACTATAGAAGATTTCTCTTTCTGTTTATGCAACCAAAATAATCTAGAGCTACGTACAAAAAACAATTTCTAGCGATTTTGAAGTTTTTTCTTCGTTTCCCACATACGGGGTTTTTCCGAAAAAATTGCTTTTTTAAAATAATCTGCTGAACAAAGCCCACTTGAGGTAATCAAAGGTATATATCTCAGATTATGAACAAAGTAGGCACCCTTAGATATGGTGACCATGAATACTATATACAGAGTTCATCAGAAACTAAGAGATGAACGTTAAATAGTGATTTGTTGGGTTTGGTTTTTTTCTATCAATTCGATGTTGCTTCTAAGCTAGTTTTAGTAATAATGGGCATTTTTACCGAAACCGTTTTCTTACATTATCAAATCGTCATCCGTATTGAAAATATTTCGTTTTGAATATCCAGTAAAAATTTCACTTACACTTTTCAAATTAAACCAAATGAGCCCAAACACGAGTGGTTTACTGGCTGGTACCATCGGCAGCATGTGGTACCGTTGAGCTGATCAGATCAACTCGATATTACCAAATTATTGTATTATTATCCGAATGTATATATACACACACGCAAAATGTCAAATGGTACTAAATTGTATGTATCTCCCAATTAGATATACTTGCAAAATTTCAAATTCATACAATTAGAAATTGGTTAAAATCGCCCGGTGCAGTTTGGTATCACCCATCAGCTTCACGGTACCAAATCATTGTTTTTTCATCCAAATTACATACACTTGCAAAATTTCAAATCGATACTGCAATTGGGAGTAGGTTAAAATCGACTGGTACCATTTGGTGCCATCGATCATCTCGGTGGTACCAAATTATTGAATTGTCATTCGAATTACATAGACTTACAGAATTTCAAATCGATATGACAATTACAAGTAGATTTGTTTACACACATAGTTATTTAGTTATATACAAATAAGCTTCGAAGTGAACCTAATAAAAGCGTGTTAAAAAAGGAACTCGTGAATGGGTATCAGATTTTTAATATCTCTTCAGTTTCAAATTTTTCTATAAAGGACCCAATTCAAGACCGCCTGTATACAAAAAAATCGTTTACTTTTTTAAATTTCATTTTAAGGAAACGATACGGACATGTAAATCATGAACGCCTATGACATTTTCTGTAACAGGGTTCGATTTTTTTTAATTAAGGATATTAAACAAAAGGTTGACCTTTCGCTAATAACTATATGGAAATACCGAATATCTTCAATCTAAATCATCACTCCTTATGGGCGGTAGATTCAAAATAGGATTCACTAAATTTAATTTTCGGGTTTGACAATCGACTACGAAACACAAAAGATATTGATTTTATTCGACATTGTCGAGATGGGAAAAATCCAAAAACCACCATATGACTGTGATATTTCAAATTATGAGTACATTTATTCAGCCTTCCGCGCCAAAACGATACTTGACCATATTTAACATTTCCATCATTAAATAAACCTTATAATATAAATAGTGCAATTGTTTTAAAGGAAAAAATAACACCTAACAATACCCGATAATACCCCGCAATGCTCGATAATGCATATCAATTGTACACCACAATGCCCCTTGATTCTAATAGAATTATAATATCTACAGATGAGTTATGGGATTTTTAATTTAAATATACAAGTTATTTATTCTATCTAAAATAAATTCACATTTAATATTTGCGTTCATAATATGACAATATCAGGTTTTTCAAATTTTCTTTAATGCTTTCCTATTTTATAAATTTTACAAATTACCGCTAACATGATACCATACTTCCCTCGTAAGAGGGAAGTATTCTAAACGTGAAAAAATCACCCTCACATATTTTTCCAAATATTTGCGTTTTTTGGTTCCTAGATCACGAAAAACATTGCTCTCCCATCTCGGTAGG
The DNA here is from genome assembly GCA_030620095.1 of Kuschelorhynchus macadamiae. Taxonomy (NCBI): domain Eukaryota; kingdom Metazoa; phylum Arthropoda; class Insecta; order Coleoptera; family Curculionidae; genus Kuschelorhynchus; species Kuschelorhynchus macadamiae. The sequence continues at coordinate 325,155 of JAUTXW010002718.1, read as the reverse complement.
TCTGTCTGTACACGGTATGGCGTATCCGATTGACTTCAAATTTTGATCAAAAATCAATGTCATTCAAATTCAGGTCAAAAATATATTTATTTACTTAAAAGTTTTAATAAAACAATAAATTTAAATGTAAAAAATATTAAGAAGACAATATCTGCTATAATATTAATATTCATTATACATGTTTTTTATATATAAGTAAAAACATCAACTCTCCAAAGCTAAGGTATTTCTATCCCTATGCCTAGAAAGCATAGAAAAAGAAAAAATGTAACGTTTTATACCAGGAATTATAAATAAATATATATATATATATGTTATATACGCTGATAACCACGCGCAGGCGATGACCTTCGGTCACACGGTGTCAGGTATAAGAATTACAATACCTCCGAAAAGTGATTATAACAAATGGCGCAGTCGGTAGAATCTGCCTAACGCTGTCAGAACAAGAGTGTTGTCTAACTGGTAGCGACGGATTCCAATCCCTAAACAGAAAAAAGACGAATCACTAAGAACACGACGATGCAAATACTCCTGTTGTAAGTTAATGAATCATCTCGCTATTGTTTATTTTATTGTGATATTTAATTATTGAAACTGTTCGATTTTCCAAATATTTTTCCTGAATTCCTTATGGATTTTAATTAAGTTTACTAACATTTAACTTAGTATTTGCCTTTAAATAAGCCAAATTAGTTTTCAAGATGTCTGATTCTACTGAAAATAGCGCTACTCAACCAGAAGTAGGACCCTATAAGTTATCAGAAATATTTTCTTTAATTCCGGAATTTGAAGGTGATCAAATCTTCTAGGAACATTTTTAAATGCGTGCGATTGTGCGTACAATATGGCCACTACTACTCAAAAAACTCTATTAGCTATTCACATTAAAAATAAAATTAGGGGTAGAGCTGCACAGCTCGTTAGTTCTGGAAATCCAGGCCCATATTTAGAAATAAAACAATTGCTTAATCTATACTTTAAAGATTCTCGAGATTTATCTTCCTTAATACAAGACCTGCAACGACTTAAGCAATTATCAAATGAATCACCCCTTACCTTCTTTGAGCGTCTTCAAGTCCTAAATGCATGCAAATATTCAAAAATCAATTAGCCTTAGTACTGACCAAAAAACAGCTCAAAGTGCTCTCATAGGGACTATGGCTTTAAATACTTTATTAACAGGGCTCGAACCGAGATTAGGTCAACTTATTCGTGCTGGAAATCCAGCCAACCTTTTAGAAGCCTATTTACGAATTAGAAGAGAACTTCAGTTGTCGTATTTTGAGACCCGTACAGGTCATTCTGCTAGTCAGTACCGCACTCCCCCATCGAATAGCCAAAATGTTTACCCTAATTTTAGTTTAGGGTTTCCAAGATCATATCAACACCATACACTGAATACATCTCAACAGTCTAGTAATTATAACCAAAATCAATCTAGACCTCAACAAGCCAGCGGTTTCTCGCAAAGTCAACAAAAACCTCAACAATATAACAATCCACCACAATATCGCCCTCCAATAATTAATAAAAACTCAATAAAGAACATACCATGTCAATGCAAGCGACTATTTGCAAAGCGAAGCTTCTAATTCTAATGAAATCTACTATAACGATTATGAATATCAAAACTATGATTGATTATGATCAGTATAGAGTCAAGAGAACACACAAATCATCAGGATTTTCTTCCTCTTCCAGTGAACCATCATCCCCCGAACCAAAACTACCCGGAAATTGACCCCTTAGTAGAAATCCAAACTCAAATGTAAACAATGAAGCTAGACAATATGAACCCTGATCTGAACTTCCCCGAACAGACATTTCTTTAAGCCCCTTTCTCACTGTAAATTCCAAAAACTTCTATTATATCAAAGATCCCACCGAAAAATATAAGTTGCTTATAGATTCCGGCGCGGGAATTTCCATCTTTAAAGAAAAAACTTTTCGATAAAGGTCACCCGAAAACGTAACCGTCCAAGGGATTACTGATCAAAAACTCTATATCAATGAATCAACCCTTGTCACTTTCGCTAGTGGCGATCCTCATAAAGTCTATATTTATAGTTTAGATATTGATTTCGACGGTATTTTGGGCCTAGACTTCTTAGAGCATAACGAATGTGTAATAGATTTAAAATCAAAGCAATTAGTTACCAATTTTAAAACACTTCCATTATTTAAAGTAGACAGCGAACAAAAAAACGAAAATATTGTCTCAAATAATAATTGCAACAAAAACTTCGATAGAAGCTAGGACAGAAATAATTTTTAAATTAAAATGCGATCTTGCTAATACCTACGCTTTGCTAGCTGCGCAAGAAAGAGACAAAGTTGGGCTCCCACACGCCTTAGTGCGAGTAAACGAACACGGTGAGTTTTTTACCTCAATCATCAATACCAATGCGATAGCAAAAAACATTGACTTTTCAGTTATATCATTAGACCCGATAAATGACACCTCTGACCCAACATATAGTAATAATTTTTTTAACGGTTCACTAAGCCGCGATATTGCTTTGCCATATTGGATTTTTACGAAAATGTTATCAGGTCATCTCCATATGACCCTTAATTTTTACCCAAAATTTGAAGTCAATCGTTTTTGTAGATTTTATGCCGCGAGCTGACAGAGAGACAAACGGACAAAATTGATAAAACATATTTTTTTTTGCTATCTACAGACTCTAAAACGTGAAGAAATGTAAAACCTGGGAGGGCAATTTTTCCATGATTACAAATATTTTCTTTAGCCGCCATTTTGTTCCGCCATCTTGAATTAGTACGGTTTCACGAGTTCAAGATTATTTATGGCACACAATTTGAAATCAAGCCCAGTAAGTAAGTAGTTTTTCAGGCAGAATTTTTAAATATTTTACTCAGCCGCCATTTTGTTCCGCCGTCTTGGATTCGTACCAAAATGATTTCTACATAATACTTGATTTTTGTGCAAATTTTGAGATAAATTGGTAAGTAGTTTTTTTAGTAATGATTTTGTTAACATTTCACTAGGCCGCCCTTTTGTTTTGTCAAATTGTATATTTACCAAAACGTTGCCAGGTCATCCCCATATAACCCTCAATTTTTGATCAAAATTTGAAATCAATCGGGTAAGTAGTTTTTTAGCTATGCCGTGAAAAGACAGACAGAGAGACCGACGGTTGAGAAAACATGTTTTTGGGTATCAAAGGCACTAAAGCGTAAAGATCTGAAAAAATCTCGGAAGGTGTTTTTTTAAAGATTATAATACTTCAATTTTACGAGGGAAGTAAAAAGTTAAGCTTAGTTCTCGTTGTATGACCCTATACAAGAATATTTCAGTTTTAGTTATTATTTTGTTGTATACACAACACAATATAGTATTATACTGAGTACTGGAATTTTGTGTATGTTAATTCAGACAATAGGGGAAGAATTATTTCCTTCGATTCTTCCTTTTCACCCTCAAAAGGTATTATAACTTTGATTCTTATACTGTAGGGTTCCTTGAGTTTTTATACTGAATTCTAAATTACAAAACTGCAGTGCATTTAGCAATGTTCGATTCGTTGAAAATAAGCTCGTTAAGCATTGGTATTGATTGATTGATACCTTTCTTCCCTGATCTTTTTAACAATTCATTAGGCTGTCATTTTGTTCTTCCATAATGGTTTATACAAAATTTAAGATCCATTGGATAAGTTAGTTTCTTAATAGTAATTTTGTATCATTTTACTACGCCACCATATTGAATTTTTATCAAAATATTACCTATTACCATTCCATCCTCCTAGTATGGCCATTGATTTTTCAGCAAAATTTAAAGGCAGTCGAAAAGTAGTTTTTGAGCTGTGACGCGCACCGACAGACCCGCGAAAAAATTTCCAAAGGTGATTTTTGTCACGAATACAAAACTTCGCACTTACGAGAGAAATAATAAATAAGACATAATATGAGTTTTTTGTTAGTAATTTTTTTTGTTACAATCAAGTACAAACTAGATTTTTCGCAACAGCGTGGTGCGGGATATCGAAGAAAATTTACTACAATTTCCTTAATGTACTTTTCATAGTTAAAACTAACACGAATAAACAGAGATATTACTAGAACTGCATTTAATGTGATATTTACCTTTAAAATATTTTGCAAATAATACAGTACAACCTGCATATATTTTATTTTATTGATTTAGTGTAGGTATGTCAAAAATTAAATACTGTTCCGTTAAACCGTTGATTCAGCCAAACGCCACTGGCTTGTTTATTTATACTAATAGAAAATAATTGTTTGGAAAATTATAATAAAGTTTTTCGCAGACTTGGTATTTCTAAACGATATTAGTCGCAAAAAAAACCTGTATTAATTATAAAAACAAAAAAATCACTTAAAATGCAGTGTGAACGCCGGGAAATTTGGCACATTGGAAACCGTTATCGTTTTTACGTTTGTTTATAGTTTACATAGTACTCGCTAGACGGCATTGCTATACTTCGCCTTAGGAAATCTTTGTTGTGAATTTTTACCAGCAAATCCTTAATTTTTGAAATTCGATTCTCCTTTTTTTAGAAGCACACATACTATAGATGAAATACGTAATAATTTTTGCCATTTATTTTATTTATCCGTTGGAATTTGATTTTATGATTATAGTTTTCTTAGTAGGTTACAGTGACAGTTATGTGACAACCTGGTAACCATAGCGTTTATAATGTAAGGTAGTCTTAGCTCCTAAAATAATCTTTTCGTTTATACTCGAAGCAAAAAACCTCGAGTTCATATTTTTTAATTTTTTGTAATAACAAAAGTAAATCATTTAGTGGGGCCGACATTATGCGTGATCAACTTATACAAAATAAGGATATTTTTTCAATAATGCTAGACTGTGCCAGGAGCTAGCTGGTCGTAATTATATACTTATTTTTTTGTGATTATTATTTTTAAATTCATTCAAATTGTGTCTTTTTAGAAAAGTTTAAGGAAGTGGCAGTTGGTTCCAAACTTTCAGAATAAAATAACTATTTTACTAATGTGTTTTTTGCATGAAGATATTTATTGAAGAATATTGTTACTTCACTTTTGATTTCAGGTTTTAAAGCACTCTCCCCACCACTGACAGTTGTACGAAAAACTTTGGAGCCGAACATGAATCCGGATGACTTCCTGCCTTCTGTGATGACTTGTGTCAACTACCTCAAACTACCAGATTATTCGAGCGTCGAAGTTATGCGAGAGAAACTAAACGTAGCCGCATCCGAGGGTCAACACTCCTTCTATTTATCATAAAATACTTCTAGCTGTACATATGGTGTTCTATAGACAAATCATTTAATTATAGCGTAACGTTGAATCAGGTTTGACTTTCGTTTCGACGGTGTTTTTTGAAAAATTTGATAGATGGCCGTTTTGTAAATATTCGTATTTAACTAAATGAATTTATTTTTTACCGGGCTCGCTATAAGTCAGTTTTTGTTTATGAGATTTTTATATTTTGGTACCTACAAATCTCGATTATATATCTCGCTTATTGCACAATGGTAAATGATGTATCTTACATTTAGCCCCAAAATATTTGAAAATGGCTCGGTATTGCGTTTACAATGTTACATAACGATCATATTAAAACATTACATGTATCATAATCTAACAGTAGTTATACGTTCTTTAAAGAGTTCATTATAATCTAAACAATAATTGTAGTTGCGTTCACAATACCATAATATCACTGTAAAAATATAATGAGTGGAATTTTCCAAAAAAAAAAAACATCTGCGACCACTCGATATTATAATACAAATACTCTTTTTTTGGGATGTAGCAGTGTAGTATAGTTTTCAAACCTTCTAATATTTTTTCTACCTGAGAAACAACAAAATACATTGTCAACTTACATATACAAAACTAAAATGTATCATTTGAACCTTGGATAAATAAATATTTTGAAAGTTTCCAAAAAAATTAATTCGATCAAAAAAGTAACACATTTTACCATAGCCGTATTCCTTTGTTATTAAAAAAAAATGTATATTAAATATGACAATATTTTCAATCACGAGTGTTAAATAATTCAAACATTCAAAAGGAAAATATTTTTATTTTTAAACACATTTATATCTTTTATGTTTTAATAAAATAATATTTTAATTTTGACTAATCAAGAAACGGCGACAGGCTATGAAATAAACAATTAAACAATAATTCAATTAGTTAGAAAATGCATTTTCTGATACATAGAATCATATATTACAGAATTTAAAGGCAATCGGTATATTATGAGAGAAACTGCACAATTATATAAAGTTTATCTAATGTGTGTTTTATATGTTTTATTATTTGTTTGGATTTTCTGTTTGTTTTGATTGACAAAATTAAGTATTAAGAGCAATAAACATTTTTATACGGAGCAGCCAGATTGCCCTAACAATAAGTGCAATTTTATTTTCATGTATTGCAGTTTAGATGAAACGGTGATTGTTTAAAATATCTGAGGAATTGGACAAATCACAGTAATAGGTTTTATAACTTTGATTTTACCTTAGTTGAGGTCGTTGGACATATTAGATATATTTTTTTTAAATGGCCTTTCACTCACTATGTCTTTACATTTAGGGATCTGCAATTTACTTATATCAGTCTTCGAAAAAAAAATTGTCTGTTCGTTTTTTTCGGGTTTTCCTGATGTCTCACAATTCTAAATAATTTAGATTATGTAACGTTTTCTAGTAGCGTGTGAGCTCATGTCTCAAAATGTTGGCTGATATTGAGGGTTTGAGAAAGGAAATTTCTTTTTCTAGTCAAATCCTGTGTACATTGAATTAATCAGAAGACTCTCAAGCCTGTTATAAAGCTAAGAAGTTTCTTTTTTTTTTTAATCTTCAGCCGATGTTGATGACCCGGCAGAGAAAGAACTATTTGAAATAGTGATGTAAATTTTTGTTACTTTTTGAAACCTGATGATTGAACAATGAAACAATGATTAGTTACTTTGGTTCGTGATTTTTTCCTAGTTACTTTTTTATGACAAATTATTGTTCTTCCTATTGTCATTATGCCAGTAACTACTTGTACCTGTTAATTGACCCATTACTGGTGTTGGAAGGAGGTTACTAGTCAATAGAGAAATATGTATTATGGGTGTATGTAAAATGGGTTTATAATAATGCAGAAAATAAAACAGTTATGCAATTAACTATTATAGTATTAGTATTATATGTGTATGTTTTTGCTACGAGACACCACGCTTGTCAGTAAATTCTGTAATTAATGTGAAAGTAATATGTTACGAAATGCAGCTCTCTTTCCCTCTAATCAAAAAACCTAAACTATAGCAACAGAAGCATATCCACATTTGTTTAAAGTATTATTTGGTTATTGCATCTTTGATTATAGAGGGGTTGTATGCGACTAGTCTCATTGCTTAGAAGAAATTGTATTTTCTATTTGACAGGTTCTTTTTAATTCCCTCCTTGTGTAACGTTAACTAAATTCTTGTCCTCTAAAACTGGATATAGACCATTAAATAAGGATTATAGCTTACTGATTCTGCTATTATTTTCGACTAAAACCATATTTCAGACATATGTTTGGTTTTTACAATTATGTTTGTTATATTTTGCGTTTACTTTTTGATATGATTAAATTCTTTCTTGTTCCATTCTAGGCTGTAATCGAATTTTGAGTTCTTTAAGATAATCATCGATATTATATATGGGATCGACTTGAATAACGATATTAAATGGCATATTATTGGATTTTCCAAGAACATGTTTGTAAGGTTTATACCGTGTTGACGTATGAATAGTGTTATTATATGAAAAATACCAAAATGTTAATCTAGAGCTCCAGTTATTAGTAACTTTAAACTGTTCAATATATAGATATGCACCTAAATGTTGGTGTATTTTCAAGCGGACCCAAAATATTAGGCAGTTTGCTGAATTTTCTGATTATATTAAATAAAAATGCAGATCCCTTGTGGATTAACCGAGACATACGAATATGATAACGCTAAATATTGTTTTTACAAATGACTGCTACCTACCGTTAAAGCCTCTTTATCAAGGAGTATGCTCCTACGAATTTCTTCAGTTTACACTAGAGCGTGAGTATATTTGCTTATTTTCAATCTCGACTGGTAATGGACCTACTAAGTCAAGATATACTTTCTCAAAAGCTAAAGTAACCGTTGTTGTTTGTGTCACAGGCCCCTTATTTGGTTTTGACAGCTGTCACACTTTTAAAAGAAAATTTCAACGTCATTTCCTATGTTGGCCAAAAGTGACATCTTTTTATATTGCTATACATGCTATTTACACCAACATATCCTCCAGTTAACAATGTATAAATATCATTAATAATTTACCTTTTGTTTATCTTTTACAATAGAAAATTAAGGATTTGTATACCGATCAAACCAACGTCTGACTTATGTACGTCGCCCGGCAATTGGAAAAATTATGCGAAAAGTACGGTATTCCGGAATTAATTATTATAAAAAAATAATGAATATAATCAGTTCTTAAATGAGAGCGCATGAAAAATAATAATGAAATTTTAAAGACGCATTCTTAGCTTTCTATTATAAAAGATAAACAAAAGATAGAAAATAAGGAATTACTACAGTTAATTCTTAATATTTATACATTGCCAACTGGAGGCCATGCTAGTATAAACAGCATGTGTAGTCATAAAAAAAGATGTCACTTTTGACCAAGCATAGCGAATGACGTAGAATAATTTGTAACGTCAAAGGTCCAAGCGTTCAGAACCAAATACGGAGACTGGCAAAAATAACAGCGGCTACTTCAGCTTTTGAAAAAATAAGCAAATATACTCACGCTCCAGTTTAAACTAATGAAATTCGTGGAAGAATTTTCCTTACACGATAAAGAGGCTTTAATGGTAGGTAGACGTCATTTGTAAAACAAATATAACATTATGTTATTCCTGTGCCTTGGTTAACAGACAAGGGATCTGAATTTGTATCTAACATGCAAAGAATTCTGCAAACTGCCTAATATTTTGGGTGCGCTTGAAAATGCACATATACATTAAGTGCATATCGAAGTATGCAACAGTCGAAAGTTACTATGAATTGGACCTCTAGACCTACATTTTGGTGTTTTTGTATAATAACACTGTATACACGTCAACACAGTATAAATCTTACCAACATGTTTTTGGAAAATCCAGTAATATTCGATCAAATATAGTTAATCAAGTCGAACCCTTAAATAATTTTGATGATTATCTTAAAGGACAAAAAAATTTTTTTTAACAGTAGTGAACGGATGCACACCCGGAATGAAAACACATTGTATTTTTCTATCCGTGAAGGACTAAGAATCAATAAATATATATATATATATATATATATATATATATATATATATATATATATTTATATATATATATATATATATATATATATATATATATATATATATATATATATATATATATATTAAATATATATATATATATATATATATATATATATATATATATATATATATATATATATATATATATATATATATATATTTAAATATATATATATATATATATATATATTATGTTGATTTTTACTCCTTCACGGATGGAAAAATACAATGTGTTTTCATTCCGGGTGTACATCCGTTCACTACTGTCGTTCTGAAAAGAACAGGTTTGCTGACGTTTCGCCAAAATCACATTTGGCATTTTTGAAACTTTCTTTCTCGCGGCCGAATAGAGACTGAAGTGTTGGTGACTGCGACGCTTCCTTTTATACCCCCACTCGGGGTCGAACGTTATATCTCCGCAGGCGTTGGTCGTTATTTATGTTTTCCGGATGGTGTTGTTGTTGTTGCGCTTGAGTTTTTGCGATTTTAGATTTGTCGATTATTGTCTTCCATACTGTTGGTAGTTTTAATGATTCGTCCCTTTTATTTAAATCACCTTGCTTTTCAATTTCTATGGCTTCTCGGATTATTCTGGTCTTATAATGTTCTATATTGGCAATCTCCCTACACCCATCGAAATTTATTTTATGGCCGGTTTCCTGATAATGTAGGAATAAAGCTGAGGTTGTTTGTTTATTTCTGATGCTGAGTTTATGCTCTTCCACTCTTGCTGATATTCGCCTGTTAGTTTGCCCTACGTACAACTTTTCACAGTCCTGGCACGGAATACTGTACACTCCGTGGTTTTCCAGTTTGATTTTATCTTTTGGGTTTCCGAGTAGTTTACCTATAGTTGTTTGTGGCTTGTGTATTGTTTGTATGTTGTGTTTCCTCAGAATTCTTCCGATTCTGTCTGTTGTGCCTTTTACATATGGTAAGACTACTCGTTGCTTTCCCGGTTCATATTTTTTGTTGTTCGTTGTTCGGGAAACCTGTGCATTAATAGCTTTTTCTATGGTGCGATTTGTGTAGCCATTTTTCTTTAAAGCACTAGATATTACCTTAAGTTCGTTTTGTCTCGTCTGTGTTTCAGTTAGTCGCACGGATCTAGATATTAGAATATTTGCCACAGCTTGAATTTGTGCTGGGTGATGATGTGATTTTGCATTTAAATATCTGTCTGTATGTGTTGGTTTTCTATACACGGTGTATTCGAAATGTCCGTTATGTAATTTTGTGACCAAAACATCTAAAAATGGTAGTTTGTTGTTTTCCTCTCTAGAGTAAATTGTATTCTGGGGTGGATTGAATTTACGTGAGTCAGAAAATTTTCGAGTTCTGCATGACCATGTTGCCATATAATAAATATGTCATCCACAGAACGAATCCATAAACAACTATAGGTAAACTACTCGGAAACCCAAAAGATAAAATCAAACTGGAAAACCACGGAGTGTACAGTATTCCGTGCCAGGACTGAGAAAAGTTGTACGTAGGGCAAACTAACAGGCGAATATCAGCAAGAGTGGAAGAGCATAAACTCAGCATCAGAAATAAACAAACAACCTTAGCTTTATTCCTACATTATCAGGAAACCGACCATAAAATAAATTTCGATGGGTGTAGGGAGATTGCCAATATAGAACATTATAAGACCAGAATAATCCGAGAAGCCATAGAAATTGAAAAGCAAGGTGATTGAAATAAAAGGGACGAATCATTAAGACTACCAACAGTATGGAAGACAATAATCGACAAATCTAAAATCGCAAAAACTCAAGCGCAATTAGCGCAACAACAACAGCACCATCCGGAAAACATAAATAACGACCAACGCCTGCGCAGATATAACCTTCGGCCCCGAGTGGGGTATAAAAGGAAGCGTCGCAGTCACCAACACTTCAGTCTCTATTCAGACGCGAGAAAGAAAGCTTCGAAAATGCCAAATGAGATTTTGGCGAAACGTCAGCAAAACTGTTCTTTTCAGAACGAGAGTAGTGAACGGATGTACACCGGGAATGAAAACACATTATATATATATATATATATATATATATATATATATATATATATATATATATATATATATATATATATATATATATATATATATATATATGTATATATATGTATATATATATATATATATATATATATATATATATGTACATATATATATATATATATATATATATATATATATATATATATCAATTTTGGAATTGACGTCATATCATCGGTTTGCAGCACTGTCAAAAAGAGTGTTTAAGGTTTAATTATTCAGAATATAAATCTGTTTTTATAGAATCTATATCTAATTGCCAAAATACAACTAACCTGTTTCATTTTGTAAAGCTTCAGTTTTTGTAATTTACATGTCCTTAAACTTAAGGAAAATGTTGGGTTTGACAGTTAATGACTTTATGCTGCAAAACGAGCTTTTAATTTATTAAGCTTTAATTCAGCAAGTTTATTTCCCCATACGTGTCATAGCTCTTACTTCAACTTTATGCAACAGGATGCTCGTTTTTTCTTAGGTAAGTGTAAGAATTACTTGTCTTAATCAAATCATTGGAGTATTTTGATTAAATTTTAATCATGATTCTGTTATGAATGTCCAAAATCTATCAAACGTCTAAGTAAACGAAACATGGGTCGAAATTAAAACCCGCTATTGCTATTGTCATCAGTGAATCTTGAAAACACACTAGGAATTGTTTTCATACCCATCGGTAATCGTTTCATTTGAAATTGTCCTCTGTCCGTTGTAAAGGCCGTATAGAGCCTACATTCAGGAACAAGCTCTAGTTTGTAATATCTTTGTGCTAAATTGAGTTGAGAGATATATGCTGTACCTTATAAGGAATCTAGAGATTTCCATAATATTTGCTGAAGGAAATTTGTCATCTTTAAAATCTCTAACGTTTAAAGCCATTTTTGTCCGGTTTTTTGGAAACTATTAAAATAGGCTGAAAATTTCGCAATCGTATTTCTCCTTCATTCACATCAGCAGTCTTATAGCCACTTTACCTTCTTTCAGTTTAGCAATGCTATTTGCGATCAAGCTTCTTCACACAATTCATAATTTAACACATATCATATAACACATTCATTTGTGAGACTAGTCCTATGTAATATGTAATTATTTGCTTATGTTGATTAAGCCATAAAGAAAATAAATATTTTTCATAATCCTTAATGTGTCCCCGGATGGACGTAACTGTAGCTGTACACGTTGTTATTTTACATTTTAAGCCAAAAGTTCATCCCTCATAAAGTTTTTTTTGCTCGAAAAGTAATGTAAGAATGTTAATTACTTATACGGGTTGTCCAAAATTCAAAAATGTTTACTTTCGCCTACGTTTGTCGATTTTCACGAAATTTGGTATATAGGTTAAATTTGGGTCGCTGATCACGAGTCAACAATAGAAACAATTTTTTGCTCGGGTACTTAAATATTCGCTCTTTAAATAAAGGTTTCTATGAGTTTTGTCATTACATTTCGCAGTATTTCTTTGATATTTTCTGTTTAACAGAAACTTGTCTAAATTGGAATACTGATAGTAATTCTTTGAAAATACCAGGTTATAGATTTCTAAGAAAGGGCAGAGAGGTTCGGGAAGGTGAAGTAGCTCTATATATTAAAAAAAAATTAAAAAGCTCAATATTCAATTTAAATTCTACATACGATAATTTGGAAGTTATCGGAACTTCTTACAAGCTAAAAAACAAAACATTTTTCCCTCTTAATATTTATCGACCTCCATCTGGCAGTATTCCTCTCTTCCTGGATAATTTAGAAGATATGTTTTTGAAAAAGTTGCTGTGCCACGAAACATATGTCATGTTAGACAATATACAAGTGAAAATTGAAAACGAGTGTTTTTATCTTTTTTTATCCCATAAAAAATCCCCAATTAAAAACTATTTTAGTTACATTCAATCTGTCTGAGCGTATTTCTGAACCAACTAGGATTAACCTAGAGAGTAATAGTCTTATTGACGTATTTATAGCAAGTTAAAAGTTATCGTCACTTAAATCCGGTTCATTATCAGTTTCAGAATTTTTGACGGATTATAATCTTGTATATTCTATTTCTGAAGAACGCCTTTTCGCTTGAAATGATAATTAATAGTTATCAACATGAAATATAGAAACAGTCAAATTCCCTATTAAACACAGCAATTTACAAATGCAATTAGATTGAAGTGGTTTTTGAGTAAAACAGCATTATAAATTGAATAATATCCATTATTCCGATATATATATATAGATGATGGATAACTCGAAAATCGAGACCAAAATTTTACTTGTATACCAAATTTCGGGAAAAGGGCGATGGTAGGTGAAAGTGGACATTTATCTTATTATTTTTTTCAAGATCAGTTTTCAACGTTTCAAGGCAATCTCCGTGTATATTAGAGTTGAAACTTAATAATTGTACAATCATGAGAAATTTATTCATTGTTTATGGTAATTAAACATTTGCAGATTTAACAGAATCTGTTAATTTTATTTATTGTATTTATTAAAATTAATTAATATCTATCTAAATTTAAACAAGAAATGGCCTGAAACGTAAAAAAATGCACTTAACCTAAAAAGGTAAGTAAGCCACTTAGAAGTAAAGAATTACCCCCATAATGGTGTTATTTGATAAAAAATCCTTTTAAATATGCAAAAAATAAAGAGATTTTTGAATAAGACACTTGGATAGGCCGCAGTCATACCTATTTCTCGGTGACCTTAGGGGAGCCCATGCATCCGTGCTTAAATACCTACCTAAAGGAGATTTAAAGGTTACATAAAACCATCTATTAAATTTTTCATAGTCTACTAAACCAAAACAAATTTATCGATTTTACATAAAGTGATAATCTTCTGTAACAATTGATATTATAATAACTTTAGCCCTCCACCATGTTGGTTAAACAGTGTATTATTTTTAAAAGTTGAGAGTAACCAGTGTGTTTTTTTATCGAATATATCGAGTTAATTTAACAGTTTATTTCTTTTAGAGAGTGATGTGTCGGAAGGGGGGCTTCGACTGATATGTGCAATGGACACTTGTGAAGTGTGATATAATAGATTTCGCAACGAACTATTTTTTCAATCTAATTTCTGATTCGCCTTGTTTGAAATTCGCTAAATTGGCTGGATTTGAATTCATATTATTATTTGTATGCAAAATATATCCTTTTAATTCATAGAATTATATTAAATAATTTGCGAAACAAATTTTCAAATACCTCTTTATAGTCCCGTAATAACTTAGCTCATAGCAAACTGTTCAGAATTTTGGTCACTTTAATATGTCCAGGTAGTATCACGTAGAATTTATACAAAGATAATTTAAACAAAAAGCAATTAACTATTTGTACTAATTTTGCATATAACTAATAAAATGATCCAAATGCATGGTAATTTAGCCTGACATGGTTATATCAAGGAGCTTCTGCATATTTCAAAATATCTGGGCGGTTAACTCCACTAATTGCCAAATGTATAGTTCTATCGGGTCACGATATTATATTTAAATTTTAGTTTTAATTTTAGAATATTATGTTTCAATAAATTTGTATACATAATGATGCGCTTTTTTATTTTTTTCTCTTTATTTGATTCTAAATAGGATTAGTTCAAACGGTAAAAACCTAGAGTCCGTCAGTATACGCGATCGGTTTTGGCAGCTGTTATATATTATTCCAAACTACCTACCATGACAGCGTTGTTTTATCTTCTTTTATTTCTGCTGCTAATTTTAGTTTTTTAAAAGTAACTCTGTAATATATAGCTTAAAACAGTTGTTAATAATCAAAATGTTTAAAACAACAACCTGCTTCGAAATAGTCTGGAAAAGTAAGGTTTTTTCCTTCTTTTACCTGATTGCGTATGTGAAGGAGGGTAATGTGTTTAATGGTAACAGTCATGTATATATAGGTAAGTATGTATCCATGGTTAAAAATAAATATTTTTATGTTTCATAGTGATAGATATCAAATTAAGAGTTCACTAACGCTCACTTATAACTATAAATATATATATATATATATATATATATATATATATATATATATATATATATATATATATATAACTTAAATGTTAAATGTTAAACTCTATAAAACCTGTTTTTAAAAACAATTTTTATTTCAAAAATTAATCTTAACAGTTCAAGATCTGTTTCTAAACTAAACTACTTGGTTCACACGCAAAAGGCACCTCGGCGACGGAAAACGCTGATGTTGCTTGTTTCCTGGTTCAAGGTTGGCTTGCCTACGTGAGAACGATGAAGGTTATTATAATAACACGGATAAGGTATCCCATAACTCCTCCACCCTTAGAAGGAAGCATCCCCTGGGAGGCTGATTTTCTTCGCTACTTCTTCTGACTTGGCTTCTTGCACCACGGCTGGGTTTCTTCTTTTTTTTTTTCATTTTAGTTCCAAGTATATAATAGTGGCTATTATCGAAATATAGAGGATGATTGTCCAGATGCTAGGAATGTGAAGTTGGATTGGTTCTTCATCCGCAATTGGTATAATAGTATTTGCAGGTATACCCTTAAAATCTAATTTTTCAAGGTCTATTTCAAATTTTGGGCTACCGTGTTTTTGTTTCTCTAATTGCAGGTTAAAGTTGATAATTAAAGGTTTTCCGTGACTTGCTTCTTAAAAAGAAATTTCTTTGCCCCTAAACGATATTTTGCAAACGTCTTTTTTGATAAGGAAAATCTCTTTAAGCGAATATGTGTTTATTGACTTTTCGCATTCGACTTCGATTTTTTCCTCTATTGGAAAGACTGCAAGATACTGGTTTATTTCAAAAATTTGTTCAATGTGATTTTCGGGTATTTTAAGTTTGGCAAAAACGCAATTACTTGAATTTTGATTGAGTAGAATATTTTCATCGCAAAGTGCTCTGTAATTAGCCAGGTTGTTTTTCGGACAATGATACCATTTACCTTTAGTGCACTTGTGGAATAGAGGCTTTATTGAACCTTGGTTTTGGAGTATATAATTAGTATTTGGTATTGTAAAAATTCTGAGCCATGTTTTGAAGGAATGGGCAGTATATAGAATAAGTTAAATTCATTATCAAAAGCAATAGGAATGGACAAGAAATAAGTAATTTGATTAAAGTCTATTTTGCAATTGATTTTTAGAAGGGATTCGAAATTTAAGATGTTTTCCTATCTTAGGTCGTAAGGTAAAGAATTTTTGTAGTGAAATGCGGTTCTTGCGATTTCATGGAAAAGTTCTTGAGAGTTTATTATACTAGGATGTAAGGTATTTAATTTACAAAATGTTATTGAATTTTCGATATCTGGGAGTGTGTTAAATATTGCGTTATACAGGATGTTTAGCTGGTTAAACAAGTCCTTTGCAAGTAAAACATTATTATTTTTAGAATTCTCCTTAACAATTTGGTGAAATTGCATTATTCGTGATTTAAGAAGTATTTCGTTATGTTGGATATTTTGTACTGTCGAATTAAAATTATCAATTATTTGTTTGTTTACAGAGTATTGATATTTTAATTGACTTTGTAAATTATTTTCTTTTTCTCGAGATGATTTAAAATTTTGTATATTTTTTCACCGTCAGAGGCGTCTAGATTCCCTGTAATGCTCTT
This sequence comes from Kuschelorhynchus macadamiae, assembly GCA_030620095.1. Lineage (NCBI taxonomy): Eukaryota > Metazoa > Arthropoda > Insecta > Coleoptera > Curculionidae > Kuschelorhynchus > Kuschelorhynchus macadamiae. The sequence continues at coordinate 308,158 of JAUTXW010002718.1, read as the reverse complement.
AATTATAGAACCAAATCCATCGATTAAACCTCTTTTCGAGATCTTATTTTTTCCGTGAATTCTAATGTTATTTAGTTTTTCTAAAATTAATATTTTACTATACCTAATTATCTTATCGTAGTTTTCTAATTCTTTACTTAACATTCTATCATTAATATAACTAAATCTAAGATTATCATACTGCATATTTAACTTATCATACTCCTCGTATAATGGTTGGAGATTATAATAATGTACAAAAGTGTGTTCGCTTCTCTGAAGACGTGCAGGGCCCAAGCCTATGGAAAGTACGCCTAGGTTTTCGGTTACGTTTCGGATTTCTGTCCCTTGTCCGAGGGCGAGGAACCTGAAATAATTTGGGAAGAATAAGCTTTCTTCTTTTTTGGTCTTTTGATATTCGAAGCGTGAATTTTTAATGTTTTATTGCCGTGAATAGGTGCAATTTTGGCAGTTTTAGTATTTGGATCTACTGAAACAATATTTTCGGGTTTGTATTTGTTTTGCTTTGTTTTTGGGTATTTTAACAAATACTTTTTCGGGGATTTCTGGAAGCTTCTCGCGATTTTCGTTAACTTTGTTTATTGAGCTAATTTTTTTGTTTTGAATGTCCTCGTTAATTTTTTGGTATAATAGTCGGACTTTTTCTTTATGATTTTCGACATAGTTATTAACTAGCCGATTTTCTAAGTCAATGTTAAAAGGGGATTCAGTGTTTAAATGCCCAGTTATAATTTCATATGGTTTCAAGTTCGTAAATGAATGAATAGTGTTATTATATGCCAAAAGGGCTTAGTTTACCTTTATTTCGATAGGTTCCGATTTGTATTCGCTCTGATTATTTGGTAATCTCACGTGTTCGATTAAGGTTGAATGGAAACGTTCGATTACTCCGTTAGACTCGGGATGTTGACTACTGATAAAATGAACTTTTATTTTATGTGTTTTAAGTAGTTCTTGGACTACAGTGTTTTTAAATTCATTCCCGTTATCTGAAATTATTTGTTCAGGTATGCAGTGGTGTATGAAATATTTAACTAGCTTATTAGACACTTCGATGCCTTGCGCAGAGTCAAGTTTATATGCTTGTGCATATTTTGAACAGGAATCAATTATTGTAAGAAATTTGCAATTTTCAAGAGAAATAGTGTCTACATGTACTATTTGGAATGGTCTAGTGGCTGTAGGCGTAATGTTGTATTCGACTCTTATGGGTCTACGGTCGTATTTTGTAATTAAACAAATTTCGCAATTATTTATGAAATTTTGAATAGCTTTTTGCTGGTTTGGCCAGTAGTAAGTTGATTTTATTCTTTTTTCAGTTTCTTCTGTTCCTCTGTGGCTAGTCTTTCCTTCATGATGGTTTCGTATAATTTGATCTATTTCCTCTTCGGTTGTGACGTCAATCAATTTCTTCGTACCCTTTATTAGTTTTATTTGCGAATTTTTAAAGTATTGTTGAAGGACATTGCTAAATGTTTTGTATATAGGGTCTTCAAAATATACGTAATATTTAGTATAAGGAACTATGCGTTTTTTTAAAAATTTAACAATATCTTGTTCTAAATTATTTTGGGAAAGTTGAATAAGAGTGCGTTGTTTTGTTTTAAATAGTTTTATTACGGACGGTTATGCGGGGCTAAAGTTTACCAGAGAAATTGTCATTTGATTTTTTCCGTAATTTACTGGGCAATCCACGATTGGAATACCGATAAGTGGGTTTTCGTGACTAGAGTGTACCGTGGCGTCGTCTTCTACGGCGTTCAATTGATTGTCTAAGTCTCCCGCTTCTGCAATTACTGACTCAGCATTTTCATTTTCCAATTCCCTATGAAAATTTTCCATATATCCGAAAATGTCTTGTATTAGTTTCGATGGTCCTGTTTCGTTTAGGTTGAGTTCTATACGAGATAAGGCATCTGCCTTTTTGTTCAGACTACCTTTTTTGTATACAATCTCATAGTCAAACTCTTAGAGTTTTAATCTCCACCTGACCAACTTGGAATTTGGTTCTTTCAGAGACAACAGCCATGTGGTTTGTGGTCTGTAACGATTTTAAATTTTCGTCCGAATAAGTACGGTCGGAAATATTTTGTCGCCCACACTATTGCTAATAATTCTTTTTCGATCGTTGAATAATCTATTTCCGATTCGCTAAGTGTTCTGCTAGCGTACGCCACTGGTAAATCTGAACCAATTTTTCCTTGTGACAATACGGCTCCTAGCGCAAAATTACTTGCGTCTGTTGTCATAAACAATTCTTCGAAATTAGAATATTTTAATAGATAATAGTTATTTACATAATCCAAAACAGCTGATATAATCGGGGTCTTTTACATTGATAATAGCCTCCTTCTTTAACCGTTTTGTTAATGGTTTAGTGAGTTTTGCGAAGTCTTTAACGAATTTTCTGTAGTAGCCTAATAGACCGAGAAAGCCTTTTAATTCTTTAGGATTTTTGGGAATTGGGTATTTTTGTATAGCGCGTATTTTATCGGGGTTTGGTTTTATTCCTTCCGGTGTTACGATGTGTCCCAAATATGCCACTTCCTTCCTAAGAAATTCTGACTTGTCTAGCTGTATCTTAAAGTTTGCAGTTCTTAGGCATTCAAATACCTCTCTAAGCCTTAGTATGTGTGTTATAATATCATCGAGATATACTAAACATCTTTCATTTTGAACACCTCTCAAGATGTTGTCCATTACTCTTTGGAAAGTTGCTGGTGCATTTCTTAAGCCAAAAGGCATATGCAGATATTCATAATGTCCCTGCTCAGTATTGAACGCTGTCTTTTGTATGTCTTCTTCGGCCATTTGTATTTGGTGGAATCCCGACGCTAGGTCCAAGGTTGAAAAATATTGGCATCTGCCTAATTTATCGAGTAAATCGGCAATATTTGCTGGCGGATATCGATTTTTTATCGTTTTATCGTTCAATTTACGATAATCTACCACAATTCGCCATTTCCTACTTCCTAACGCATCCATCTTTTTGGAAACTACCCAGATCGGTGAAGAACAGGGTGAATTAGAAGGTCTTATGATATTTTAACATTAACATATCCTGAATCTGTTTATACACTTCTTTTTTGTGTATTTCAGGGTACCTGTACGATTTTGTATACACCGGTATTTCATCTTTAGTCTTAATAGAATGTTTGACTTCGTTGGTAAAGGTCAATTGATTTCCTTCGACATGAAAGATGTCAGAATATTCCTTAACTAGGTTTAAGATAGCTGAACGCTCTTCAGGATTCATGTGTTCAGTCCTAACTTTTAAAATATCGAACCTAAATTTTTCCGTGTAATATTGATTTAAATTAGAACTAATCTGGTCCCTACATTCAAATTGATTAAAATCAATAACATCGATTGGTTCTAAAACTTCGAGTTTTTTAGAATTTTACGAGGGATTTACATGTTTTCATGTATGGCATAATAACGTCACCGTTTTCAATGTTATTTACTCTTATCTTAACTACTTGCTCACAGCGAGGTTGTAATATGATGTTATTAGAGAAGACGTTCCTACTTTCGTGGTACAATATATTTGCCTGACTTTCAGGTGTAACTAACATATTTATCGAGAATAATATTAGCATTTAATAATTTTAAATTATCTATTCCTAATAGACAATCGAATTGGCTATGAAAATTAAACAGATAGAATTTTAAACACTTTTTATTTTTCCCGAATATTTTTGAACAAGGTATAACAGCGCTAAAGTTTTCTATAGATGTACCGTGTGCTGTAAAAATTTTAAATGGATCCTTTTTTATTGAATTTTTATAATATTTTTGAGCAATTTTAGGTCATATAAAAGATTTTGTACTTCCCGTATCGATTAAAACTTTTAAGTTGTTTTCTGGGAAAATAATAAACGGTGGTTTGCTCTCGTTTAGATACAGGTTCATTAGTTCGAATTTTGGGGGTTGTGGTTCTCCACAATTTCCGTTATTTCCGGTATATTTGTTTTCGAGGCTGATGGGTGAAAAAACTGATCAATTAGTTCAGTATTTTCATCCTCTAAATACTCTTCTGAATATTTCGCTGGTTGGTTGGTCTTCGATATTATACAATTCTTCTACCACGTAATTAGGCCTTGAATTTGTTTGCCTAAAATTTTGGGAATTTGTTCTAAAATTATAAGTGGGTTGTATAAAATTTTGATTGCTTTGATTTGGCCTGAAAGTATTTACTGTTCAAATACTCATGGGTGTTGGTTTAGATAAATTTAAATTTTTATTTTGGTTTCCACCGAAAACATTTTGATTGTTAACAGGACACTTGGACCTGGTCTAGGGGTAAAATCATTTTGACTTGTAAACACGTTTTGGTTACTACGATTGAAATAAGCAACATTGCCTTGATTGTTAAAATGAGCTAATTGAAACGGATTAATTCCTTCGCACAATTTGTGTGTGGGAATTATTATTATTCTTATTTTGGAAACTTGTAAATGGTTTATTTGGCGCTTTGTTTTTATTTTGACATGATTCTAATTGAAAATCATTCATTAACATGCCAAGAGCTTCATTCAGATTATGCGGATTTTTGGTTCTCATTATGGAGCCAATGGGATCTTTGAGGCTATATATATATATATATATATATATATATATATATATATATATATATATATATATATATATATATATATATATATAATAGGGTTTTTTTTTCGACCGTACTTTGAATAAACGAAAAAACCAATTGTCAGGTATCGGTCCTTGGAAACAGTAATTAAAACTCTTTTTTTCTTTTTTATATACTCGCCAATTTTTTATTAGCTTATTCAGGACTAATAACTGCAAAATTAAAAAGAACTATCAAACAATTTGTAAGAGATTACGATTATTTTTAAATCATCGCATAAAAACAAAACGACACCTACGAAACTCGAGTTAGTCCCTAAAATGTACTCATCATCTGTGTTCATTTTGGTGGTCAACTAAATGCAAGTGAACGATTTTTGGAATATCAGTGATAACAATAACCTTTTTTGTTGAAGATGCATACATACAAGGTGTGCGACAACGTCTAGATATAAATTTTATGTTAATATGTTACAGTAAATATTACTGAGCTGATTGCAGTCCCGATTTTAAATTTTAACACTATTGTAATCAAAATGATGTTCCGTTTTTAAGTTATGTTCGACTACAGCGCATGAATTTTTACCTATTCGGTAATAACTTTTACGTTGCGTAAGTCTTTGTTTTGACCACTGTGACGTTTAGCCAATGTAACAACCCTGACAATGCACACAAGACAATTTGTAAATTATATTGTGGTTATATAATAAGGGTGTTTTATTTTTGACTTTAGAAAATAAATTGAAATTCTTAAGAGGGTTATATTTTATAATTTCGATGTTAATATAATTTGTAAATAAATTACAAATTTTGTTAGTTATGATGTCAACAAATAGCAGTTTTTTATATTATATTGTTTGTTCTTGATTTGGTTCTTGTATGGGGTCGTCAAAATTATAAGACTTGTAAATTAATTTTTTTAATATATGTTTTATATAACCATTGTTGATAAACATAAATCATCACTGATGTGTGTAATTCTAGTCTTTGTTGCAATAACAGTATTAAACTTTTGATTTTTAGGATTATCTGAGTGATAATTCAGAAATCTACCTGACGCTGTAGATTTTTGATACCAATCAAGCTTATTATTAACCATACGTGTGATTTTCGTATCCAAAGATGGAACACTGCAGTAACTCTCAATTTCAATTGAAAACCTTAGATTATTCTGGAATGAATTAAAATAATCTGCGTGCCATCCTTGGGCACTGCGCAAATTAGGTCATTATCGTACTTATAAAAAAAATGGAAGTTTAATTGGCAATAGTGGAACAACATTATCCAATAAGTGATCTAAAATTATAGTAGTTAAAATTGGACAAACGGTGAACCTCATCGGAGTGCCAAAAATGTGTTTATAAAATTTGTTGTTAAACGTACCATCTAATGATATTAAAGCATAAATAACTATCAGGTAACATTAATCCATTTACACCATTCACAAATGAAAATGTATTTTTTATGTTATAATGACTGATCATCAAAAGTATTATTTAAAATATTCGCTAAAACTTTTAAGAGATTATAGGTTGTTGATCTAATTGAACTTACAATAGGTCTCATTTGTATATCGAGCTTATATATTTTTGGTAAACGATACAATTTAGGAAACGTTGAGTTATGTATTGTTAATTCGTTATGTCTTAATATCATAAGATGTATCTTTGTTTGCAAATATACTGTTGGCTATGGTTTTAGAGATTTTAAATTTGAAATGGGATCTAATACAAACTTTTACCACTATTACAAAAAACAACTTTCTTACTCTTATTAATTTTATTTTTAATAATACATATTTTCGTTTTAACAACAAATTTTTGGGTTATTTTAGCTACTATAATTTTGAATCACTTATTGGATAATGTTGTTCCTCTATTACCTTTCAAACTTCCGTTTATTTCTAAGTACGTTGATGATCTAATTTGCGCAGTGCCCAAGGATGTCACGCAGATTATTTTGGTTAATTTTAATTAATTCCATAATAATCTAAAGTTTACAATTGAGATTGAGAATGACTGTAGTGTTCCATTTTTGGATACAAAAGATGGTTAATAATACTATTGAGCTTGATTGATATCAAAAACCTACGACGTCCCATAGATTTTTAAATTATCACTCAGATCATCCTAAAAATCAAAAGTTTAATACTGTTATTGCAATGAAGAATAAAATTACACATCAGTGATGACAGATTTCTACAAGAAAATTTACGCAAACTGTATATTATGTTATCAACAATGGTTATCCAAAACACATATTAGAAAAATAATTTACAGCTCTCATAATTTTGGCAGTCCCACAGAGGAACTAAATCAAGAACAAACAACATATAAAAAAAGCTATTTGTTGACCCCGTAACTAACAAAATTTGTAATTTATTTAAAAATTATACTAACATCAAAATTATAAAATATAACCTTCTTAAGAATTTCAACATGTTTTCTAAAGTCAACGATAAAACACCCTTATTATATAACCACAATGGTTAAAACAAAGACTTACGCACGTAGCATAAAAGTGACTGCCAAATAGGTAACAATTCATGCGCTGTAGTCGAACATAACTTAGAAACGGGACATCATTTTGATTACAATATTGTCAAAATTTTAAATCGGGATAGCAAGTATAAACATCTTTGTTCAGGGAACTGTATTATACAGGGTGTCCCAAAAGGTCCTACCAATAATAATGTAGGAATACATAGATTTGATTAAAATATCGCGATTTAGATATAATTGCCTCAGTCCAAAAGTTAATATTAAGAAAGATACAGGGTGATTAAGTTAAAATTGTATTTTCGATTTTTTAAAATAATATCCCTGGTTTTTCAGATATTAAAGTGAAAATTGGTGATAATGGATTTTTTATAGCCAGTAATAATAATACGCTTTCAATTTTGATGTAACTTGTAGAGGGCTCTACGAGCGCTACTTTTCGTTCTTAAAAATATTGTAACTTTTTTATATACAAAATGATGGTACTTTGTATAGAACAAATTGGTTCTACTGTCTTTTCTCCCAAAAAAGACTATACTTTATAAATCTATCTAAAGTTCACCATTTACGAGATATTTGCTGTTTTATTACTTAATAATGCAGCAGTATTCATCATTTAGAAATAAAGCTAATATGTTTCTTTGCGACATTCCAATTGATTCTTGTTTGATAAAAGCCTACTTTATAAAAAGATAAAACTCGAATATCCTAAATGGCGAGTACACGGGGCTGTTTCAAGTAATAAAACAGCATATATCTCGAAAACGGTAAAATTTAGATATATTTATAAGGTATAGCTTTTTTGTGAAGAAAAGATGATAGAAAATATTTTTTCTATACAAAACTTCCTTATTTTGTATTTAAAAAAGTTAGATCATTTTTAAATACAAAAAGTAGTGCTACTAACGCCCTCTACAAGTTACATCAAAATTGAAGGCTTATTATTATTACTGGCTATAAAAAATTCGTTATCACCAATTTTCACTTTAACCACAAACCAGGGATAATATTTTAAAAAATCGAAAATAACATTTTAACTTGAATCACCCTTTATCTTTCTTAATATTAATTTTTGGACTAAGGCAAGTATGGCTAAATCGCTATATTTTAATCAAATCTATGTATTCCTAAATTATTGGTAGGCCCTTTTGGGACACTCTGTATAAATAAAAATAGCAACACAATCAACTATAAATCTGATACCAGTCAGCTCAGTAATTTTTACTGTAACATATTAAGATAAAATTCATATGTAGACGTTATCACACCTTGTATGTATATATCTTCAACAAAAAAGGTTATTATTGATATTTCAAAAATCGTTCACTTGCATTTAGTTGACCAGTATATTGAACAGAGATAATAGTAAATTTTAGGGACTAACTCGAGTTTCGTAGGTGTTGTTTTGTTTTTAAGTTTATGCGATCATTTAAAAATTAAGTTTTTATGTATATATTAGAAAATAAATTTTTTGGGATGACCGCATAAGCACAATGAAATTTGGTCAATTGTAGACATGTGTTTCGGAAGCAAAGTTTACAGAATTAAATATAAATATTTAATTCTGAAAACTTTCTTGAAGTCTTCCTATCAGTATACGGCCGAAATCTCTGAAAATATTGGGCTTTTATTTTTATTTATACAGGGTGTTCCATAAAACCGCGCCTTATCGAATACATCAGGATCTAATTGATATCGATTTAAGACTAAGAACATTTTTTTTTCTAAACCCAATATTTTCAGAGATACCGACCGTGCACAAACTAATGGCCCGTCCTTTGTACTAGAAAATAGATTTTTTTTGGAAAGACCGCTAAAGCACAATGAAATTTGCCCAACCGTAGACACGTTTTTCTGATTTAAGGTCTTTATCAATATAGTCAACTAGTTGAGAGACGGATACAACTAGCGGCAATACTTAACACACGAAACCGCACCAGAATCACCAACAGGAGGTAAACTGACGTTTTTGTTTACCAGAGAACGTCCGACATATTCGCCTTACTTGATACTCCATTACCACGGAACAACATAGAGCCACCTCATATCCCGAGAGTAATTAAATCAAGTGTAGAAAAAGATTAACGTGGCAAGAACTATTATTATACTATAAAATAAGATTTTTTTGGGATGACCACCACACATCTTTTTAAAAAGATTTAAATATTTTTAGAGATTTTAAATCATTTCGAAAAGATTTAAATCCTAATTTTTAAATCAAAAATACTTTTCAAAAAGATTTAAATCATAAATCAAAAAATGTATTTAAATCGCAAAAAGATTTAAATCTCACTGATTTGTAACAGCTCGGCATGGTTAAAGAGTGTACAAAAATCTTCTAATTCAGCATACATTAAACCTACGGGAGCAGTTAAAAATGACAATTCTACTCATATAATTACTTATTTTAACTGTAATTAAAATCGTAAGGGTTATTCAATTAATATAAGGTATATATATTTAATAAAGTATAATATTTTCTCTATAGGTAAAGGCAAAGTTCTAAGAGCAACAAGTCGAAAATGTATGCTAAAATCAGAAGGTTCAAGAAAAACTGGTATAACTTGTACCAGTTAAATAATTATGACTCAACATTCTGTTGATGTACAAGCTTATAGGAAGAATTAAAGTAGAGATCAGAAGTCATTCATAAATCACGTTAGCGGTATGCGCCAACATGGTTCCCCTATTTTTCAAATTCTATCGACCAATGTTTACAATAAAACAAGAAGTGGGGATGGCCCATGTAACTTTTACAAATATTTGTGATTAAATACCCAAAATGATTTAAAATATATCATTTTTTAAAATATAGCTATTATCGTTACATCCAGGGTTAGGCTAACTCCAGACTGGACTCAGAAAAAATTCATAAAAACTCTCAATACATAAACTTAATTAAAGTTATCATAACAAAAACACAGTTGTCTGTATTTTAAAATCAAGGCAATCTGTCTTGTTAATATTTTCAGTATTTGAAAGCTTGCTTCTTTAGCTTTAAGAAGCCAGTTATTTTGATAACTTCTTCAATTTGATAAAAATAGTTCGTTCACACCTTAAATGTAGCTTCAAAATCCACCTAGCATATTTAGTCAAAAGTAAGGGTAGCTGTAATTAATTTCTTAATGAAATTATTTGTAGTCACAGACTTAAAGACATATTGTTAAAAAGTGATATGATTTGTAGAATTTTAATCAAAACCAATGCAAACTAAGCTTCAAAAATGATCATTGGAAATTAAATATCAGTATTTTTTTATTGTAAGGTTAAAAAACTCACAAAATTATACCTGGCTTCAAAACTGCCACATTACGCAATGCAAAAAAATAAAGAAATATGGATCACTACAACATCTGTTTTTGTAAAATTAATAATTTTGGTCTGTTGCATTTGGAGAAATTGAAAGAGCAAAACATAATTATAGGCTCTGTTTACTATAACCGAGCTAGGCCCTGAAGAATGTTGTCACACCAACCAAGTTATTTGTTTGAAATTGTTTTTGAATAATTTTAATAAAAAAAATGGATTTTATTGTATTTAATAAATCAGTGGTTCACCTGCCCAGACAAATTGGCATTTTATCACCTTAAGGGGGCAGTTGCAGTCAGTTACCATTGAGAAAATATCGCGTAAAATGACCAAAAATAGGTAGTTTGCTGTGATAGTCTGCGAAGTTATAAAAAGGAATTTCACGATCAGAGTTTAACAAATATCTTCAGTAGATTGGCAAATTTGGGCAAATGGAAAAACATAATTTTTTAAACAATATTTGTATTTTAAGGTAGAAAATCGATCTTTCCTTGAATTATGTGGGTTATTAAGGAAGAGGAATGTATGTTTAGGTCATATCTTAGTTAGTTACGGTGGGTTCGTGTAACAAATTTTAGTTTTATTTTTTTCTTTAGTTAATAAGAATTCACACCATTATTGGTTGTTTTTTGTCATGTAACATAAAAAAAATCAATCAAACTATTCTAAGTGGCAAAAAAATATGCCAAATACTGAATTTTGGAAAGGATTTCTTATCTCAAAATTATTCTATTCTAAAAAATGGAAATATATAGATTTATTTGACCCTACGCAAAGAAAACAAATTGATATTTCATATAGGTATTTAGTAAGGTATACCTAACTGGACATTTAATTTCAAAATAAACAAGTAAAATTTCCTGCATGCCTTTAAACGTCCTCAAATGTATTTTATCATTTTTATGTCTGGTATGCAAAATAGTCCATTGCATAAAAAACAAAATACGCCTTGAGCGGACGAAAACCCTTCTCCCTCAGAAAATTAAGAAAATGGGAACAGTTGTATAGAATTTAAAAGTAAAGAAGTACCTAAATGTACTATAATTCTGCCATAGCACAAAGCATGAATAAGCACGTTGTTTCTACTCTTTTTTTTGCAAAATTACAAACAGCTTTATATGAACTATGACAAATTATTTTAGCATCAATTAAGCACTGAAATTTATTAGTCATGAAATGTTTTCAGGATATCTGGGTAGAAGAGTGTTTTTTTCTTTATTTTGATTCCAAATTTGTTATAAAGGTCAGAAAAAAATAAACTTCAAATACAAAATTTTAAAAAATCTCCCCAAGATTCTAAACATATTTAGTCTCGTTTGAAATCTTAGAATTGCAATGTCAGTAAAATCAAAATTGTTCTACTAATGGTTTAACTTCTAGTCTAAGCAGGTAAAAAAATTGTTCTGCTTTTACAAAAATAAAATATTGTTTTGCAAGTTTCTGATGGGATTTTTCTATCTTCTAATAGGTGTAAAAGATAGGAAGAGAAAAAGTTTGAATATAAAGTTTTTTCTTTTATAAATATTGAAGATGGATGAGAGAATATAAAAAACTCTGTTTGCGGATTAGTAATTTATTAGGAAATAATAGCATTTACATAAATGGTATTTATATGCTACAATATCATCATATACATTTTTAAGATTTGGAAAATAGTATCTATCTACAGTAATAATGAGTTATTGAAGAAACCAATAGATCTTTTATTTTATATAAAATGTAGTTGCTTAGTTGCTAACAGAACGAACTAACTATATTTGTAGTCTAATGAGTATATTTAAGCATTGATTAGATTAAAAAAAAACAATAATTCAAATTATGTGCTCGAGTTGGTTAAAATATAAAATAATTATGTTTTTATTTTTGAATTATTTTTTATTGGTATCCTTAAATTACTAAACTAAATATTCCTAAATTACAAATCAGTAATTATCTTTTTTTTTTGCTTATAACATTTAAATAAATAATATGTAAGATAACATTTTAGTAGCAATTGAAAGATATTTTTTGTAGTTTGGCTGGGTATTCATGAGTATGCTATCAAACTCTGGAACATATACACTACAAATGTATAGTTGGCATATTAAATTATAAAATTCTGAGAATAGTTTGACTTTCTTGTGTGTAGTGTAGTGTAGAGGTAACATTCAGCCTATTCTAAATGGATTTAAGTTAAAACCTCCATACTCCAACACAAAAACAGCCATACTCTTAGAAAGAGCCAGTTAATATATATATATATATATATATATATATATATATATATATATATATATATATATATATATATATTTTGTTAATTATTTTATTGAAAACATGTCAAAATAAATATCTTGAGAAAGCTCAATATAATGAGTGAAACGTCGGTATGAATTATAGTTTTACTTTTCAATGAGTTAACCTATGCCCTAGGAAATAATTAACAAAATATTTATATATGGTCAAAGAAAAAAACACGAAATATATATATATATATATATATATATATATATATATATATATATATATATATATATATATATTCTTTCTAAGAGTTTGACTGTTTTTGCGTTGGAGTATTAAGGTTTTAACGCATTATATGGGAATTTTTTTTGTTAGGTCGCTTTTATAAAATTTAACATAGGCAATAACTTTTGCTTTACTAAGGATGAAAAATGGCTTATTCGAAAGAGGGAACCTAACTTGTGTTCCCTGCCAGAATTGATATATTTCTTTAAAGAAGTCGCAGAGAAAGGGGTTATTTTCTAAAATAACTATAAAAAAAGGTGTTTTTTTATAGTTTTACATATGTCGAATTTTGGTTAGCAATTCTAATTTTCAATTTTTATAACTTTGTCGAAGGCACTTAAATATTAAAAAAATAGTTTTAAATTTCGATTATGCTATGATTAAATTAGTCAAATACGACTTTTTTGTATTAAGATATCTATTTACTATCGAAAATCTTTAATTAATACATATATACTTAAAATTCCCTAAATCACAACAACTTTGCATCAAGCTTAACATACTTTTGAGAAGCAATTTTAATTTCTTTCCAAAAAAGACACAGTTGATGGAATATTTAGGTATAAGAAATTAATACTACGAAAAGGTTACTAACAGAAAACTCTTTTTTTTTAAGTTAGACAATAACAATTATTTTTTTAGAATTTTCAAAAATCAGGAAAAAGTTAAAAAAAATATTGGAATTTTTGACCAAAATTTGGTAGGCATATGTAAAACAACTTTTCTTAAGACAACTTTTTCATATTTTAGCAAATAAACCATTTTTCTGTAATTTTTTTAAAGAAATGTCAATTTTGAGAGGTAATGTAAGTTTTCTGATGTAAGTCTTTTGTAAATATACTATAATGTAACAAATAAACTTGAAAGTCATACCAGTATAGGTGAACAAACAAATTATTAATATAAAGACATGGCTGATGCAAGCATCGGATAAATGGTCCTTATGAAATGTACCCTCCAGAATGCTTGCTACACATACCACGTGGTATGAATTGGCAAACAACACAAATAAGTAGTAGTGAAACAATGCATTAATACTGAACCACTTACAGTGTATACAAAACAACCGACTCTCAAGATAACATAACTATCACCAACAAAATTGGGATAGCTATGGGGTCACCTTTATCTCCATTTCTAAGTAGAAACTTTTTGCATTAAATATAATTCAAATATATCTGTACATAAAGAGATCTTACTACTAAATTCTGCACAACAAACACACCTACTCATACTCATATGATGCATTAACTAGTCATGGGGATTTACTACAAAAGCATAAACTGTTCTACTAACGATTACAAACTTCTAAATCTATAAATTAAAATATATTTTCCTTTTCTGCTTTCTTCATCGATGGTGAGATTCAAAATTACATGGTCTATTGGCTTGTACAGTTGGTAACAATAAACAGTTTTCTTGTGATATAGAGTTTTCTTTGTACCTAGAGAAAAAATAACTAGAATTAGTTTTTTCCTTGTTTATGTGAAAATATGGTGTTTACTCTCTACAAATAACCTTAATACATACCTAACAAAATAAAAAAATTAAATTCTGTGTCAAAATTAAATATGTTTTAGCAGTACTACACAAAAGAGGTCCAAGTAAAATAAGTATAAGTTAATGTTTAATTGTAAAAGCTTTGGAAGTTTTAATTTAATACTAGTAAGCAAAAAAAGCAAATTTTTAAGAAGGGTTTGTTGCATTTTAATTTCCTACATATTGGTAATAGGCAAAATACCTTACGTATATTTTTTGGACTATTATTAGCAGTAATGATATAGAACAAATTTTCTTTAATGCTAACTAGTAGGAAAAAAAGACGCAAAAACTAGCTTCATTAGCGAGATGGGCTCGATGTAATAATAAAGCCAGAATAATTAAATATTATTTATATAAACTGAAAAGAATCAAAACAATTTTATTTATAATTACAACTTATCAGGCAAGGTCCAAGCAAATAAAGAAAAGCAAGGGAAAACTGCATATAAAAGAACATGTTTATTTTAATTATTATCAACTGTTGTCATACATATAAAAGTAAATTATAAACTATAACTATTATTAGGACAAGCTACAGAACCCTCAAAATAGAACAGAAAAAAATTAGCAAGTTCTTTCAAAGAAAACATAATTGATGTACCACACCTTAGACCTAAAATTCTTAGTTATTGTTTTTTAATAAAAAAATCGACATTTTGTGTATTTTGAATATGTACAAAGAAAAAAATGGTTGGAGATAAAAAAATAATATTTTAGTTTGCTTTAATATGATTTAAAGGTTATCTTTTGAAAGAATAATTATATTACCTGATAATAATAAATGTGATTTCTTTTTATACTTTATTTAATGTTTAGTCAAGTACTTAATATGTAAAAAGTCTAAATAAACAAATAAAATTTTGGGAATTTAATAGTTATAATAAAAAGTGTTTTACCATAAGGTGTAGCAGCTAAGAGGTTAAATTCTTCATGAATAGAATTGGCAGGTTCCTTGATTTTTGCATTTGGTCTTGACTGTGCAAATTTCTGCCTTGCAACACTCTCTTTTTGCTTTCTATAAAGTGTGTAATCGGTTTTAAAATGCCTTAGATTTATAACGGAACTGACCAGGTTATTGCAGGAAGTGTTATGTCGCCTTTTACATACTGTGCCAAATACTGAAGCTGTTAATATGTATTTTCTAATTTCTCTATAAAATGGATTATCCCACTGCCCAACTGCATTTCTTTCTATAGACATAATATCCTCTGAAGTAACCTAGAAAAATGTTCATATATTTAAAAATATTAGGGAGCATGTAATACACCAGATTATTATATAGAAGTATAAATGAACAAAGCCTAACAGAAAATGAACGAACATACTCGCAAAGAGAGATGTGCCTACTCAATACATAAATGCTATTCAGTTGTCTTTATTAAGTTGTTAAGTTAATACTCTATATAATATATTTCTAAAAATAGTAAAAACTATAGACTTTTGTGTTGTACATCCCACTACTATTACAACCAATATAAGTATAAATGAACCAAGCCTACAGAAAATGCAGGCTATACAAAAATATAGTCACATAGGAAGATGTGTCTACATTTCCTCTAAATCAATACATATATTGCTGCCCTTCAGCCTAAAATTAATGATGGTCAATGTAATTCTTAAGGAGGCAATGTCTAAAGTAAATCCTATATGAAATGCAGTATACTTCAGGCATCGTTGTTTAAAAACCAACTTTAGCTACTGCATTCAATGTGTTAAATACTATTTCAATTAATTAATAATTTTACTTAATTTTTCTTTTTTTCTTTAATTTATGCTTTGCGTAAGTCCCTCCAATGCATACCAAAAACAAGCTTAACATTGGATGGAAGTTACAAAATGAAAAGCTAATATTATTGAGATATAGTAAATATAGAGTAAAGAGAGAGAACAAATAAGGCGAGTTTCAAAAACGTAGTTTTAATCTCTTGATCTAAACAAAAATAGAAACTTTATAAACCAGTGGCATACTTTACTTTTTCTTTAATATGAATTATGTTGCCCTTCCCCCAGACGCCATGAAATGGATAATTATAATCCTAATACTTTCAGCCACTTGTCATCCAATCAAACTTGCAATGCTTGACCAAAATCGTCATGAAATATATTTAAAAAATCCATAAAAAATGATTTCTCCTTATTAAGACAGCCTGTATCTCAAAGACAAAATAAAACATAGACTATAGGAAACATGTTTATATGAATTCTCATAAAATATGTCAAGGAATGACCTACTTAAAAATGAGCATAAAATTAAGGAACAATGTATATTGTTATGTTTTGTCAAACAGTCTCATGTAATATATATATATATATATATATATATATATATATATATATATATATATATATATATATATATATATATATATATATATATATATATATATATATATATATATATATATATATTTCAAAGTATTTTTGCTGTATGATTAACTGATTAATTGTATTCATTATTAAATTATTATAAACTGGACTTACTAATAATATTAGTAAATCCAGTAATAATCAAGAACAAATAAAAGTGGTGTTAGAATTATACAAGTGTCAGTCTTCTTATATGTTGCTAGATTTTTTTTCACATCATCAAACTATATTTCTCTTCATGTGAACCCTTTCCCTACCCCACATATTTTAACGGCCTTTACCAAGACAAATTTTTACTTTTTAAATGTGGTTGTAAAACAGTACAACTAAGTGCATTGTTTGCCCTAACAAAAGTTGTCAGGGCAAATACCACTTGTGCACGAATAATCTTTTTTTTTTATTGTAATTTTGTCAGGGTTTTAGTATCCACTTGAATTGTCTAAATCTTTAAAAGATTTTTCCTAATTCATTTTGGCACATTGTATTAGGAATACTTTTACAAATATGTGATACTTTCAAATATTTTACTAAAAGATCTCTTAATTTATACTCACAAAGATATCCCTGGAGACCTCGCTGGAGACTCATCTTGGACCTTTAAACTCTCAACATCATTACCACGCTTCTTTGCAAAACTGGTTGAACATGTATAGCCTTTGTTAATATCATCCCTACAATAAAAGATGCATACATGTAATTGAAACAGTTGTAATATTATGTGAAATATTAGGGAACTATATTTATTTTTTTTTTTCTTTATAAATATCTTTGGCATGTGGTAAACTGAATGGTATACCTATGGCACTTATATGATAATGCCCAGGGGCATACACTTTTGTTTTATACCTGGAATTTTGAACTAGAAACAATTCTGTATATATAGAAAGTTTTAGACAATCTCGTTACAAGCCTAATAGCACCTGCAGGCGAATTCTAGCCACTATGTTCTTGAGATATTTTGAAAGTTGTAAACATATTGCCAAAGCATTTTTGTCTAACATTTTATGGTGCTGTCATATTTTGAATCTGAGGTTTCGTAAACGAGGGGCCATCATCAACTTTTAAATACACACCTGGATTTTTTAATTTGTGTTGGAACAAACCTTTGCATTCCAAAATCCAATGATGTAATGCACTCATACATTAAAAGTATTTAAAATTTGAGGAAATCAAGGTTATTCCTCTCTCTCTAAAACATTGTCTCTTATGGGAAAATCTTAAATATGTGCTGTCCAAATATTAAGTCTGTTATATTATTTGTTTAGGAGGTCAAATGCTTGTTAAAAAAAATTATATAAATTACCAAGACTGTCAATTTTACAAGATATTACTATAAATTATATTTTTCAAATGGGACATCCTGACTATTATATGTCCCTCAAATGGGTCTCCTCTTGCAGATTATAATTATATCTGGTTTGATACCTATCCACTCCACTATCTAATAGTGTTGTCCGTCTCTCTCTAACACACTGCCTCATATGGTTTTTCTTAAATTGATCGGGTGTCTTTGAAGATAAAGTTATCAAACCAAATATTATATTTATAATCTGCAAGAAGAGTTCCATTTGAGGTAAATATAGTATAGAGTGTGTGCCGAAGTGTGTCCGATTTAAACAATATCTTATGGTGATATCTTGTAAAATTAATAGTCTTTTGTTTTTCTAGTAACCAGAAAAAAAGTTTGGTTTTTTGTTCATTCCGATAAGTTAAAAAGTAAAAAAGTTATTAACATTTAAAATGCTATCAAGATACACTGATCACACTGTACATACATAAATACAGTAACATACATTAGTACACTAAATTACTTGAGAACTGAAAACTAATATTTCCAATTTTTTCTTACTTTTCCAGTGATGTATGTATGATCTGTATGTACATTCGTCAAGATTAAGAATATATAAAAGGTCAATTTTTATTTTTTTGTAGATACAAGACTAAGATATTTAATATGTTACATATGCATAGCCATGCGCAAGAATTATTTTCTCACTAGAAAGCAATGCCTTAGTCAATTAGGTATCGATAAATAGTTGCTTCCCAATAATTTTCTCTTTGTGATATAACTGTGGGGGTATACGCTGTTAAAGCCTGCTACTGTCTGCAATAGCAAAACTTTCTAAGTGGAAGTCGCATAAAAAGGATCAATATAATATTGATAACTAAAGGCTTTATTCTTGCACAGATTGTCATGGACCCGGTGAGTTAAATTGCATCAGCCAGCATTATGAGACTACCACTATGAAAGTATTAGTATTAGTGTTACATAAAAAGTGTCTAATTTTATAAGCTTTTAATTTCTACCACTATAATATGACCAACAGGAAATAAGTTTTTATACCTACAGAATTACTATACCCCTGAAGGTACACTATCTTTGTTAAATGTTAAAATTTAAAATTAATCCTACAAAACATATTTAAATTTTGCAAATATAAAAACCATAGGTATTTATGTGAATTTCAGAGAGAATTCACCTCATGTATAAAAATATCAATATGAAATAAAAATGAACCAGAAAATTCTAAAAGAATCGTGTTGCCTAGGTACCTATAAAAAATATTTATTAGTTTTATTTATTTTCATCATTGTTTGAAAACAAAATAGTCTTCCTTCTTCAAAGTTGGGCTATTTTAAGTTTCAAACAAAAGATGTCTACTTCAGAAATACGCCCACCATGTACCATGTAATTACAATAGCATGGACATACAGATAAAAGTTTATATAAGTAGTCCCAAACGTTAAAAATATGTTGATATTTTTAATATGTATGTACTGTAATCAGAAATATGTATATATGTAGCGTAGGTAATTTCTTTGAAAATCAAAGTGATTAATATTTTATGATTGTTCATTTCTAATTCTTCAAATTCATGAAGGTTCTCAAAATCGAGCACCTATAGTTATATTATTTGAACTTACCTTATTCTGCATTTTCCCAGAATTCTCATTGCAAAATTTAGCACTCATTACACATATCCTAATTCCACAGGTAACACAGGAATTCATAAACAAATGTCTAGAAAGCTTAGACACAGTTACAAGAGTGAGAAGTTCTGAACTAAACGTCGACGTTTTAAAAATACAAGTAAAACAACCATTTACTAGTCATTTTAAAACACACCTATAATAAACAAACAGGAAATTCTCAACCCAAGACTCAAGCTATTATAAAATCATGTTCATAAAAATATAAGGAAATCAATATTCCGGGTATTTAGATATTAAAAAACTTGTTTTTATTGGCAAACACCGAAAGGTGCTGAAAGTCGAAAGGCCCTGCAATTATTACTTCAGCTAGCTGATAAAAAAACAGTCAATAGGGGAGATCATAAATATTTTATTCTGTAAAAGAGGTATTCATTAACATCACTCTCTCGTTTTATTTCATTTCGCAACAAAGATAGTCATGTCAACGAGGCAAGAAATACATGCCATGTGCAATATTTTGAATTTTCTATCAAAGGAATGTAAAACTCATAAAGTTATTTGCTTGGGATGGAGGGGATACCACATGTTGCGTCACTGTTAAACGTTTTCTGAAATATTTGAATTTTTCCGTTAAAAGCGAAATTACTTATTTGCATAGTATTTGACAGATATTATGTAATGTTTGTACATAAGTGTGTTATAACATTAAATATTGAACGTGTTAATTTATTTATATGGCCTATTTTGGAAAAAATTAAAAAATAATCGGATTCCGACATTGATATATGCGTCATCTACAGAGTGGCTCTTGAGGTTTAAGTTCGAAAAATGAACACGAGAAATTTTATAGCATGGATTTGCACTCTTAACAAAAATATCAAACCTTATATTTTTTTTATTTCAATTAATCTGTGCAGGTAATTTTTACCCGACTTCCAAAAAGGAGCTTATCAATTCGATCCTATTATTTTTTTTATGTAGGTACATCGAGTAGTCCTGATTTGACCAATTGCGCCCAAGACAAAATATCTTACGGTCACCATACTATCAGGAAAAAAATATTCTCGTTAATATCATGATTTGAGTTCGTTCAATTTTACTCATCATTTTAAATTTTAACGGTGAATATAGCTAGTTTTCTATAAATGTGCAGAGATGGCACATTTTATGTAATATTAATACGGTGATTGTGGTTAGCTACTTATTTATTTTCTTATGGATGATAAAGACCGGGCAGTATATATATATATATATATATATATATATATATATATATATATATATATATATATAAGGTAATTGTATGATTGGTATGCATCTGGGCGCAAACAAATAAATCAGTAAAATTATGTGTTTTATTTAAAAAATTACAAAATTTATTCCTAGTTATTATATATTATATTTATTTTAGCACTTAATTTTTTCTTCTAGGGTTAAACTTACATTTTACCTCTAGTTTTAGTATCTGAGTTTTATTACCTGACTGTATTAAATATTTTAAGTTTCATTACTTAACTATTTTTCTGTTTTGTTCTGTTTGTGAGTATTAAGTGTATTTTCTAAGATATTAAATAAATACAAACATTGTGAAATTATAAACTAGCAAAATGCTAAATAAAGGATTAATAATAATAATATACTCAATATACCATGGTCTATATCTGTGTGTGCATCATATTAAAACCGTGACAATTAAAATTGAAGACAGGTTGTATTGTATCAGAAATACTTTTACTAACAATAAAATATATTAACAATGACAGGCAAACAAATAGTATTTTTATCATCTACAATGATCAATTATCATTTAATAATGTACGGGAATATTGATTATAAATAGAACCCTCATTTTTTTTATGGGACACCCTGTCTATTATGTGCCCATTAAATAGGCATCTTTTTGCTAATCATAAATATGTTAGATTTAGATTAAAGACAATGGAGAAGAACCATGCCATAAGAGGCAAGTTATTCATATCGGTGTTGTGTTTCACGATAAATGTTTCAAACCTAGTATAATTATAATTAGCAAGAAGAGACCCATTTGATGGACACATACAGGGTGTACTATCAAAACAAAAAAAAATTGTCATGCTTTTCCGAAAAACACCCAGTATACATAGAAAATAATGGATTAAAAATCTATAACTTCTACATTTACCAATTTTTTTTACAAAAAAGTTAAATGAACGTTTAATTTATGATCAATCAAAATTCATATGCAATCATCACGCTTACTTCATTTTAAAGTATTCAAGATTTTTGTTTAATTATATAATATGATTTGCTCTTAAATTCCAATGGGATTTGGTTATATATGCTTGGCACTATTTATTATTAGTTTATTTTGACCAATAATGACATTATGTCAAAGTCAGTTAAATAATATTTAACATATAATGTTTAACCTAGATTTTTCTCAAAAAATATTTTTCTTAGTCGGACATTAAACAAGGCACTACAGGTATTATATGGGATAATGCTTTCAGTTAATGTCTATCTCTCTTGAAACACTGTCTCAACCTTAAGTATTATTAGCCTTATAATATGATACCTTAATGTACAGCTGATTTAATTGTGATATGACAGAATCTATGTATAAAACTATTGTAGGATACCTTTTTTACTGGTTTGGAACTATTTATTTAGAAAACTTAACATTTACTTGAATAAAGACTTTAAGATATACTATAATTTTTTTAACAATACGCAGTCTTATAAGTTTGACAGCCAGTTCCCAACATATGGTAAAGTCAACGATAAGAGGTAATATTTTTAGGAAATTTTATAAGATTAGGCTATAAAAGTTTATATTTTAATAAGTTAATTGATAAAATAATTTACAAGATCTAAACTACTTTATACCAGTTAATAAACTTAAGAACCTAAAAGCATGAAATTAATTGGGGGTATCTTCGAAAGACTTTTGTTCTTTATAATTATATCACTTTAGCTATATATCTTTAATCAATATACAAAATATGTGATACACTTTACAGCAATAAAAAGATGTGTTAAAGATAAAATTAAATTAAAGTTGACCCTACATTTATCATATGGTGCATCTTTTTTAGTTCTCAAACTACACACTTTCTCAGCAACAGTAACTGTAAATGAACCACTTTATGTGACAATCATATTTAGTAAATTTAAAGGTGCAGAATTTGAAGCTTCCGTATAACAAAGAGGCCCAGTTATTACATTGATGGAATGGGCTCTAATTGGGGCTGTATGATACTCGGATCAACAACAAAGAGTACTCAAGTATCACTATAATATACACGTCACTACTATCTGCAATGCACATATGAGCAGAACTAACTTCCTAAGCCTTGTCTGCGATACCTACATCAAACATCAAGAAGCCTTGCATTGGTCCTAAAACAAATTATAGTTAATAAAGTACCTGCATGAATAAGAAGCTTAGGGAAAATCATTAACAATCTTATAAAATACTACTCAATATGTGTCTGATAAAAACTGATTTTTAGATAGGTATTTGCTTAGGATCAGGATACAAAATTAAAAAACTTAAAAAAAAAAGTTGAAATTATGTGTCTCAAAAAGCTCACAAAGCATATTAGTTAAAAGATATATGTTCAAGCATTAAGGCTTTTGTGGATTTTTATGTGGTCTTTAGTACACAACTTTGTTTTATTTTTAGGTAAGGAACAACATCCACATTAATAACAGATGGGGACTCAATCCATCCTATATAGTAACAAATAATATTATCTGAGTGTAAGAGTCCAAAAACTGAAATGGTTGCAACTTTATACCATATTCACACTTTTCTAAAATAAACATACTCACTTTAAAAGTAGAAGCCTTGTTTATGTATAGACAAGGGTAGAAGGTTTAAAATCATCTCAATGCAAACCAGCAATAACCTCTTCCTGGACTTTCCAACAATATTTTTTTTTCAATATTCAATCTCCATTATTCCATTAATTAGATATTATCCAGTGATAAACATATGCTTTATAATAAACAAAAAAAAACAGTCAATTTACGATTGACAACAAACAATATATTTATTTTTATCAATAAAACTTGACAACACAGCAGGCCCATTTAAAGAATTTTTAGCCAGTAGCGTAGCTCGCCAATTCGGTATTTAAAGTGTCGGGCTAGCGGCGGATTCCACACATTCCAATCTGTCGGGATTTCGTCGGTTTGGGCCAGTGAAGTTTCGGTCCACTAACTGTTTGGGCCGGTGTAGTTTAGGGGAAAATACGCACTACCTCCTTAATGAGGCAAATAGGTATTTTTACAAATTTCAAAGAAGTAATCGTTCCCTACTTCACTATCTAAAATAAAACCATTAAGTTAGGTAAGTTTAAAAAGAAATTAGCTATTTATATAATATTAAACTTTAGTTTTCAGTTATGTTTGCTTTTTGTCACTGTCATTTTGTAAGTGTGACATTTAGAAAATTATTTATTCAGTTGTTAATAATGTCATCTTAAGCCTGTAACTGTCAAGTTAGACCATGTCTAAATTTAAACCTCTTTAGTGAATACTATTGTTAGAGTTTTAAACTAAAATCAATGTTTTTAACGCGCTTTTATTGGCTTCCTACTCGTCTGATTGTATATTTGTATGTCTGGTTCAAATCTTGTAATGGATGTTTCACCAATTCCATTAACGATTATTTTCAAATTTGACATGCATACTTTTGAATATATAAAAAAAAGAATTTTTGTAGTCAACGTTTAGACATCCAAAATAGCGGCGCCAATACGGCCGACTAATTTTGTTACTTGTTTAGAAATAACTGAAAATCGGTGCCTAGGAAAATTCAAGAGTGTCAGCATTTAAAAATTCAAAATAGCTGGGTTAAAATGACAATGTCAATAGGTCGGACGGATGATTTTAACATTTGTGGAGATTATTTAAGAATGTACAACAAAAATCAAAATGGTGGCGCCAATATAGTGAAGGATTTTTGTCATTTGTACAGATTCGGCTGAAATATCAGTATCTAGAAGTATTTAAGAATGAAAGTTATGAAATTTTAGTCAAGATTTGAGAATTAAAAATGGCGGCACTAAC
Source organism: Kuschelorhynchus macadamiae (assembly GCA_030620095.1). Classification (NCBI taxonomy): domain Eukaryota; kingdom Metazoa; phylum Arthropoda; class Insecta; order Coleoptera; family Curculionidae; genus Kuschelorhynchus; species Kuschelorhynchus macadamiae. Next base: position 283,352 of record JAUTXW010002718.1, on the reverse strand, counting down.
ATAGCAGACTAATTTTAAAGATTTAAAGATTGTAATGCCAATATGGCAGCGGAATTTTAATATTTGTATAGATTTGACTGAAAGAAAGTAGGCATCTGGGAGTATTTGAGAATATATATCTTATAATTTTAGTAAATATTTAAAAAATGAGAGTAGGAATGCCTAGATTGCGAGTGAATTTTAACATTTATACAGATTGGAATAAAAATCGATATTAAATGTGCAATTTATACATTTTTAGTAATACATATTGAAAATGGGGATGTCATCAATCAATCAATCCGATAAGTACTTTTTTCAGATATTTTTAAACATTTAATTAGGCCACCATTTTGAATTTATCTCAACCTTTTTACCAGATCGTGCCTATATAATATTTGATTTTTGAGCAAAATTTGAACATAGTCAATGCAGTAGTTTTGACGTTGACTTTTATAACATTTTATTAGGCCGCCATTTTGGATTTGTAATAAAACTTATCAGTTGATGGTCATTCACACCTAATTTTTCTGCAAAATTTGGATAAAACAGATAAGTAGTTTTTTTAGTAATAATTTTTTAACATTTTAAAAGGCGGCTATTTTGTTCTGCTATATTGGATTTTTACCACGTCATCATAATATGACCTTTCATTTTTAACCAAAGCTTGAAGTAAATAGGACAAGCAGTTCTTGAGCTTTGTCGCGGACAGACATACAGACGAACCGACGGAACTGAGAAAACATGTTTTTTGGGCAACTTGCGAGGAAAGTAAAAAAAAAGCAAGCGCTATAAGATAAAAATAGAATAGCCAATTGTCATATTGTTATTCCATGTTAATAGCTAAATTTAAAAAATAAAAGATTTTTTATAATTTTCAATATTTTAAATCTTAAATTCTAATCAGTTTAGAACATGTTTACGAACACATTTTTACTTTTAATTACACAAAGAATCACAATTTAAATTCCCTTACCTGACAACACTTATATTGAATTGGCCTAACTCGAGTGAAAATTAAAAGGCGCGAAATCATCAGAAACTTTATTATTTCCCCAGATTTTACCCAAAATCTAGTGACCATTTTAATAAAGTATAGATATATTCTATAATAATTTTAATTTTCTGATAGGAAAAACTATTGTAATAGTCAAAAAAATTACCTCAGAGTCTTTTTGTATCATTTTACTTCTGAGGATTCTCACATGAACCCTAACGAAATAAACGTTCTATTATACTGAACCGGATTGGTCAATACGTCATGTGACCCAAAATAAGTGAATAAGGTATCTTCCATTAGATATAATCTAGGAAATCTAGCTGTTTACTTAGTGATTAAAACATTGCCGCACTATAGTTAGGTCAACTAAAGCTCGTAGTTTCGCAACGTCCAAGATAAAGTAAATAAGACTTATTTATTAAATATTTAAAAAATCAATGTTCTTCTAATCTCACCTCGCACCTTTAGAACGCTGCTTCTTGAAGTAAGGCAACATATAATTGGAATATCTGAACCATATCAACAATTACACGATAATACATTAAAACACATGCAGTAGTGAAGCTAAGAAAAGCTTGGTACCTAATGAGAATTTTAATTGAATTAATTCCTGGGTTAAAATATGTTTGAGGAAATTAATGTCTTTAATGTTAACATTTATTGTAGTTCCACGACCCGCTATTGGTTTTTAAGCCACGCCGGTCACGTGACCCTGAAACAATCTTTGCTGTAGACTATTATACTTTTTTACTATAAGGATCCCTTGTCAATGAAAGTGGGATGGTCTAATACGACAGTGGGATGGTCTAATACGTGGAGTTGTCGATCGGGGTTGCCATATCTAACTAAAACTCTTGTTATTGGTGTAATCTGATCTGAGGCTTTGGATATTTTAGCTGGTATTTTACTATTTTGCAATAAAAGTAATTTCTTGATACTGCTTAGAAACTAATACTGGAAAAACATTACTATTCTTTGTTTGAAAATTTTATTGTATCATGTTTAAACATATTCACCGTAATATAAATTGGTATAAACGTTGGAGGTTCCTGGCTAGGCTTGGCATCGTCGTACGATCGACCTTATACTGTGAGGTAATCTTGGCAGTGGCTAAATATGTAAATAATAAACTCTATTTTTATTCTTACTCTAAGTGTATGTACAAGTATACTTTTTATAAATCTCTACGGTCGTCCTTTTGAAATTCATCATTTGCCATTTACCGTTTTCTGAATACTTTTTTCCGTGGGGCTACCTCATTCCTTTAGGGCCAGTATACAGGGTTACTGGACAAACATTATTTTGTTTTTCTCTATACCACAATTAGTTAAGGTATACAATTTGAAATCAGTCCATTAAGTAGTTCTTTCAGGCTGAATTTTTAAATATGTTATTAAGCCGCCATTTTGGATTCGTACCAAAATTTGACCAGTTGTAATATTTTTTTTTTAACATTTCACTAGGTACCATTTTGTTTTGCCGTATTGGATTTTTACCAAAATGTTACCAGATCATCCCCATATAACCCTTAATTTTTGAACAAAATTTGAAGTCAGTCGATAAGAAGTTTTTTAGCTATGCCGCGAAGAGAGGGACCGATAGACAGACCGACGATTTTTTCACGGTTACAATACGTCCCTTTTACCAGGGAAGTAAAAATTAGTTGGCCGCCATTTTGTTCTTCCATCTTGAATGCTTACACAAAACTTTAAATTAATCTAATACGTAGTTTTTTCAGGTCGATTTTTGAAATATTTTATTAGATCGCCATTTTGTTTTGCTATCTTGTAGTTAAACCAAAATTCTACCAGTTAATTCCTATGTAACACTTGATTTTTGTGCAAAATTTGGAGAAATTGGACAATTAGTTTTGTGAGTAATAATTTTTTTAACGTTTCGTTTGGCCGCCATGAGCAAATGGGGTTTTCACCAAAATGTTACCATATCATCCCCAAATGACCCTCAATTGTTGATCAAGATTTGAAGTCAATCGAATAAGTAGTTTTTAGCTATGCCGCGAACAGACAGCCCGACGAAATTGAAGAAACATGTTTTAGGGACCCTAAAACGTAAAGATCTGAAAAAATCTCAGTGGGTGATTTTTTCAAGATAACAATACTTTAGGAGGGATGTAAAGATTTCATGTGATGAAGACTTTACTGGTCGTACTCAATATTGGGAAGAACGGGAACTCTCTTTAACTAAAAGCTTATTCCGTTTTTCAGAAAATGTGATGACTGGGAAGAGCTATGAAAAATGTAAAATTTAACGATCAAAACAAACAAAAATCGCAGAATTCACGAGTTACCGCTGTATAAGCACAACTCTAAGGTTTTTTTTATCTAATATATTTTTTATGATTTTCATTTGTGTGTAAGTAACTGTAGTCTGAAATGAAGTAGGCATTGAGTGATTGCGTATATTATTTTAACTACATTAGGTTTTTTAAGTTTTAAGAAAACTTTTTTAGGGATATTTATGTAGTTAAATTTATGGCTTAGAACTTTTTATGTACGTCGCACAGTGCGTCATCCAATGTACAAAAATCAGTTTTTGATATGCCGCGTACGAAAAAAAATATACTTAAGGTTACAGAGCAATAACTAATATATTCTATCTACTACTTAACATAATGGCACGTCACTGCCGTTGCTATGGTAATCGTTTATACATGGCCAACTTATAAAATGAGAAGGCGAGCTCAAACGTGTCAATTCGTTCAAAATAGCAATTGCTTTAGTTTTAGTACTATCTATTAGCTTTTTTGGTGGAAATATTATATATAAGGTAGGTGCCTTTTAGATAATATATTAAATTAATTTTTAAGATTGCTATTTCATAGCTGGCCATGTAATTTAAAGTGATATGTAAAATGTATGCAAAATTTCTAAATTTTTTGGGTTCAGAAAAAAAGGGTCAATATGGTTCTTATAAATTTATCGTTTTTAAGTAGTTTGTATTGTCTCAAACAAGTCTATCAAGAACTTAATTTGCTCAGATTTGCACAAGTAATTAATTTATTTATTTTTAGTTTCGGCGGAAAAAACTAACAAACATGGCGCAGTCTTGACAAAAATTTTAAATTTTCTAAATATATCTGAGGATTCAAAATATATTGAAAAAGAATGTCGTGAAGTTTCACACTTCTTTTGTTTATCCGTTGACAAGAAGTGGCAGAAATCTGCACGTATACGTGACCGTTTTTTGCGCTATTACAAAGAGTGGCTTGAACAAGAAATATACATGACGGAGGCTTTAAGGTCATATTTCGTCCTCAGTTACCTTTTCAAGAATGTCTCATTCAAGAAAATCTTCAAGAGTCAATACAAACAAAGATATAATGACATTATTATTAATAACCTCCGATCCGTTTATAACCTCCCTCAGACAAAAATGTTCCAGACAAACCGAAGATCTTTGTGGCATCGAAGAATATACAATTAAATCCCCTTCGATACTGGACGATAAGGTAGTGCGTATTTTCCCCTAAACTACACCGGCCCAAACAGTTAGTGGACCAAAACTTCACTGGCCCTAACAGTCGAAATCTCGACAGATTGGAATGTGTGGAATGCGGCGCTGGCCCGACACTTTAAATAGCGAATTGGCGAGCTACGCTACTGACTTAAAATTCTTTAAATGGGCCTGCTGTGTTGTCAAGTTTTATTGATAAAAATAAATATATTGTTTATTCATTGTTAATCAAAACCACACCATGAAAAAATGATGTTAGCGTATTTGCCTGCATTCTGCATTGAAGTGAAAATATTTTGACTGTTTTTTTTGTTTATTATAAAGTATTTGTTTATCACAGGATAATTTCTATTTCATGGAATAATGGAGATTGAATTTTGAAAAAAAATTGTTGCAAAGCCCAGGAAGAGGTTATTACTTGTTTGCATTCAGATGATTTTAAACCTTCTACTTTTAAACTGGGTATGTAAGATAATCTTATTTGTTAGTATATAGGATTGAGTCCCCATCTGTTATTAATGTGGATGTTGTTCCCTACCTAAAGATAAAATAAAGTTTAACTCAAAAGATCATATAAAAATCCACAAAAGCCTTGAAGCTTGAACATATATCTTTTAACTAATTTGTTTTGTGAGCTTTTTGAGACACACAATTCCAACTTTTTTTAGTGTTTAATTTTTTATCCTGGTCCTAAGCAAATACCTATCTAAAAATCAGTTTTTATCAGTCACATATTGATTAGTGTTTTATAAGATTGTTAATGATTTTGCCTAAGCTTATTATTCATGCAGGTACTTTATCAATTTTTATTTGTTTTAGGACGAATGCAAGTCTTCTTGATGTTTCATATAGGTATAGTAGACAAAGCTTAGGAAGTTAGTTCTGCTCATATGTGCATTGGAGATATTAGTGAAGTGTATATTATAGTCATACTTCAGTACTCTTTGTTGCCTTGTTTGCATAGGAAGAAAGAAAAGACTTTAGTTACGTGTATTGATCCGAGTGTCATATAGCCCCAATTATAACCCATTCCATCAATGTAATAATTGGGCCTCTTTATTATATGGAAGCTTCAAATTCTGCACCTTTAAATTTACTGAATATGCTTGTCACATAAAGTGGTTCATTTATAATTACTGTTGCTGTGAAAGTGTGTAGTTTGAGAATTAAAAAAGATGCACCATATGATAAATGTAGTGTCAACTTTATTTTTAATTCTACGTTGAATATGTTTTTTTATTGCAGTAAAGTGTATCACATATTTTGCATATTGATTAAAGATATATAGCTAAAGTTTAGAAATTTGAATAATTTTTCCCCATATTTTAAAAATATTAACTGTGGCCGATTTATATATTTTCTCGAGTTGGTATACACAATTCAGTAATAAGTTAATTTAGTAAGTATGCCAGATATCGCACATCACACCTTCAATTTTTTTTTAAAATCTAAGTATGGTTTAGGAAAAAGTTAGGTACATGATATAATTATAAATGACAAACGTCTTTCGAAGATATCTTCAATTAATTTCACGCTTTCAGATTCTTAGGTTTATTAACTGGTATAAAGTAGTTTAGATCTTGTAAATTATTTTATCAATTAAGTTTTAAAATACAAACTTTTATAGCCTAATCTTATAGTTGTTGGGAACTGGCCGCCAAACTTATAAGACTGCGTATTGTTAAAAAAAATTATGGTGTATCTTTTAGAATCTTTATTCAAGTAAATGTTAAGTTTTCTAAATACATAGTTTCAAACCAGTAAAAAGGTATCCTACAATAGCTTTATATACAGATTCCGGCATATCACAATTATCAGCTGTACATATAAGGTATCGTATTATAAGGCTAATAATACCTAAGGTTGAGACAGTGTTTCAAGAGGGATAGACATTGACTAAAAGCATTATCCCTTATAATACCTATAGTGCTTTGTTTAATGTCCGACTAAGTAAAATAATTTTTAATTGAGAAAAATCTAGTTTAAGCAATATCTTATTTAACTGACTTTGGCATAATGTCATTATTTGTCAAAATAAACTCATAGTAAATTGTGCCAAGGATATATAACCAAATCCCATTGGAATTTAAGAACAAATCATATATAATTATACAAAAATCTTGAATACTTCAAAATGAAGTAATCGTTTTATGATTGCATACGAATTTTGATTAATCATAAATTAAACCTCCATTTAACTTTTTTGTTCAAAGGGGTAGAAAAAAATTGGTAAACGCAGAAGTTGTAGATTTTTAATCCATTATTTTCTATGTATACTGGGTGTTTTTTCAGATTCTGAACAGATTAACAAGATAGGTTGTCTGGTTTTTAAAATACAGACAACTGTATTTTTGCTATGATAACTTTAATTAAGTTTATGTAGAGTATGTATGAATTTTTTCTGAGTCCAGTCTGGAGTTAGCCTAACCCTGGATGTAATAATAATAGCTATATTTTAAAAAATGATATACTTTAAATCATTTTGTGTATTTAATCACAAATATTTGTAAAAGTTATATATCTGTGTACGTTTCTAATTATTGTGAGGCATTTGACACAATCCCTCAGGCTATGCTACTGGACACTGTGGATGACTATATGATGTGGAGGATCCATGTTGAATGTTTTCAAAATGTATGTAATTATGTTAAAGTAGGAGCTTTGATCCAGCCTAAAGAAATCAAAATTGGAGTACCATAAGGTACAGTGCTGGGTCCTGTGCTTTTAAACATATATATCAACACTCTTTGTAATCTTGGCACAAGGGGGTAAAGTGGTTGCCTATGCTGATGACTCCATTTTGATTTTCCCTAGTAATACATGGGAAGAAGTCTAGGATTTATTAATTAAGGACATAAATAAGGTTAAATGGTTTTTGGATAATTTTAAACTGACTCTTCTTGTAAAGAAAAAATTATTTTTTCAATTACATCAATTAATCATCCAAATTTTAATTAAATTAGCATAGGCTATTTGAGTGTACTATTACGGCTAGGAAGTAAAGCAGTAAAAAGTTTAAAGAAATAAAAAGTTTTAAAAAGTAAAAGTCTATTCATAAATAAGTCCGACACATTGTAAATGCATAAATAAAACCTACTTCACAAAATGGTGAATGAGTCCTTATATAGCTTATTTTCAGAATAAATCCAAACCTAAGATTATATTAAACATAAATTTTATTTAAAATACAATACAGCCAATATTATCTTCTTATGATGTAATCAGTTTTCTCAACTCACAAAGGGGTTGTTTTTACTTGCCTCGCCCCTGGCAATAACTGAATCGGGGTAGTTGGTAAGAAGGCCAGATTTTAACCAATGACACAGTCCAAGATGATATCATTTTCTTACTTTATAGAGCTCACATCTTGTTGGTGATCTTAACATAATGGTCATCCTTGGGCATACTAAAAATAGAGAAAAATCCTAATTACTTTCAAAAACATTTACACCTATTAAAAAAAAAAGAAATGAAATAGGTATGGCACTACTTCGAACAGGACTGGTGAACTTATGCTATTTGAATTTTAAAAAGAAAAAGAAAAAAAACTACATATTATATTTAAATAATGAGCACATATAATTTCAAAAAAAATTATCAAACTAAATGCTTAATTGTAGAAGTATATTCCAGCTTTATCTTACACATGTTATAAATATATCAGAAATTGTGCCATCTATGCATTTTTACATTCCGATAAAACTTTAAATTCTATGAATGTCAGTTTTTAAATATTTACAATTGGGCAAAAAATGGTGGATCTACAGGCATTTCCTGTATTTTGTTTAGCTTGCCATGTCACAAATAATAATGCAACTTTTAACAGACTTCAAAAAAGGAGGTTATCAATTTCACCCTATGCATTTTTTTTATGTATGTACAACGATTACTCTGCGATGGTTTCAACAATTTCGATGAACTTTTCAGGGAATATTCGGGATATTGCCCCAGTGGTCCCACAGCTAGCATATTGTAAAAAAGTATGACGCTATATTAAATATTTATTCATCGTAAAAAAAGCGTTCACCATTTTATCAGGAATTTACATAGATATTATATATGGTTATTTGTTAAATATGACTTTTAAAATAAAACTCATATAAATAGAACTAAAAAGGATGAAATAAAAAAACGTATAAAAAAATAAAATCGACTTCAAAAATGCACCTAAAATTGGAAAATAATATTATATTCCATCTGGAAAATTTTAGTCACCAAACGAATAGAGATAGAAAAACAAAACACTCATTACATAAATATATTTTTTTGATTAGGTAATTAAGAATAAGTTTGGCTTTGACTTCACAGACACAGGGCATGGGATTCGCTTCTGGGGAGTTACTTCACAATATCTACTTCAGAAAGCGTTGTTATCCAAACAGATTTTTTTATAAAAAATAGAACGGACTTGAAAAAAAACACTAAAAAGTAAAAATTTGATATTTTATTTCACATTGAAAATTTGACTTTATGAAGTCATCTTCAAACTAATTTTTAATAACTTAATCATAAACAGACATTTATATAATAATGAGTACCTACATATATGGGAATAAAATATTAGTGTTTACTTTTTGTTGCTTATTAAATTGATTTAGTAATTTTTATTTTTTTATTTCATCCTTGTTAGTTTTCTTTATACAAAGTTTCAAGTTATAAGGCCTAAACTTAGGTTAAAATTTTAGACTCCCTGAGTCCATTGCATATGAAATTTTGCCAGAATCACCATATTAACATGCATACTTTTTTCCTGGCAATATGGTGAACGCGATATAGATTGTCTTTCGCGCTCGTGAATACGTGTATGGCATCATTCCGATATATTTAATATGTTTGCTATGGGACCACTCCAGTAACATCCTGAATATTCCCTATTTCATCCAAACTGGTCATACAAGACAATCACATACCATTGCTCTTTCCATTCATTTAACATCTTAATTGAGCTCAATATTTTTACTTATATAAGCAAATCTAAATCAGATTTGTCAATAAGATAGAATTCTTAGACAATAAAGAATTTAAGTTACATTAAAATTTCAATTATATTTGTGCCACAAATAAATTCTTATGCATCTCTCATAGAAAACCTTGTAGAGTGTAGAGGAAAATTTAAATGATTTTAATTCTCATAACACTTCCTTTTTGTTTGTGCATTTTTTTCTGTTTTTGTAAGAAACAATGTTTGCTTTTTTTCAAATAAATAAAAATGTATGAACAGAAAATAGCCATTAACATTTTTAGACTTAACAAATTACAAAATCAAAGTGCAACCTATCAAATTCTGTGGAACTTAGTCTGAACTAATGACTCCTGTCTTGTTGATCTGACAGAAACACGAAAGTTTATTTTACATAAGAGAGACACCTTAATAAAATTGTTAAGAATTTTAAATAAATTACACAAGTCCAGGTGGCACAGTACAAAATACTCTATTAGAACATACTCATTGCTGAAAGGTCAAAGACATCTTAAAATAAAGCCTAATAGTTTTATTGCCCTATTCGTGATATTATCTATGTGTTTAGCAAAAGCAAATTTGGAATTCAATAGCACTCCCAAGTCTTCAACAGTATCAACTCTTTTCAAGATGCTTTCGTTCAGTGTATAAATAATGAATTTTTAAACAACGGAAACTTAATTTCTAGAAATAGGGATATCTCCAATAATATCAACACAGGGGTAGGAATGATATGGTTATGACACTTCACCAAACTTCTTTATTTCATAAGGGTCCTCTAGTCGGATGCATAAAATTATATATTACCATTAAAAATAAAATGTATTCAAAGCATAAAAGGAAACCAAAAAATTCTTATTGAAAGAGAATTCTGTTCCCCAGATGATTATGTTAACTTTTATATACAGATTACGTCCTGCTTATATGTAGAGCGTAGTATGAATGAACTGTTCATTTAAATCACTCAAGAAATAGAGAACATCAAAATACCTTAGGGTTTCCGAGGGGTATTCCAACATCGAAGACACAAGTGTTTAAAATTTTCTAAACATTAACAAAATAGGTTGTCTTTTTTGAAAATACTGACCCAAATAAATTTGTCCCAGACCAAGTTTATGGTAAGCACGGCCCTGTATGAGAGTAATAGTTATCTTTTTAAAAATGATAAGTATATGGATCTCTTCATGTTAAATAAATCTTCAAAGCACTTTATTTTGTTACCTATTTAACAAATTTTTCTAAAAGTTATCTTTGTAAGAAGAAAATATTTTGAAATGGAAAAATGCCTCATTATTAAAATATCTAATTATTGTGACATATGAATTACCTCAGCAGTTCTATATTTATTCTCAGATGGACCATGGAACCATTCCTCACTGCTTTGTTTGTCTACTCATAATTTTATATGCAAAGCTGATTTTCGTTTTTTATTGTTGCCTGAGATTCATCCCCGATTTGCCAAGATGTAGCCCACTGTGGATGATACATCCATGAATTTACTTTTAGGTTTTCCTAAAAATGCAAACACAACTATATATCATAATCATGTTATCAACCGAATACAAATGTTTTTGTCGAGGTTTTTCTTTTAACTAACTTTTAGTGTGCACTATACATTAAAAAACCGATAGATTGTAGAAAATCCGAAGAGGAACATTTAAGAAAATAGATGTATACGCAAAAAAAGAATCTAGGTGGCTTACCAATATGAAATTTGTACATTACAATATACTTTCTGCTGTCCTAATATTGATAGTCCCTTTAAATTGCTGAATTTAACTTTCTAGTTATCTCGTTTTTGAAATTGCGTTTAAATGGGCGAAAAACTGAGAATTCAGAACATATCGGGAATACAGTAAAAGCTTGCATATTATTTCTGCACGTTTCACAACCGAACCAACTAACAATTTACAGGCATTTTTCATCATGTTAGTAAAACTTATTTTATTGTATCCTAACACTGATACGGTCGCAGTAGAATTAATACGTAGCTATTTGCTATTTTTATAAACTAGGTAATTTTTTGAGAACATTTAAAACTTATTATTCAGGAATATTAATAACATGTTATCAGATATAAATAAAAAAACAATATTACTAATAGTGTCGGAAATATTTACTTCATTTGAACAATAATGCACTTTGGCAACAGTGGCAGAAGTTTCTTACGCCATTGGCGTGCATGTTTCTGTATTTCGAAGTTTAAGGCCAACGACGAATTCCATGCATTCCAATGTGTCGGGATTTCGACTGTTAGCGCCAGTGACGGTTATGTGTAATGTAGGTTTGGGCAAGTGAAGTTTAGTGCCAAATACATCGAACCGACGATAATAGTTTTAATATACCTATGATCACAAGATATAGTGATGAGGAAGATGCATCAAGTAGCGATAGTGAATAGGTTTACCTAGAAACAGTGCTTGCTTTGCTTGTGACTTTTCTCGATAAATTTTGAATTGTTTTTTTTTACTGTTTAGAGGTTTACCAGCAAATTTCTTAATATTAGATTAATTAGTGTTGGTCTAAGTTAGGCTATATATATGAAAGATATAATAGGGTTTAGTTTTTAATGATAGCAGATTTGTTTTTTCCCCAAATATTTGTCAAAAAAAATTAAAATTTTGAATTCTGTTTTATTAATAAAATTTTGGCCGAAGAAAGAAAAGGAAAAATGGTACACGCTGTATATTTGAAATTTTTTTTGTTCGTAATATATGACAAACAGATGGTCTGTAAGGATGGAGGATTTTTGTCTACAAAATTACCCTCTTATTACAAAATTAAAAATCAAGCTTTTTATGTTAATATTATATCGTCTGTTAACGAGAGGAGCTCTCTCGTCTCGTCTCGGGGCATTTTCGGCGAGACGAGGGGGGCACTTTTCCTTCGTGTCACGAGAAAGAGAAGGCCTTATCTCGTTTCGTTTCGTCTCGCGACATCACTACAGTTGTCGTGTTTTGAGATTACCCGTCCGTCACAGAAACTACGTCATCAATTCCATATGACTCAAATCAAAATGTGTTTGTTGTAAAATGTTGTTGGTGAAAAAGTCAAAAAAAGGTTCTTTGTTCATATGCGCTAACGGGCGAGTTCGAAAATACCAATGACATAAAATGAATAAACCCCATTGTTTACATTTAAAAGCGATCAGTCATTAAACTATAGAAAGCGCGTTTGATAGATTTGCTACTCTCGACAGTAGATTTTGTAATTACTGTACTTAATTCACGAATATATTGGTAAAAATAGTGCCTAGGAACAGTGGCCGCTCGCGGGTGAAAAAGTAAGTGAAGTGCAAATGAAGCAAGAAAATATCGCAATAATTTTTTTCCAGAATTTTTTTTATGTGGGGAAGGGGTAGAATATTTTTTACGACTTACCTAAATTTTGTTTATTAAATCAATTCTCCTATTCTTCATTCATTAATTTATTTATAACATCCTCATAAAATGGATGAGTTGCCCTAATCTCCTCCAGAAATTCCTTTTAAATTGAAATATTGCCTAGAGAAGTATGTCTTTCTTGAGATATTGTATTTCTTAAATAAGTTTTCACACGTTTGAGGCAAGAAAAACTTCTTTCCACTGAAACACTTATCGACGGTATTGTCAAAATAAGGGAAAACTATATGTTTTGGTTAAAATATCTTTATTTTCGTTAACTTTTTCACTTGCTCTTGCAGCGATATATTACAATTATTGTCATCGGCAAAAATAAGACCAAGCTCATTTTTGAGTCGTTGACTTTTTAAAGATATTTCGCCATATAACTGTAACAAATTTTCAAACGGGCCAGTCGGAAAATTTAAACTATATTCGGAAAATTTACCAGAATTTGCCAAACATAAGTTTTTCACAGTCTCGAAAGCTTAGTGTCATTTCCATGAAAATATGCTCCAATATTTCATAAAAAACGGTTCTATACTTAGCCCTAATTTTTTCAGGTGAAAGCTTAGCAAGCTCAAGTTTGTAATTTTTTCGTTTTATATTGGATATGCAAAAATGAATGTCAAGCGATTTTTTTTGAAGAACGCAAATGGTATGTCCGTGATTAAGAAAATGTCATTAAACACTAATGCCAGAAACGTGAATTCAAAATCGTTCATCTCACTCAAATTGGTCCAAAATTTGATCCAATAGAGAATATAAATTCTCCGACGTTCTATCGGAGCTGACATTATAAAATCCTAAGAATCTCTCGACTACTGAACCTTCTGCATTAACGTATCTTAAAATTATGGAGCACTGGGAGGTTTGCGTAATATCAGTGGTGTCATCCACTGATATTACGCACACACACATTTTACATGATCATTTAAATAATCAGAAATGCATTCGATTATTTCGTTTTGAATAGTTTTCGAGTCACCAGTAAAAATATTTTTTATTTTTTCGTGATGATCTTTTAGTTCTTGGGAACTTCTCGATATTAATAAACCTAAAAGCTTTTTAAAATTCCCTCTATTTATTGACTCGATGCAAGGTACAAAACTGCGTCAATGACCAAGCACATAAATAGTCAGTAGTTTAGCATTTTCTTTTAAAGTGCAGCTATTTGATTTTTTACAAATGTTTTTATCATTAATTCGTATTTTAAATGCTTCTCCGAGTATTCATGTTGATGTAAAGACCTTCATATATTTAACATACCTGCAAATCCTTCCTTATTCCACACTGAATATTTATTGGAAACTAGTAAATAAGGCCAGCAAAACAATTTTTGTAATATTTGACTACTACGTAACCAATTGTACGCCGAAAACCAGGATGACGGATTAAACTCTGATCTTGTTCCTTCCATCGATTAAATATAGTTTCCAACAAAATGCAAACCACATCCGTGATCGGATTCATCAATAATGTAAATTAATAAAACCGACACCAAATAAAGTTGTAACAACACTATAAATAAATATAATACAAAACAGTCAAGCAAACTGCAAAGGAACTAACCGGTTGCAGCGAAAGCCGCGAAAATAAAAGTAAACAACCACCCCAAAATTAACGACAAGTGGGTGTAGTGTACTGCGTTAGCAATTCACCGAGAGCGTTGTATGGCGCTGGTTAACATTATTCTTCCATGCGATCGACGTCATCGCGTACGCGTTGTCACGGCAACGTAGTAGGAAAATCGTAAACTAAACATAGCACCTCCAGCAAAGTCGAAGCGGTTTGCGCCATTGTTATAGTTGTTATAATAAAGTTCGATTGAAAGTTTTAAAAAGACATGCCGCCAGCGGTCAAGTAAAATATTTATTCCAGATGTACAGTTAATTTTTTGCCAATTAGGTGAGTAAATAAATGTAAAAACTTAAATTTTAAGGGATATATAATAAACATAGTTAGATCTTTGCCTGTTTATTTTTCCTGGTGAAGTAGCAAAAATTTGGTTAATAGGCAAAAATTGTATTGTTTACCATTGTTCTTATGGGAATTCGCTAGTTAATTTTGTTTATTTGCAAATTTATAATATATCGTTACTTGATTTTTGCTTTAATCGAAAGTGTGTTATTTGAACTTTATATTCTAATAATATTTATGTGGTTTGGAATCAGCTGTTTATGAAAATGTGATGATTTAGTAAGACCTGTTTTTTAACAAATACTGTAAGGTATGTTTTATTACTGATTTCATAAGTATAAAATAAGGTTTAAGCTCGAAAAAAAGTGTAAATTTTAAACATTATAATAAATCCAAAAACCTAAAAAAGCAATTTTATGTCTATAGGCTATTTCCTTCAAAAGGGAACCAATAAACCAATACAACAAATTTAATATTGATTATATCCATTAGGATTCTTTGGTTTTTAAACATCATCTAAAATTAATTTTATTTGTTTTTAGGGCTTTTTTATATTTGTAAGTTAAAGTAAAAACTCCATCTCTCAACACTGTGTTTAGTATCTGTACTTCAAATTTTAATTTTGTTTTTAGATTAATTGATTACTTTTTAAGGTAGATTTGGTTCTTTAGCTAATGCCTATGCAAATGAATATGTTTAGTGTTCAACTAGACCTCACAAACAAGAGCTCTTCCACCATACCGTACCAAGTTTATACAGATAATTTTATACCAAATTATTTTGAAATAGAACATGAACTATTAAGTAGTTAATTAAAGTACATATACCTGTATGCTTTAATACTTACGTGTGTACTTTTTAGCTCTGGCTCAAGCATTTTACATAAAATTATGTAAATATATAACAATTACGTGATTTGTAAAAAGAAAATCATTATCCATTGTTGTTAAATAAATTGAAAAGTTGCAAAGCAATGTCGAAGTAAGTTTTCTTCAATTTTTTCCTGGGTATATTTAAAAACTGGAAAGTTATGCTGTTATAAACTCCTTATTAAATAATGATTCTTCGTGGTAAAATTGCTGTTAGTTTCACTTTTAATTAAATATGATATATCATAGGCTTACAAGCAAAAAGCATTAAGTCAACTGTGTTCACATTTGACTTGGTGCTCTTTGCTTGTAAGCCCATGAACAATATATGAAAATTTGTCTTGCAATACCCAATTTTTTTTATTAAATTCATACAATATTTGACCGATAAATGTGAATCATTGACTGACACTGACTTTTTCGTAAAGCATATTACTATTTGAATATATTTTTTAGTTTGAGGGTATATTTTATACTGGCAATTTAGCAACGGAAATATCTGGATACTGCGATCAGAACACAGGATAACTAGTTATAATAACTTTTTAATTATATCACAGATGCCTCTGCTTTTGGAATGTTTCTTCCTTATTCGAACCAGATTTGGAAACAAATGAATAATTTATAATAATTATGAATTGGTGGCAACTTTACATATTTGCCAATATTATTAATAATAATAAAATGAAGACTTGTGAAAGTATATAAGTAAATTGTTTTTAAATATTACATTGTTAGTTTTATTTCCTCAGTTCCCAAATAAATAACATTTCCTAAATGTTTTTTTTTCATAGGTCCTCGTGTTTGTTTTGAAGGTAGGTAGTTTACACTTTCTTAACAATAGAATGCTACTTGTCATATCTTTTATTTAGATCTACATAATACCTACACGTTTTTTAAAGAATGGTTTGCACTAATAAGACTACTAATAGAAAATTTGTTACATCTTTTTATTTAAACATACTTATACTAATAGTTACCTAAGTGGTTAAATTTTTGAACCTAAGAATTAAAGTTAGTTGGTTTCCCAGAGATGTCTGGAAAATGTTTCTTTTATAAAAAATGTATCCTTATACTACCTAGTTAACCCCTAACTTGATTACATTTAAACAGTATGGCAGGGGAAATTTTGAACTTTGTAATTTTTTTTCGTAAAAAGCAACAAAAGGTAAACATACTGGCTCATAAGATGTATGTTTGTTTTCTAAATTATTACTTTGGGTGATATTACATTTACACAGGGTGAAAAAATAGGCCTTATGTGGAAATGTTTCAATCTTAAAAGTGTATTTAAAAAAACACATTGGAGAAAAATACTTTTTTTATTATCGAGAATACAAAATATAAAAATAAACATGCATTGTTGGCAAAAATCCACTAAAATAAAAACTCTTAAGTTCATAAATGTCTGCACTGCACACAAAAAGCTTTCACAGTTGTCTTTTTAAACTTTTAATTTTTCGTTCACTTAATCTTAACTTATTTTTATAAAGATTGGCACTAGCTGACTTTCTACATAGGTCAATTTTTTCCTTTGACGGGATCTGAGTTTGTCGAACTTTCATCAGTGGCTGTAACTCTGTATACGAGAAAAGAAAAAAATTGAGGGTACTGCATGTCTTAAATTTTCTGGTACCATCTTCCCTTGCCTTTTCCCACATATCTGGCACAAAATGAGTCTACAAAAAAAAAAGAATTTAAAAAATACATTCTGCAAAAAGCTATGGTTTTGATAAAATTTTGCTTGGAAAAGGGTATAAGGATTTATAGAATCTCATACTATAAATCCCCAATATTATATATATATATATATATATATATATATATATATATATATATATATATATATATATATATATATATATATATATATATATATATATATATATATATATATATATATATATATATATATATTTAAAACTCAACCCAAGAGTAGTAAATCAAATATCGTAGAAATATTAGTATTGCCACAGGTGGCTATATGCTAGTCCGGAGAAGATTTCGGATGTTCTCTTGGTAATCACAAACGCCCGTTTTGCTCCTGTTGGTGTTGTTTTGTGTTTTAATTTTGGCGCTAGTTGTACTCGTCTTTCAACTAGTTGACTGTACTGATTAAGACCTTAAGTCAGAAACACGTGTCTATAATTAGCCAAACCTCATCGCTTTAGCGGTCGTCCCAAAAGATCCATTTTATACTAGTTCTTGCCGTGCTAATATTTTCCTACTTTTTACAATTTCTATTCAATGCTCTAAATACATATATTTATGTTTTATAAAAACCATCACGGTGGTAAATGATGATCATATCATAGCTATTGTGTATCAATCTTTTGTTGATGTGATGAAGACACACTGTTCGGAATTTCAAGAAAACGATTTAGGTATGGTAAAGTTACTTTAAGTTAAATTAGTATTAATATTGTTCAATTACAATTTTTTCCAATATTAATGTTTTTTTTATATTTCACAGGTTCGGCTTTACAGAAAATTCTATACCTAGAAGTAAACGTTAATAAGTTTAGTCCTGTTGGTGCTTCTTCATACATAAAGTTGCCGAAATGTCTGGAAAGTAAAAAAGCTGTTGTCAATGTGACAAACCAAGATGAATACTGTTTTGCCTGGGCGATAACAACTTCAGCGTTGCATCCCACAAACAGAAGAGTTTCAGAAGTTGGCTCATACCCACATTTTTCAACAGCGCCTAATATTACAGGTATAGATTTAGAATTTAGTTAAGAGAGATATAGGAAAGTTTAAGCAAATGAATAATATTTTCGTCAATGTGTATGGTGTTGAACCAACGTTCAAAAATAATAAATATATATACGAAGTTGTAGGTCCAATGAGATATTCAGACCGAAAACTGCAAGTACATGTAATTTTGTTACTAATTCAACAAAATTGTGCTTTTAAAGATGATGGTGAACATAATTGTAATTCTGACTGCTTAAAAGGTCATTACTGCTGGATCAAAGACCTGTCTCGATTAGTTTCAAACCAAATTTGTAACAGAGTGAAATCTATTCTAATCTAAACATCTTTAATACTACATCAAAAAAATGATTGTAACCACATATACACATTGACATCATCAATTGCTCAATTGTTCAAAAGTTTGAAAAGACTGTAGCGGAAAATATAATAAAATTTGAGAATATCGAAAAGCAAATGAAAGTTCATTTTGTTGTATATGCAGATTTTTAATCTGTTTTAAAACCAATGGATAATACAGAACCAAACCCCCAAAATGTACACGTCAAAAAACGTTAAAAAATGCATCATATTCTTTCGCTTACTTAATAAAATACTCCTTTGATTATTCTGTCTCTAAATTTGAGCTGTAAAGAGGGGATGATGCTGCACAAGTTTTTGTTTCCCGTATCGAAAGCGATCTAAGGCATTTTTATAATATTTATTTGAAAGATATTGTACTAATGGATCGAATAACAGCTGATGAGTTAAAAGATTTCAAAGATGCTAAAGTCTTTCAACGAGAATGATGTGAAACTAAATGATCATGGCCACACAACAGGACAAAAAAGATTTAATGCTGCACATTCCATCTGTAATTTAAATTATAAAATCCCCAATTTTATCCCCTTGTATTTCATAATTTAAGTGGTTCTGGCTGTCATATGTTCATCAAAGAATTGTGTCGTCATTGGGATAATGTTGAAGTAACAGCACAAAGCAAAAAATGTACATATCTTTCACAAAAGCATTTATATGCATGATTATGTTAATAAAACCGATGGTGTGACAAAAAGAAAAAAACTTAAAATTAAGATTTATTGATAGTTTTAGATTTTGGCATCATTGGAAAATTTGGGTGCTGGTTTAGAGATTGTTTAGTTGAAAGAGACACGAAAAGATCTCCCCCCTGTCGAACAGTTTAATTTAATGCGAAAGAAGGGAATTTTTCGGCACAATTTGATGAATTGTATGGAGAAAATGAATTGCCCCATGCTTCCAACAAAAGATCAATTTTACGATAACTTAAAGGAAGAGCATATTAGCAATGAAGACTATGAGAGAGCGATGGAAGTTTGGCGAGTGTTTGAATGTAGGAATTTGGGGGAATATTCAGATTTGTATTTGTAAGTCCGATGTTCTCTTATTATGTGATGTTTTCGAGCAATTTCGAGATACTTGCGCTTAAATATTTATAAATTAGATGCGGCACAGTACTATGCCTTCCAAGTTTGTCTTTTGATTGTATGCTGCGCATGACCAAGGTAGAGTTAGAATTGTTGACAGACATTGATATGGTTAACTTATTCAAAAAGGGCATTCGCGGTGGAATAAGTCAGTGTTCGGAAAGGAGGCATATAATACATTTTTGTCAAACTATGATCCCACTAAACCACCTTTTTTTAGCACTTATTTAGGTGCAACTAATTTGTACGGTCATAGTATGTCACAACCATTACCATATATTGGATTTACATGGCTATCCCAACGTGACATTACAGATTTAAATATTATGGACATAGAAGACGATAGCGCACAAGGTTATGTTTTGGAAGCAGATGTGTATTATCCTGAAGAGTTACATGAGCAAATGCAGACCTTCCTTTTTTAGTTGAAAATATTAAACCACCAACGTGAAGGGCAAAAATGCCAAAGTTAATACCAAATCTCAACCATAAAATGATGTACTTTGTGCATTATAGAACTTTAAAACAAGCTATTCTATGGCTTAGTAGTAATGCAAACGCATACAATTTTAAAATTTAATCAGTCGGCGTGGTTAAAAACTTATATTGATTTTAACACAGAGTTACGAAATAAAGCCAAAAATGAATTCGAAAAAGATCTTTTTAAATTATATAATAATGCTGTTTTTGGTAAAACCATGGAAAATGCAGAAAATCGAAAAGAAATCAAATTAGTTCAGTGGGAGAATGCAAGGGGGAAAATGGGTGCTAATTGTTCGGCCCAATTTAAAGTTGTTCAGTATTTACTGAAAACTTTGTAGCTATTCATACGGGTAAAGTCAAAATAGTTTATAACAGATCAATATATATTGGATTTTCTATATTGCACAAGTCAAAAACTGTAATATATGATTTCTTTTACAATTTTATTAAAAAAAAAATTGGTAGTGATGCTTCTTTACTGTACACCGATACAGATTCTTTATTATTAAAAATATTTATCGATAATTTTTACAAGGTATTACAGAAAACGCAGACAAATTTGACACATCCAATTATTCTGAAGGAAACATTTTTAATATTAGGAAAAGTGAATCGGTCTTGGAGAAAATGAAAGATGAGTTCCCCGGTGAACCGATAGTAAATTTTTACGGGACCGGGGCTATTATGTCGGCTCACTTAATAATAAATTAAAAAAGGCCAAAGGCATAAAGAAATCAGTAATTGAAAAATAGCTTAATATCGAAGATTATCGGAAAGTTGTAGAACGAGTAACTTTAATTTTTAGAAAAATGAAGACTTTTCGTAGTGAATTACATGATGTTTATACTGAAATAGTAAGTAAAGTGGCATTATCTATGACCGATAAACGCTATATAATTCCCTCATCAACCAAAACTCTGCCTTGGGGTCATAAAGATATCGATTTTTATCAACCAGATCCGGATACTAGATTAGAATGTTTAGTGAAAATGTGTGATGAATTGCAAGCTGATGATGTTGATATGCAATTCTATCAGACTGATCCAGAAATTAGATTAGAATGTTTGGTTAAAATGTGTGAGGAATTGATATCTGATGATGATGCTATATTTTTTATGTGTATTTTAGTTTTAAAACAATAGTATGTTTTGTTAAAAGCAAGTAGAATTGAAAATTGTTGTATTTTTTTATTTGTAGTAATTGAAATTTGTTGTAATTTTTAATTTAGTGTTCCAAATAAAATGTTGTTAGAAATTGAAATTAAAAATTGATGTTTAATTTTTATATTTAAATAAAAGCAGATTAAAAAAAAGGTAACTAAATTATAAGTGAATTGAAAAAGAAAATAAAGAGCTTTCGGGTGGACTAAGTCCTTAACGGGGCTGCCAGTCGTGAACTGAGCTCTTTGTCGCACCCCATTCACTTTTTTAAGGGAAAAAAGGAAATTTCAAATCATAAACCCATGAAACAAAAAAAAATGGAATTGAAAGAAATTATTGACCCTCTTTCTCGAGTCGTGTTTTAGAGTGATTGCACTGGATGCAAACATCAATATGTACAAATATGTCCAATTTACGCTTGCATCCAGCACATTTCAGTATTCTATTTACAAATCCCATAGGCACATGATCATGCCTATGGAATCGAGTACATTTTGGAGCATTCGCTCCCATTCGAGCGTAATACTCTTCGCAAATGAGTGCCCCAATATCGACATAGTTAATGTACCTGCAGTAGGTACCATTCGATTCACTGCTCGAAAACCGAAAAGTGGCTCGAGTAGCATCCAACTCAAAAGTATCAGAGCCAAAATTTTCGTCCGCAAGTATACTCTCATCAGACATGTTGATGGTATTTGTTACAAGCGAAATATGAAGATATCGGCCATGTATTAAGAGTATTTATACAGTAGGATCGTTAGTAATTGGGGTGGGGTGGATGACAAGAATGGATGCGCGTTAATTTGTGATAAAAATAGTATGCGCATGACGGAATACATAATAAGATGCAAAGAGTATGTATAAAGGTAGACGTTTAAGATTTCTGTTACACTCAAACAGTGTACGAAAGGAACATGTTTTCTAACTCTTCGGTATTTAGTATGGAGACAGTTCGGGTAAATAACCGACCAGATTCGCCTGTTTCATCTGATTCCGATGAGGAATCCTTTGAAATTCGCTAAAGATGGCTAGAAAATAAACCCTCGTCGGACGAAGAGAGTGAGGAAGAGGAGTCTGCGGAAGGTGGGTGGTTCCGGATGTCCCGGATAATACTCCGGAAGGGAATGCAGACTCTACTTCGTAATTGTATAGAGAGTGTAAAAATATGTCTTGGGCCAATAAGTTGTATACACACACCCCCACCTCCCCTAAGCCATGCAAAAATTCGTATTTTTTAGGACGCCAAAATACTTTGATCGTAGTTAGAAAATAGCAGTTATCATTTTAATAGAAAGTGTATCCAACGTAGTTTGAATTGCAATAAGCCTTAAGGTTTATTACAATGAAAACATACTGCTTTGATTGTTATCATTACTTTAGGAAAGCAAATAATATTTATGATTTATTCAATATTTTGGGGAAGACAATTTTTTCAAAAGTTATATTTAAAATTTAAATTAAATAAATATCTTTTGTTTTTTTTTTGTAATCGAATTTTAATAAAATATTTTTAAAATCCAAAATGATATTTTTTAAAGAGCTTCCAGTTGGGATTATTTTTTAGTGAATTAAGCTATAAAATAATTCCTTAACGGGGCTGCCAGTCGTAAACTGAGCTCTTTGTCACACCCCATTCGCTTTTTTAAGGGAAAATTTGAGACCATAAACCCACATTATTTAAAAAATTGCATACCATTCAAATGATACGCTAGCAAGAGGTGAATCTTACCCATATCATCTCGAATATCTGCAATATTAGATTCAAAAATTGGAATTTCTATGAACCCATCAAGGTAGTGATCACAATACATCATATCCTGATGACAAATATTAATTAATTGACAAAGCAATTCGGTTAATGGATCAGATGGATCACTCGAGTTAGCAAGTTTCTTCCTACATACATCGTGGTATGTTTGAAAATTTTCTCTAATGATGCATTGTAAGTATCTATTTGAGAATGGAATGGTTTAGCAAGATACACGAAGCTTTATATAAAAGCATATACAAATCTGAAATTATCCGTACGCATGACTTGGAGTAGGCTGTGTCGAGTAGAAGGGGCTGCGTGTGGTGCAATAAAATTTTAATTATAAAAATAAAAAATGACATCACTACCAGCAATAAACTCCACTCAAGAGGTTGTTGACGTATTGACGAGTGGGGCGAACTTCAACATTTCGACAGTATCGGTGGATGACTTCGATATAGACGAAACGTTCGACCAGTTACTTCAGGAAATGGACCTTCTCTCTGAAGTCTTGGTATTAAGCAACATCACGATTCCAGCTAAAAGTAGGAAGTGCAGAGGTTCCAAGCTGGAAAAAATGTTAAAGGCTGGTGATAATAAGGTAAGGAATGTGACACCATCGTTTTTACCACCTGCTGCCTCGTCATCCTCATCGTGGTCACCAGCACCTGCCCAATCCTCGTCGTCAACTGTAAAAATGTATTACGAATATATGTTGAAGAGTATTAGTGTACTAAAAACTATAATATACAGTAATAACGTCTTCTCCTGTCGGGCAAATAATCGGTACCTGAACCTCTTTATCGTTGTTATATGTTTTAGTTTTCTGAATTTAAAAAATATTTTATTAAAATTCTATTATAAAAAAAGATATTTATTTCATTTAAATTTTAAATAAAAGCTTTGAAAAAGTTGTCTCCCACAAAATACTGCATTCTGTTTGTTTTTTTCGCAAACTAAACTTACTTTATGAGCATAAGAGCAAGACAAACTAATCCAGGCTCACACAACATTATTTACTTTACTGTTATTTTTAACTATTTATTAAACATAACGTTAACAAAAGATTTTGTACACCTTGAAATGTTTGTTGCTTACCGGAATGTATTCGGGCGCTCGCTGTGTCCTGTGTGTTCAAACCACTGGTAAATAAACATTCCAAATGTTTATACTTAGGCTCGTTTCCTCATCACTCTTGGATTAAAACCCATGGAGTAGAGCTACCGGCGCGTTTTTTTTAATGGTATCGCCAGTAGGCCTAGTCAACTACGCTCAAAGTGGCGGGTGTATACGCCTTACTGGTCTAAGAACTGGACCACTTCGTTGAAAACGTCCTGTTCCCCGGCAAGGACACGCTCGGCGGTGTTCTCTAAGAGGTCGTCGAGAGCATCTCGTTGCTCTGCTCGACGACATCGAGTCTCCAGGACTGACCTAGGGGCTAGTCTGGGTCTAGCGTATGGCCTAATCATGTAGGCTTGACGTGCATCTATTGGGACTGGACGTGCAACTGGCACGTCATTATCATCATCGACTGTTAAGTCAATTAAAGGCGGCGGCGGCCCCAAGTCGTCATCCGCCTCACTACACGCTTGGCATAAGCCATCCAGATTAATAAAAGGTGTGGTTTGGATACACCTTCCACATAAATCTTCCCCTCTGATGCTATAGGGAGTGATAATAACTACTTGTTCGGTTGACTGCATTGTGGTGAATGATGGTCAGACCTATATTTATATCAAAACCAAAAAAGTGGGGGTGCGCAGTTGAGGTTGGGCGCAATTTACAATGTTTCATTATAAAATAGGAAATCTGGCAACATCGCAAATAATCTATCTCCTTATAACTATAGAATAAGACACAATATCTGACAACACCGAATCTGGAAGTAAACACCTTTTGCTATAATTTATTTATTACTAAAATAGAATGCCAAAATAACTGATACAGTTTGCTTTATTATTTAATTTGTTTCAAAAATATTTAAGACTCAAGTATCTCTTATGTCTAAAATTGTCAACAACATTTAGAGGCCTTAAAAATGGCTCTTAGACCCCTAAAAATACCCAAAATTTTCAAATTGCAATAAAATATCACGAAGAGGAGGCAGTCTTAGGTCCAACGTTTCAAACATGGCCTAAAGCTGTTGAGCTATCATACCTCGCCGATTCTCAAAATTAAATTTTTTATGCATCGTTTGCATAAACCATCGAAGTTTATAGTGCGAGTTCTTTTCGAACAACGCATGCATAAAACTTTACCATTTACGCTCCCAATAAGGCTGTGTTTTATTTACACAATATTTTGACAATGGAGTTTTGAACAAAAGTAACATTTAAAGACTATAGAAATGGCTCTCAGATCCCTACTTAGACTCAAAAGATTCGAGTTTTGATAATTTTTTTAACGTATTTCTTGGCGATTAGGAAAAAAAGAAAATTATAAGAAGATAGTTGCTTGGTATTTTCTATACTATCATGTAATTTAGTATGTGTAATTTTTTCCATGAGATTCATTGAACTTGAAAAAAGTAGTTATACTTAGAAAGTTGGGAATTTTGAAATTTTTTTTAACGTATCTCTTGGCGATTAGGAAAAAAAATTATAAGAAGATGGTTATTTGCTATTTTCTATACTATCATGTGTAGTTTTTTCCATGAAATTCATTGAATTTCAAAAAAGGAGTTATAAATAGAAAGTTGAGAGTTTTGAAATTTTTTTAATGTATTTCTTGGCGATTAGGAAAAAAAATTATAAGAAGATAGTCGTTTAGTATTTTCTATAGTATCATGTGTAATTTTTTCCATGATATTCATTGAAGTTTAAAAAAATAGTTATAAATAGTTAGGATTTTACCAACTTTAACCGTCTATAACTCCGAAACTATATTAGATAGAGAAAATTTGTTCACAGTTAGTTCGGTCGATTAGCGTTACAAGTCTTACGTTATTTTTTTTTAATTTTTTACTCGTAACTGTAAATAAAGTTTTGCCTTACAATTTTTTTGAACACGCATTTTTTTAAAGTCGATTAGCGTTACGACAAATCTTATGTTATTTTTTTTTACTCTTACAATTTTTTTTGAAAACACCCATTTGTTTAAAGTCGATTGGAGTTACGACAACTCTTACGTTATTTTTTTTACTCTTACAATTTTTTTGAATGCGCATTTTTTTAAAGTCGATTGGCGTTATGAAAACTTTTAAGTTTTTTTTCACGCGCGACGCAGAACTAAATTTAAACTTACATTGTTTTTAAATTTTGAACCCGCAAAAAGTGAAATGCGTAGATTAATTGGAAAGGGGCAGCCCACTCGACATATTGTTACCTAGAGGAATGTTAATTTACCTGTTACAACTTATACATAAAACAAAATGCAAAATAACTGGTACAATATGTTTTATTGTTTAATTTATTGTAACCTTAAAGACTAAACTTAACCTAAACTATATAACAAGGTATATAATAAAATGTAATTTAGCATATGTTAAATTTAAAGTATAATTATAAATAGCTTTACACAACTAAACAAGCTTGTTTATAACTAAAAAAGGAATCGTGGATTATTAATGCGAACACTTTAGTATTTTTAGGAAACTGACATGTTTCAAATTCGATCTTGACGTCCACCGTTGAAAATTTTACAGCTTCTGCCTGATGTGAACAATCAATAACGAACAACGGATTTTTTAAGTATTAAGCTAAATCCATCATAGGTTCATTAAATGCTCCATCGTAAAAACTATTTTGAACATTTTGGGAATTACAATAGGCTGCCGCGTAGAGTTTCTTAGAAAAAGCCAAATTCCATTTTTCATATGGGAATACTGTGGAATTAAGATAAACTCGAGTGTCGCTTATATTTGCAGTTGTAAATAAAGTAGCATCTTCGTTATAACTATTTGCTTTTCCATTATTCTGAAATCCGATTATCAAATAACGAGGTTTTTCTAGACTTGTGCTTGTTCTTATGGCCCAAACGTCGGACGAAGTTTCTCGAAGGGTGGAAAGCTCGCAAAGATCCCACATGCGATAAGCCATTCGGATATTTGCATTACTACCACCCATATTATTACGTGACAATATTTTCAGCTCCTGCTTATCATCTGGAATAATGTGACAAATTTTCCACTCCAGTTTGTCAATATGAATATGGGCTTCAGTTTCTCCAATATAACAGTTGTTAAAAGTGCGAGCAATTATTATAATCAATTCCTGTTTAATATTAAAAAGCCCTCCGTATAATCCTCAGCAAAACCCATTAGATATTTTAGGGGTAACTTACCAGAAAATACATTACTAGTGGAATCCACAATGTGTTGGTTTTGTTCATTTAGATCCCAGCCACATGTCAAAAGCGGTTTCAGCTGTGCACTACCAAAGGAAACCATTGTTTTAAGAGTTGTAGTAACACCTGGTTTTCTGACAACAACAACTTTCTCACCACCCATCTCATATCGAATTTCCTCGAATAGAAAAGCTATTGAATTGTTAGATAGATAACACTTTTTGGTAGCATCTTTTGGTCTAAATGTTCCTTCGATATAGATGTAACTTTCCGATATATCCAAAATGATGTCTTGAAAGTGAACTGGAATACGAATTTCATCGGAATTTTGGAGTACCATAGGATTTATATGTGTGTTCTTGCAGACTTATGATGGTAATTATCGAAAATAGGTTCAGTAAAAACCTCAAATTTTTCACTAGTTGTCATCATTTTCGCTGACTTCGTGCTTTCAAACCAATGGATTGAAGAAATCTACGATATTTGACAGAGAGAGACGGTGATGTCCTTCTGGTCTAACAACAGGATCGTGAATGAACTCCACTCTAGCAACTTGTTTCTTTTTATTATGATTTACCATTATTCGACATATCGAAGAAAACATATACGGTTTGCGATTGTAACGAAAACCTATCCTTACGCTAGCTTCTTTAGCTCCAGTGTATAAATAATCTTCTCGTCGTTGAAATCGGTAAAATCACCGAACTGACGTTCTTCAGGCTTCAACGGCAAATAAATAAGGTTTGCAGGTTCTTTTCGTATTTTATAACCAGGTTCGACATCAATATCGAATTCGAAAAAATATGACATTCTTGTGAAATCAAGTATGCGCCAGAGATTATATTACAATCAACACGTATTATGTGTACTTTCATAACGTCTAGTTGAGAGGTTGATTCATGTTTTTGGTTATTCGTTGTTAACAATATACGATCAAATTCCAATATCTTGCCAATACAGTTTTCTCCTGTAAAATCTATAATGTATTTTGTATGTTTGTTAATGAAAATATTTTAATATCATTATCTTTTGCGGATACTTGTAAAGCAGTTTTCATTACTGTTTCAATATCGTACCCTTCATATACTCCTGGGGAGATTGTTAACTTTATAGTTGGTGAAGATTTGTCATTTTTTTTCTTGTAGGAAAATGAATTGTTGCTTTCATTAAATATAGAATTATATGTGTAAAATCCAACAAGTGCAAGCCTATTTATGGACTCAGTTCTAATGGCGGGTAAAAGTCTGCATTTAACACGCTTAAGCGTCCTGTTAGAGTAAATGTGTACGACATGACTGATAAAAAAAAATCAATTGTTTTTGACTTTTATTGTTGTCTGCAGCAGTTTAGAGAGCTCAAACTAGCTCGTCGTTTCCTCCGTTCCGAATTTTTAAACTATTTTTTTTCTGTAATGTTTACATTATGTATGCTACAGTAGCAGCAAAACAATCTTCTAGGTGCTAGTCCATCGCCTTCATCTACATTTAAATTATTGCCTGTATAATGGTCCGTACAATACTGATTACTTCAGTACATCGATGTCTGTCACATTTCATGTATTCTGGTAATTTATCCTAAACAAGTGCGATTTCATTTGGGGAACAAGCAATCATTACCTCCTTGGGCATATTTTCAAACTCTTTAGAAGTCATTTTTAATAAACTACCGGAACGATGATATGCTTTCAATGATGAAACCATCTTTTTATAACCATCTCGATCCATCTGGGGAGTTAACGACATACTGATTTTTTTACGACTGAGAGAGAAACTTCAAGCATAGATGTCCACACAAGACTGTTCCAAATCTCTGCTGGCGATCGTATGTATAGTAAATTTCTTTTACTGCTTCCCGACCCACTCGGAGATATCGGATCAATTCAGAAACTGTGGTAATTGCATATTACGACAGTTTCTGAATTGAATTGTTTTTTCGATATGCTACCCAATACGTTCCAACTCCTCTTATACTATCCAAATTAATAATAGCAGATTGATAACGTCTGGGACCACGTCGAGGAAGTGAATCTCTTATATATACACCTTTAAAATATTGCACTTGTAACTCTAATGCATGCCTTTCTAAATCAATATTCGATAGTGGCCTTATTTTATTAGTTTTTTGAGTTGTTCATAAAAAGTCCTAAATCTGTCCTATATGGTTTCAAATACATTCCACCTCCTTTCGAATTTAGACGTAACTCGCCACCAGTTTTTTGGGTGGTTTTGCGAGCACTTCTTTTACACATCATAAGGACCCTAACGCCGAGAGTCTGGCAAATATTGGTACTAAAGGTAATAATCCACCAACCTTTGGAATGGGTATGATTCTAGGTGTCCGTATCTTCTGTTTGCCACCTCGGGCTTTTAGTAATTTCCGTGCCACAGCCACACCTATTCTAGATGCATGTCTTTTTCGGCTAATTTATTGCCACTAGCTTTAGCTTGTTCAGCTCAAATAGGTTATCGCAACGCCGATCCAAAAACAAACTTAGATATTTTTTTTTTTTTGGGTATACGTTTCCCTTTCACAGATTTACTGTCCAGACGTAGATTTCTTTTGGAACATTTCATTTTAGTTGACAGCTTCGAAACACCCATACCAAAACGTTGCTTAGCCTTTATAATATTTGTTACCAACCAAGCAGGAGTTTTTTCACTTGGTGGCGTGATTGATTTTACTCTTTCCCAAGCACGTTGTTTAAGCTCGTGATCGGCTTGATGACGTAAACTTAAATTATTTTTGTTTTCTGAATACGCTATATCGTGTTTCTTACACGCTGCATCTAATGAATTAATTCCTAAATCACCTCTCGCTAATCGCTGTGCAAGTTTAGTGCCGGGCACACAATATTGGTACCCGGGAAGATGTAACTCAAACGGAAGTTTATTAATTAATGAATTCACACACCCAGTCTTAACTGAATGTTGAGAACGTCAACTTTGTTTGGCGGACAGCATTTGAATGAATTGTAAAGTCGATTGTTCGATATAAAATACTTCTTTTTTCGAAAATGCGTATCGTAAAGCTGAAACATAAACTAGAAATAGATAATCTTGATGCAGAAGTTGGACCCGGACATGTAGGGAAGAATGTGAGGCGACGACACGGTCCTTTGTTACCATTATACCTTCGTGGATTGCTAATAGGACCTTCCAATTGTGGAAAAACCAATGTTATCATTGCTTTGCTTACACACTTTTTAGGATTGTGCTTTGAAAATATTTACGTATATTCAAAGTCGCTGTATCAACCCAAATACGAATATCTCAGAACACCAATTAAGTATCTTGGTTAGTACACACACCAATTAAGCATCTTGGTTAGTACACTTTTAGCGACACAACAGATATCGTGGAACCATCCGATGCCAAGCTAAATTCCATTTCCATATTTGATGATGTAATGTGTGAGAAACAGGATATTATACTATCATATTTCAGTATGGGACGACATAAAAACGTGGATAGTTTTTACCTAGCGCAAACCTATTCCCGAGTTTCCAAGCAATTAGTACGTGATAACGCCAATTTAATTATAATGTTCAAACAAGATGAAATAAACTTACGCCATATTTTTTCTGGTCATGTATCACCAGATGAAACTTTCACACAATTTCAAGAGATGTATGCTAACTGTTGGAATGACAAGTAGGGATTTCTAGTCATTGATAAAGACAGTGATTTAAATCCGGGAAGATATCGCGAGGGTTTCGATAACTATATATACGCAGAGATCAGTGCATACTCATTTCACAGTTGCCTGATAATCTAGTAACATCGCCTTCAAGACGAATGATGATATTGATCTGAAAAGTCAATTGATCGAGGTTACAGATGCCGTTCGAAAAAAGTTCAAACAAATTAGAGCTACTCAAACACAAGATAAATTTGAATTGGAAAAATTTTATGAGCCGATTGCTAAACCTTTGACTTCTATATCCGATGCTGTAACACAAAAATATATTAAGAAAAAACAAAAACTTTCCAAAGCTGCCAGCACATCCATAGAACCTTTAGGTTTGCCAAGCAAGCACATTTCAGAGAAGCCTCTGTTGGAAACATCAACACCATCCGCAACGCGTTATATCCTAGTGTACATAAATTGCTATTCCAAATTTGTCTATACTAGAGCAATTAGAAACAAGACTGAGGTTGAAGTCACTGAATGAAAGACATTTTTGAAGAAACCGGATATACATCAATAAATCTGCAAAGCGATCAGAATAAAGAATTATTTAATAAGAAATTCCAAAATCTTGTCAAGGAATACAACATTAATCATTATTCGACGTACAGCACTAAAAAAGCAACTATAGTTGAACGAGTCATACGCACGCTCAAAAATTTTCTGTACGAAGAGTTTTCAGTTAGAGGTTGCTACAAACGGATACAACTTTTGCCGTCCTGCAGGTCCGTGCAACCTATAACAATACGAAGCATCGTACTATTGGTATGAAACCAATAAATACAATCAGATAAAGGTCGTTCCAACGATTTCAAATTTCGTTTGGGTGACATAATTCGTATAAGCAAATACAAAAACGTCTTTGATAAAGGCTATACACAACGGAACAGTTTAAAATCGCAAAGTTAACATTACCAATCCACCAAGATACCTCTTGGAATCAGCAGAAGGTCAGCGTATTAAAGGATGTTTTTATGAAGCTGAACTGCAAAAAACAAATAGTCCTAATGTTTATTTAGAGGAAAAAGTACTTGAACGCCGCAAGAAGAACAATATTAATCAATTATTTGTTAGATGGTTAGGATTTTCAGATTAATTTAATTCATGGAATGAAGAATCAGATTTTAAGTCCTAACACTGGAACCTGTGATCTGACCTGAAAATCAGATTTTGTTTAAAATAGTTTATTTACCTATCTAACCTGTCAAAATATGTATGATGGTTAAGGTTACTAGTAAAATAAATACATCATGAACTTCAAACTTGTTTTATTTAAATAGGTACTTATATAATTATAAATTAAAATATTATCTTCATATATGAGTACTCCTCGACAAACTGGAGCTATATTGGTTTGT
Source organism: Kuschelorhynchus macadamiae (assembly GCA_030620095.1). NCBI lineage: Eukaryota > Metazoa > Arthropoda > Insecta > Coleoptera > Curculionidae > Kuschelorhynchus > Kuschelorhynchus macadamiae. The sequence continues at coordinate 250,888 of JAUTXW010002718.1, read as the reverse complement.
CTTCACTTTAAATTCTGAAATTAACATAACAACTTTTTTGTCTAGATCACGCATTCTGATTACGTTTTCAACTCTCTCAAGCACATCTCTTTTTGTTGCTTCAATATTAGCAATTTTTTCTTCAAGCTGCTTCATCTGACTACGAACCATATTAAGAAAATCTGTATTCATTAAATTGAATTGTAAAGCAGTTACCCTCAACCGATTGAGCTGAAATTTTGCATGCACGTTTAGTTTGGATGACAATGCATGTTTACCTATGTGACGTCACTCTAACTTCATTATGCCGGACTGTTCAACAAAATGACGTCACTCTAAATACAAAATGGCTACCTGTCCAAGATGGCGGATTACTTTAGTTTTATGCTTTCCCATGATATGGTGGATATCAAATGAGAGGGCTTGGAACGAACAATACCAAAAATTAAATGATATCATTCTAAATCCAATATGACGGACCGCCCAAGATGGAGGATTACTTAAGTATTTTGATGGAGGATTACTTAAGTTTTTTGTTACTCATGATATTTGTATCAAATGAAAGAGCCTTCTGAGAACAATACGAAAAAATGACATCACTTAAGTTGTTTGCCCTCCCATGATATGGCTGTTAAATGAAAGGGTTTGCTGCGAACAATACAAAAAATAAAATTACTCTAAATCAAATATGGCGGCCTGTCCATGATGGCGGATTACTTAAGTTTTATGCTCTCCCATGATATGGGTATCAAATTAAAGGGTTTGCTGCGAAAAATGCGAAAAATAAAATGACATTACTCTAAATACAATATGGCGGAACCTCAATATGGCTGCCGAGTTGTTTTTTATGCATTCCTATGGTATGGGTATCAAATAAAAGGGTTTGCTGAGAAGAAAACGAAAGATAAAATCACGTCACTATAAATCAAATATTGCCCAAGATGCCGGACTAGTTATTTTTTACGCAGCCCCATGATATAGGCCGAGAAAAGCCACCACAGAGAAACGACAGCCAGGCCTTTTCGTTGTACCGATTTTCTATGCAGAGGCGTCAACGAGGTTGTTTTAGAATTTCTTTATTTCTGCCTGGTGGTGGTGTATTAGTCAGCCTGCATGTGTTAATCTGAACCCGTTTGGTGAAATATTGTGAAATCGTGGGTAGCAATAGGATTTCTGTTTCAAATGTCGGAATTTCTTAGTTTAGCTATACACAAGTTCTCAGGCGTGTAGTAGCCTCAAGAATGAGTAACTAATATTATTATTATTATTTATTATTATTAATTTCCTCGTAAAAGGAAAGATTGTAATCGTGAAAAAATCACCCTCTGAGATTTTTTCAGGTTACAATCTTCACAGTTTTTACCAGAATTTGAAGTCATTCGGATACGCAGTTTTCTAAATATTTTATTTGGACGCCATTTTGTTTCACCATCTTACATTCACACAAAAATTTTACCAGTTCATTTCCACGTAAGGCTCGATATCTGCATGGAATAAATTGAAAAAATAGTTTTTAGTAATATTTTTTCAACACTTCATTAGACCGCCATTTTGTCCACAAGATCGGGTTTTTAACAAAATATTACCAGGTCATCCCCATATGACGCTTAATTTTAGACCAAAATTTGAAGACAATCGGTTACGTATTTTTTTAGCTATTCCGCGAATAGACAGAGAGTCAGACCTACAGACAGACAGAATTGAGAAAACATGTTTTTCGGCGTCTAGGGACCCTGAAAAGTGAAGATTTAGAAAAAATTTCAGAGGGTGATTTTTTTCACGATTACAATACTTTCTTTTTACGAGGAAAGTAAAAAGGTCATTAAATAATAATTCAATGCCATGTAGGTACTCATTCTTTGACTTCTCAACTGAGAACTTATGATATGTGAAACAGAAATCCTAAGGCTACCCACGATTTCATCAAACGCAAGAGTTCAGATTAACACTTGCACGCTGACTAATACACCAACACCATGTCCAACTAAAGGAATTCGAAAACAACCTGACGCCTATGCATAGAAAATCGGTACACGGAAAAGGCCTGGCTGTGGCTTCTCTGTGGTGGCGTTTCTCGGCCTATATCATGGGGCTGCGTAAAAAATAACTCGTCCGCCATCTTAGGTTCCGCCATATTTGATTTAGAGTGACGTCATTTTATTTTTCGTTTTCTTCTCAGCAAACTCTTTCATTTGATACCCATACCATAGGAGTGCATAAAAAACATAAAAAAACTAGACCGCGATCTTGAGGGTCCGCCATATTAGATTTAGAGTAATGTCTTTTTATTTTTCGTTTTGTTCGTAGCAAACCCTTTAATTTGATATCCATATGGGAAAGCATAAAACTTAAGTAATTCGCCATCATGAACAGGACGCCATATTTGATTTAAAGTGATGTCATTTTATTTTTTGTATTGTTTGCAGCAAACCCTTTCATTTAACAGCCATCTCATGGGAGGACAAAAAACTTAAATAATCGGCAATCTTGGCCGGTCCGTTATATTGGATTTAGAATGATGTTATTTTATTTTTCGTATTGTTCATTCCAAGCCCTCTCATTTGATACCCATCATATCATGGGAAAGCATAAAACTAAAGTAATCCGCCATCTTGGACAGGCAGCCATATTGTATTTAGGGTGTTGACATTTTCTTGGGCAGTCCGCCATAATGAATTTAGAGTGACGTCACATAGGTAAACATGCAACTAAACGTGCATGCAAAATTTCAGCTCAATCGGTTGAGGATAACTGCTTTAAAATTCGGTTGCAAGATTTGTTCCGAACTACACACATTCACACAAACGTACATACGTACATTGAAAGTTAAATAAAACTTGTAATAACAACTAGTATTAAATTTTTGGAAAAGCTTGGAGCAACCACGACTTCAAGCACAATAACTACTGTTTCCAATAACGTAGAAATTGCCAGATAAGTGTCAATTTTGCATTACGAGAAAAAAAATTATAAATATTGCGAGAAAAAAATTATATACTGGCATTGACAGAAAAAGTGGCAATTTTACTAAAAATATTTCTTGTTTTTGATATGGCAGCTCTACGCTTTCATAATTTCTTGCTAAATTGCGAGAAAAAAATTATAAACTGGCATTGACAGAAAGAGTGTCAATTTTACTAAAAATATTTTTTGTTTTTGATATCGCAGCTCTTCGCTCTCGTAATTTCTTGCTAAATAAAACTGTTTTGTAGTATTTATGATTTTGTTATGCAAGGTGGTTTTAAAAGACGATGTTATTTTTCCAAAACTTCACCTAAGCCACGATTTATTAAATACTATTTAAAACTTGAAAAACAATTTTTTAATAAAAATGTATAGAAAGATTGTTTCTACGATATACAGGAACATAACTTTATACAGGGCATCAAAAAAGTGGAACATATTTGATTTTAGAGAAAAATATGTTTAAACCTTTGAACGTAGATTTTTTTAAATTTATACGCGCGTATCCTAAAAGCCAGCCATACTTTTTCACTTCACTTCAACTTTTTGCATCTATTGGTCATTGTCCCGAAACAGTTTTGGAATTTTTAGTGCAGTTTAATAAATATTGGAAGTACAGTGTGTCACATTTTGGTTGCTATTGCGGGGTATCTTGTTTATTCTTAAAGGTAGAATCTTAGCTACTTTTATAACTACTTTATAATTACATGTGAATGAGAAATAGGTATTCAACACTTATACAACTAATGGACTCTATAATAGGGTCAGTAACACTTTTATAAAACATGGGAAAATATGTGCGCCATATTGGTTTTAATTTATACTGTGCCAGAAATATGTTACAAAGATTGTAAGACTAAAAAGTAAAACATACATTATAGCATGGAAAACTAAGAATCACGCTTTTGTCAGCAACGAACTAAAAAGTAGAAAATAATCTCGTATACTAAAAAAATATTTTGTTTAATGACTATACGGAAAAACGTGATACGCCTCTGAAAAAACGTAACCGAAAATCCCATTTGGCGTCTTTATAACAATACCGATACTACTAGTGAAATAAATAATATATATTGATTTTTCTATAAATGTTTTTATGTTGATAAATTTGCTCTATTACATGGCAGCCATTTTATTTGACGTTTTATAGCATAAAACAAATAAGTGCTTAAATATTTAAAATAATTACGATTCAAATATTTTATAAATACAATTAATTTTTAAATAAGTTTCCTTTCAGTTTCAATAAGCCGAAACATCTCAAAATGTTCTAAAATAAAAATTTATTTTTAACTAATGCTTTAAAACCTATATATATATTAATTCTCTGGAGGGTACTCAAAAAATTCGATGTATATATAGAACATATTTCACAGAAAAATTTTCTCCGCACCGCCGAATAACTTTGCTGTTGGCTAAACAAACTGTTTACATAAGTAGTATTACATTTTAATAAACCGAGCCATGTTGTTTTAGTTCCACCTTGTTTCATTTCAATTCACCAGTCAGAAAATCTTTGCATTTGTAACCTTTAAAAACTATCTTCAGCACCAATATTCTCCAAGAAAGCGTTTAAAATATTCTTTTCTTCTATTGATGCTGACGTGAGTTAACTAATCGATCTACGCGAATAGCTTTTTAAAAACAATTTATTTTTCTAAAGTACAAAATATATCGTTATATATTATAATTACAAATATGTTCAACTGACTCCCATTCAGAATACAAAGCATACAGTATATAGTTAGAAAAGTGCAATCTAAACAATTTAAATGTATATTCAGCAAGTGACTGCTAGATAACTCCTCCCCCCATAAGTTTCAACTGCCAAAATTTAAAGGGGTAGTTGAATTTCGGTGTTTTCTCTGGGGACGTCTTACTTCATTTTTGGCACAAACTTCTTGCACACCAGGAATAAAATGCAAATGATTACCATGGCATATAGGAGGACAGTTCCTATACTTGGGAGTCTTCTTATTTCTTTGAAACTTAAATATGGTTCGTTTTCTTTAATTTCTTTACTTAGGAGATGCAGTTCGTCTAACTTCAGGTCCTGTTGATGAAAACTTAAATTTAATGTAGGCAGGAAAGTTGTTACTTTTTCGAAGTCCGGAAAAAGGATTGGCTGTTGAGTGGACTTGATATTTCTTTTTTCGTTAATTATTATTAACAAATTTACGTTGATTTGACATCCGGTTGGAATATGGCATAAATAGGTGCCCATAAGTTTTTGGATTTCTTCTTGACCTGCACATTTAATTTTGATTGACTGTTTAGTAGGAAGAACCAATATCCATTGATCAGTTTGATCTAATTGATTGACAATTGGCTCGGTTAACTTGACTTCGGTCTGTTTACATATGGAGGTGGTTTTGTCGGAGTTTAGAAGTTTTACGTCACAAGGGCTGTCTTCTTGGATTTCTTTGAGATCTTCCTTTGTGCAGAGGTAGTCCTCGGACATAATTTTTTGACACTCTTGTCCATAGTATGCGTAGTGCAACTGATTTTTTATTACATATTTATTACGCGGTAAAACAACCTTAAACAGACTCTGACAGTATATAGGAACAGAATAAAGGTGAAAATAATCGAAAGTTTCAGGGGCCGTTATTGGAACATGAAGGAGATAGGTTATTTTATTATTAAAAATGAATGCTTCAACTTGAATTATTTTTTCAAAAAGTAAGATGTTTTCCAATGTTACTGGTATAGGCATTTGTTTTAAGCCTATACGTTTTTGCAAAGTTTTTAATTCGGAAAAAAGGTCCTCCGTTCTTATTATGCTTGGATGTATAATTTTCAATTTCGAAAATGTTAAAGAGTTTTCTATGTCTTGGAGAATCGAATCAATTATTTCAAATGCATTGATAATTTGATTAATTACATCTTTAATATAAAGAGAATTTTCTCTGTAAGTAGATTTTTGAACGATAAATGCAATTTGATTTATTTTTGAATCCAAAAGTTTTTCATTATTACCTATCTGTTCTATTGTATGGTTAAATTTTTCGATTATTGTTAAAGAAAGTGAGTTTTGTTTCAAAATGCTTGCTTGTAACTTATTTTGGTTGTTTTGTAAATTTGGAATAAGGTTTTCATAGTGATCTCCGTCGGATGCGTCAAGGTTCCCTGTCACAGCTTTAAATATTGATCCTAAGCCATTTACTAATCCTCTTTTAATTCTATTATGATTAGGTAATAATTCTTTTAATTTGGTTTCTACTCGATTTTGTGTTAAATTCAGTATTTTTAAATAATTGCTAACATCAACATAATATTCGGTATGTGTGTCTAGCAATGAAGTCACGTTTTTTGACCTGAGATTCAGTTTATTTATTTCTGTAATTATCAAATTCAAATCGTAATAATGCATCATGGTGTAGGTATAGTCTTTCATTTTTGCATTCCCTAGTTTAATGGGTAATATTCCGGGGTTATGGTCCAAGCGTCGTATTTTAACCTGTCCTTGGCTGCAGTATGCATGCACAATGTTGAAATATAATAGCTGGTGTTAAAATTGTGTGTTTCTTGTTATAGTTTTAATAAAAGTTATGTTATAGTTATTGAGTCATATCTTGTAATACTTAGTGAGGTGTTCTATAGTCCGTGGGCATGTGTAATTCATTTAATTTTGGTAATTTAATGTTATGTGTCGAAACTGTATTTATTTCTAAGGGGTCGTTTGAGGTTATCCATATGTATTTTGGCATGTGTGGGTGTTGTTACTGTTTTTCGAATGGTAAAAAATGTATTGCCTAGTTTTTGTCGTACATGTTTTTTGACATATATTTTTTGTTCTGGTGTGAATATATTTGGTTTATCACGGTCCTCATTAATTTTTTGTATTACTTGCTCGTTTTTATTTATTAGTTGTTCATTGATTTTTGCGTAGAGGAGTTTTGTTTTATCTTTATGTTCGGTAACATAATCTGTTATCAACAACTGATCTAACGTTAAGTTAAAGGGGTCATTGGGGCTAATGTGTCCATTTATCACGTCTATCGGTTTGAAGTTAGTTGCAGAATGAATAGTATGATTGTATGCTAAAATAGCATATTTTATTTTTTGAGAAAGTGGTGTTTTAAGAAATCCCTGATTGTTTAGTAATCTTACGTGTTCAGATAAGGTGGAATGAAGCCTCTCGATGACACCGTTGACTGTGGATGGTGCGGAGAACAAAAATGTACTTTTATTTTATGAAGTTGTAATAGTTCTGTTACAACAGTATTTTTGAATTCTGTCCCGTTGTCAACAACAATTTTGGTGGGTATTCCGTGATGTGAGAAGAAAGTAATTAGTTTATCCGATACTTCTGTACCAGATAATGTTTGCAAATGATATGCCTGTGCATATTTAGAAAAACTATCAATGATAGTTAGAAACTTCTCTTTGTCCAAGGTATACGTGTCTAGGTGGATAATATCGAAGGGTTTCGTGGCAGTTGGAGTAATATTCATTTCCATTTTTATTGGATGTCGTTCATATTTGCTTTGTTTGCAAATTTCACACTCATTAATGTATGTCTGTATTGAGTTTTTGAGATTAGGCCAGTAATATTTTCCTTTTATACGTGTTTCGGTTTCTTCTATCCCACGATGGTTTGTCTTACTTTCGTGGTAATTTTTTATAATTTCTGGAATCTCATTTTTATCTATTACATCAATAAGTTTTGTGTGACTTCTTTTAAATCTAAGAGATGGCCATCTAAAATGTTTTCTTACCACTTCACAAAAAGGTTCGTAGGTGGAAGGGTTTTCGAATTACAGGGAGTATAGTTTATCGGGTACTACATTTTCTTTAATAAACTGTAAGATGTCATTCTTGAAATTATTTTCTGATAATTGCACTATAAGGCATCTTTTCTTTTCAAATAATATTAGTCTTCTTGGTTTTGCTGGTGAGTGTAAGACTTGCGAAATTATTATTTGATTAGCGCCGTAGTTAACAGCTGTTTCAATTATTGGAACACATACTATGGGGTCTTGTTCGTTATTTGTATATATAGTATGACTATCGTTATCTGCTGGTATGTCAACAGTTTCGTTCTGTGCTTCGATATCAGGTTGGGCCACTATTGACATTTGGTCCAAATTTTCGTTATCTCTTGTGGTATTATTGCTTGTGTTTCTTTCTTCTTCTAATTGTTTATTGAAGTCATTTATATAGGATACGATATTTGAGAATCCATCAGTTTCTTTAGTGTGTATTTCGATTCTACTCAGGGCGTCTGCATTTGTATTTAGCTTTCCTTTTTTATAAATAATTTTATAGTCAAATTCTTCTAATTTGATTCGCCATCGTAATAATTTGGAGTTGGGATCTTTTAAACTAAAAAGCCATTGAAGGGGCTTATGGTCCGTAATAATATTAAATTTACGTCCGAACAAATATGGACGAAAGTATTTTGTTGCCCATACTAAGTAAAGGCATTCTTTTTCTATAGTCGAGTAGTTTTGTTCCGAATCATTAAGTGTCCGTGATGCGTACGCTACTGGTAGATCTTGACCTATATTACCTTGTGATAGGACGGCACCTAGAGATACATTACTGGCATCACACGTTAAATTAAATGGTTTTGCGAAATCAGGGTACTGTAAGATAGGTTGGGTAATTAAGAGAGTTTTACATGTTTCGAAACAATTAATGAATTCTTGGTCATGTTCTATTTTTGCGCCCTTTTTTAGACATTTAGTAAGAGGTTTTGTGATTTTTGCAAAGTTGTTTATAAATCGTCTATAGTATCCTAATAATCCGAGAAATCCTTTAATTTGTTTTGTGATTTTTGGTATTGGGTAATTTTTTATTGCCTGAATCTTATCTGGGTTGGGTCGTACTTCGTCAGGTGTTACTATGTGACCTAAATATGCTACCTCTCGTCTTAGGAATTCACTTTTATCTGACCCTTTGAAAGGTCGCTGGTGCATTTTTGAGACCAAAAGGCATGCGCGTAAATTCAAAATGGCCATTTTCGGTGTTAAATGCCGTCTTTGGGATATCGTTTTCATCCATTTCGATCTGATGGAACCCGCTGGCGAGGTCGAGGGTTGTAAAATATTGGCATTTGCCAAGTTTATCTAGCAAATCGGCGAAAATCTACAACTACACGCCATTTTTGCTTTCCCGACGCATCGGCCTTTTTAGGTACCACCCATATTGGTGAAGACTACGGAGAATTACTTGGACGGATTATTTTTTGCTCTAACATTTTATTTATTTGTGATTCGACTTCTTTTTTATGTATAAAAGGGTACCTATAAGATTTAGTATATACAGGTTGCTCGTCAGTAGTTTTAATTGAATGTTTTATTTTACTTGTAAAGGTTAAAGGCATGTTTTCATAATAAAAAATGTCCGAAAATTCTTTACAGAGTTGTAAGATTTTCGATTTTTCTTCTTCGTTAAGATGGCTAGTACGAATTTGGTTAGGGTCAAAATTAATTGGTGTCAATTGATCATCAAAGTTATTTAAATTAATATTTTCGATATTTGCCATATCAAATTTTTCAACACTTAAAGGCTCGGAGATATCTAATGTTATCGGTTGGCATGTATTATTTAAGATAGTGGTTAATGCATAACCATCTTTTGCGATTGTTAGACAATTTGGGATTTCACAGTTATGTAACCTTTGATACGGGACTGTTATCTCGCCTTCTTGTATATCTGTTTTAATTTTCACGATTTGTTCTGTACGTGCCGAAATAGTAATATTATTTATCTGGCTTTGCGTTTGTGGAATTGCAATTTAATCCTAGCAGTTGGAGTTATTAAGAAACCTTTTTCATAATTAATATTAGCTTGCAATTCTCGTAAATTGCCGAGTCCTATTAAGCCATCGAAAACATTATGAAATTTGAATAAGTAGAACTTTAAGTATTTATTTCTTGGTAATTTAAATATGCGAGACGCCGGAATTTTTACACTGTATTCGTGTGCTGATTGTTGAAAAACTGTCGAGACAATAAATGGTTTATAAACTACATATTTAGAATAAAATTTATTTGCAAGATTAGGGTCATAAATGATTTTGTTGATCCACTATCTATTAAAAATTTTAAATTATATTCAGGGAATATAATATATGACAGCTCGCTAGTATTAGTGTTGTTAAGTGATATTATCTTGGGCGTTATGTTTCGTTGTCGTCTTGAGTCGCACATGGAAAATTTCCATCGCTACTCGAGGAAGCGTAACCTTCACGATCACGTTTCTGGGTATTGACCTACATGTAGCTCGTTGTTTGTTTGTGTTTCATGACCTATATTTTGTGGCATATTAGTAACATATTCATCGTCGTCATTATAATTTTTACCTTCCATATTATCAGCATAATACGGGGTTTCGTTGATTTGTTCGATAGTATTCGTATTATAGAGTTTTTCAGCTATAAAATTCTGGGGCTGATTTGGCTTAAAATAATTTTTAATGTCTGATGGTTGACGATTGCCAGGTGTTGGTCTAAATGTGTTATTTGTCTGCCTTGTCGATATACTCATCGGCGTCGGCTTTGGAAACGGCTGATTTGGGTTAGGCTTAAATACATTTACATTATTCGATCGAGGCTTAAATACTTGTGAATTTGTTGGAAAGTTTCTTGGTATTTGATTATAATTAGGTCTTACTGGAATAGGTTGTGAAGGAAATGTTGGTTTATTATAAAATAAGTTGTGTGGTGTATGCATGTTGAATGTGTCATACTGTGTGTTTCTATTAAAATTAGAGGGTGGAGAATAAAACTGATTATGTGTGGGCCTAGAATGTTGTGTAGGTGGTTTTTGATTATTAGGTTTTGAAACATTTTGAAAATAGTGTGTGTTGTATTCCTCTGTTACAAATTGCATGACTTGAGGGAGATCACTTGGACGCATACAACGTATTGTGGTACCTAATGGTTCTTTAAGACCCGAAAGAAAAGTTTTTAAAGCTAAATCGTTATACAAATTTCTTTTTAAAGTTTTTGCAGCATCACTTACTTCGTGTATATTTATATATGAACAAGGTAGGTTTAGGATATGTAATATTCTATCATAAAATTGACAAGGTTTTTCGTTATTTTGTTGCCTAAGCATTACTAGATCTCTGTTTAAGCAAGCTTCATCACGCTGATCAGCTTAAAATATTTTTTAATTCGTTCCAAGTTGTAACATTCTGGGTACCTAACACTAGTTTTGCATTTCCTGATAATTTACCTATTATTGAATTGAGTAAATAAATATTTTGAAAATTATCAGGTTCATTGGGTTTATAAAAAGCATCTATTATACTTTGACATACAGCTAAGTATTTATTAAGATCATTAGGACTGCCATCAAATTGTGGCATACAATTTAAATATTCAGGTTTAAACTGAGCCATATTATTACTATTATTTTCAGATAAAAAGTTATTTCTTGTACCTGCGGTACTATTTAATAAAATATTTACTTCTGAAAGGTTAGAAGCAGAGTCAGTTGAAAGTTGTTGGATTTTTAAATTGTTTAATTGATTAATAATATCATTTACGTCAGAAAAAGACATCTGTTGCACTTACATAACACAGAAGATTTTCTTCCACACTTCCTATATTATAAGGTCAGGGTCTTGGTCGGCTATTTGGTCCTCCCACAAACGTCCTGGCTTTTGCAAGAATTGGGCGAATTTGGGCCAATCTTCGATCACTATAAGGTACAGCTCCAAAATGAATGTTGCGACACCTCACAATGAACAGTTCTGTTAGGTTCTATATTTTCGGTTAGTTCGATTTTTCCGATATTCAATCGATAACCGATCCCGAAAATACCGTACGACTGCGCCAGTTAACTAATCGATCTACGCGAATAGCTTTTTAAAAACAATTTATTTTTCTAAAGTACAAAATATATCGTTATATATTATAATTACAAAAATGTTCAACTGACTCTCATTCAGAATACAAAGCATACAGTATATAGTTAGAAAAGTGCAATCTAAACAATTTAAATGTATATTCAGCAAGTGACTGCTAGATAACTCGTGGGTAACAAAAAAGTGACCATGAAAACAACAATAAAATGCTTATAAAACTGTTTTATAGTGCTTGTATTGAAGTTTTATAACTGTCCTATATCGGCTAGCGCAGCACTAATAAAGGTTTTATGAAACAGAATTGTTTTATAATCTGTGCCCATTTCGGGTCTATAATTTATAAACGTTTTAGAAATGTTTATATTATGTTCTTTCAACCTTTATATTACTACTTTATAAATTTTTACTTGGGATGTGTTAGAGAAAGATGGTTATATACTGATTTCTTTAAATTATGTGTGGGTAGAAATTAAACAAGGTTTTTAGGAACTTGTAATACTTTATTGTATTTGAAAGGTCATAAGCTTCAAAAAAACAAAATTAAAAATCCATATCCGTAATTAAAAAAATTAAGCTGGGCCCAATTACTTTTTAACCGCCAGTTCATTTAAATATTTCATTCTTATAAATAACCTTTGTCTTAAGAACACTCTTGCTGCACCTAAGTTTATGTTGTTGTATCTATTTGCAATTATTTTCAATCGTCTGTAGGTTATTTTGGTTCCCTTCCTTATTAATCCATTCAAATGTTTAAAAACTTTCACTTGAGGAAGTAAAAAAATACTCTGAGAAACACAACTGACAATTATCGCAACGAAAACGTCAAGCTGAATAAACAATAAACTGGCCGCCTTGTCAGATCGGGTTGCCTGTCGACGTCACGACCTCCGCCTCACCCGCCCGTCACCCTCGACCGATAGCTCCTCATCGAGATAACCTAATAGAGTTAATGGGCCTTGGATTATACGAATTAATCTAGAAAATGTAGCACACTCAAAGGTCGTCTAACGAAGGGTAACAAAAAATACGAGTTGCTGGTCTATCTGCATGTATTAAGTTTTTTTTTTAATTCCTGTGAGCTCCCCAAAAATCGATTTTTAAATTACATGGAGTTTAAATTATTATAAAACTGTCGTTTTGTGTTTTTATGTATTTTAGGAAGCGAATTAAAGAAACGTCAATAACTTCATATTTTTTAACATTGTTAATTCATGGATTAATTCCATACAGTTTTAATTGATAGGAACAAATTATCTTTTAAATATATTATCTGTGAATTTTCATACAGTTTATTGGTTAGTGTTACTATTAAAATAAATACATAACGAACCTCAAACTTGTTTTATTTAATTAGGTACTTGGCTTATTCACTAAAATCATCGTTATTTATTATCTCCGTAAACAAACTGGAGCTATATTGATTTGTGAATCTTTTCCTCCTATATTATCCCACGTAGTATATTTCATTATGTCAACACTTTAGATTCTGAAATTAACTTAACAGCTTTTTTGTCTAGATCGCGAATTCTGATTTCGTCTTTTTCAATTCTTCCGAACAAATCTTTTTTTGTTGCTTCGATGTTTTTCATTTCACTAACATTCGGCGTCCAAATTTATCAATTGTGTTGTTAACATGGCCCATGTTTATCTAAAACTAATTTTTTTCGCCAAAGTGCAGCATTATAAAATCTAAAGTAAGCTTGTAGGGTCTGCGACATTAGTTAAATATTTTCATTGAATGTATCCAAGATTTACTAGTTTCCCTAATTAACTGACCAACTTTATTTTCAAGGTTAAATAATATTATTTCACTTGTTTGTATTATCGTATATTTTCGCACTAATGATATAATATTAAATATTTCCCTAATTTTGTCACACACTTCATTCAATAATTCAGCCAGTATTATCCTTGTGAATTTCTTGATGGAAATAGTCTCGGGTTACAATACTACAATTACACTACCTTTCGAAGGGTCTGCGACGTTAGTTAAAGATTTTCCTTGAATGTCATATTAATGATCAACATAAATTTAAAACAAATTCCTGGAGGACTGCGTAATGTTAGTATTTTTATATTCACTTTTTGACGACCAAATTTATTAACTGTAATGTTAACTCGACCCATTCTTACTTAGAAATAAAGTAAAATTCAAAAATCCTAATTATATCTGAAAACTGTTAAAAATAAGGGATATAAAAATGTAATATTAGTAATATTTTATTTGCAAAAAATACAATTCAAACTTGTTATGTACCTACATTGTCTTTTTCACAGTATTTATTTTCTTTTCTAATCTAAATCCATTGTATCGACTGTGTCAATACCACACTGACCGTCCTTGGTACTGCTTTCAGGAACTGCATAATACTGTACAGGGTTTTCCCGTATATTTTTCTACCCACCTAGAGAGTTTATTTGAATAGATACGGAAATGTCGTAAATACAAAAGTTGTTGGGTTTTTTATGAAGATTTAGAATATTATAAGTGCGAAAATATTATTGAAAATGTCAAATTTTGGTTGTCAGTTTTTTTAAATAAAACACCCTGTATATTAAATCATATTCTTGAAGATCTTTTTTTTCTAATTTCAAATATATATACTTTTAATCTATTCTGTCAATTAGTTTTGGATATATAAGCGTTTAGACATTAAAGAAATGATAGGTAATTTGCGCTAAAACATAGTGAGCCATGGTCAAGACAATTGCAATGAACGACGCCTGTTTGACGTTTACCGGTCAGAAGTAATTATTTACGAGCATTTTTAATATCCAATACGTTGGACGATGGGTTATTCGGAAGAAGAGAAACTCGACAGAATTATTTTATTTACATGGTAAAAATGCATCGATAGCATAGCTCGTAACGAATATCATAGACGGTTTCCAGATAGACCAACACCGAGTCGTAAACATCGTTAAACAATTGAATGAAAGAAAAACACTTATCATCGTCCAACGTATTAGATATTAAAAATGCTCGTAAATAGATACTTCTGACCGGTAAACGTCAAAAAGGCGTCGTTCATTGCAATTGTCTTGACCATGGCTCACTATGTTTTAGCACAAATTACCTTACCATTTCTTTAATGTTTAAACGCTTACACATCCAAAACTAATTGACAGAATATATTAAAAGTATATATATTTGAAATTAGAAAAAAAAGATCTTCAAGAATATGATTTAATATACAGGGTGTTTCATCTAAAAAAACTGACAACCTGTCAAAATGATACTTCCAATAATATTTTCGCACTAATGATATAATATTCTAAATCTTCATAAAAAACCCAACAACTTTTGTGTTTGCGACATTTCCGTATCTATTCAAATAAACTCTCTAGGTGGGTGGAAAAATATACGGGAAAATCCTGTACATCACTCTAGTCGCCATTGTTACTGCTTTGAGGATGTTTTTGTAGATCTTCCTCTAGTTGCTTTTCCTCAGCTACTTCGTGCACATGAAATATGTACGAGACAAAAAATGCGTATTTTTAATTACATTATTGGTATTATCATTTTTCGTAGTTCGTCACACACAAGCTTACGCAAAACAAATCGCTAGGCATAACAAAAAACTTTGCGTTCAGTAAAAAAATGTGCGGAAAGCATGAAAAAGTTGCGGGGTTTGGTAAATATGAAGAAGTTGTAGTTTGTTACTTTTATTAATTTCTGTCAAAAAATATATTGTTTTTATTTTAAAAAATAAAGAAATATTCGAAAAATATGGAAGGTCTTTTCTTTCACGTCCATGTCCTCAGCAGCATTTTCTAATTTTCTAATTTTTTTGCTAGCTATAACAGATTTTGCCATTGCAGCGGATTTCATTAAAAAACAGCGTATTTCGATACTGAAGCGATAAAATGTGAAATTTAGATGTAACTTTGGAGACCTTTGTTAACATTCGGAACAAAAAATCGTCAAAGTCTACAGAACCATACAAATATTTTACACAAATGTGCTCTAGCTATAAAATGGACAGTATTTTTCTTGTACTGTCTATATAGTTCAGTCAACATCCGACCCATCATATATTGTGAAAAGTAATATACCTATCTTGGGTCTACTTAATTTACATGCAATTATCATATCAACTGAAACATTTTGAAATATCGCAAGTTCATTATCACACATCTTTAGAAAGCAAGCGTATGTATTCTGATTTGTAAACAGTATATATAATTTATTTTTTATTCTAAACACTCCAAGCTTAAATATCGTTCTAGAATTGCTTCCGAAAACACTTTGTACCTCATGCCAAACAGGTCAAATGCAAAAGTCAAAAGTAATAAGAGGACGAATGATTACAAGCGAGTTAAACAATCAGGTGAAAACTTAGAGCTGATGTGAAAACACCGATCTGGAAGGTCTTTTCTTTCACGCCTATGTCCTCACCAGCATTTTCTAATTTTCTAATTTTTTTGCAAGCTATAACAGATTTTTGCTATTGAGGCCGATTTCATTCGAAAAACAGCATATTTCGATACTGAAGCGATATTGAGATCGGTGAATAATAAAAATAACAATTTTAATGCTAGTGTAAAAACGAGAAAACATAAAATAGAAGTTCGGGGTTTTAAACCCTCTTTTTCATCCACACTCAAATACACAGACAGACAGACGCACAAACACTCATACACACAGACAGACAGAAAAACAGACACATCAACAGACAGACATAACATAGCAATTTGTTTAAAGTTTATTTATCATACAATTGTTAATAATCGCAAAAATGTACTTGAATATTTAAGAACGATCAATAAGAACTCCCCAATATGCTCTGGACCTCCTTTCCTTATTTAAAATAATAAAATGTGTCAATTCTCAACTTAAAAGTACATCCAATCAAAACGTGGGATGAGGTGAGATTTAAAAAAATACTTTCTAAATAACCAACATTTGTGTGTCGTTTACATAAGAAATAACACAAAACGACAGTTTTATAATTTAAACTCCATGTACTTTAAAAACCAATTTTTGGGAGCTCACAAGAATAAAAAAAATACTAAATATATGCAAATAGACTAGTCAAAACGCAGGATTTTAATTAATGATATAATTTTTTTTAGTAGTAAGTCTATAGTTACAAAAGTATATGTTTTTGAAATAAAAGAGTGATTATTACAACCACACCTCTCCTCTCTTTTGGCCATCTATATTATGTTTTAAGTTAAAAGTAGCAGGGAGTTTAAAATTGTAGAATTTTAAAAAATGTCATACATTTAGTATTTTCATGTTTTTTATGTATTTTAGGAGGCGAATTAAAGAAACGCCAATAACATCATATTTTTAAACTATGGTATTCTTTGTTCATTCATAGATTAATTCCGTATAGTTTTAATTGATAGGAAAAGTTATCTTTTAAATATTACCTCTGTATTTTCCTACATTTTAGATATTATAATATGACTTGTATATATTTATTAAAAAATGTAATACATTTGTAATATTTTAATGCGTTTCATTTACTTCGTTTAAATTGGTGGACCATTGTTCCAAATCTCCACATTTTGAAATTCCTATGTCCTCCAATTCAATATAGTTTCTCCCTTTTTATGCATTGAAATTAACTGAAAATATAATTTTCACAGCATAAGACCTAGCTCTTAAGGCTGTAAGGAAGTTAATACATTTTTGGGGAATGTATACATCGATTCGCTAATCAATTCATATCTTTCTTATTAATCATAGTATAAATATATGACATCACGAGGGCTCGTGTAGTTCATTATCACACATCTTTAGAAATAAAAGAGTGATTATTACAACCACACCTCTCCTCTCTTTTGGTCGTCTATATTATGTTTTAAAAGTTAAAAGTAGCAGGGAGTTTAAAATTAAAGAATTTTAAAAAATGTCATACATTTGGTATTTTCATGTTTTTTGTGTATTTTAGGAGGCGAATTAAAGAAACGCCAATAACATCATATTTTTAAACTATGGTATCCTTTGTTCATTCATAGATTAATTCCGTATAGTTTTAATTGATAGGAAAAGTTATCTTTTAAATATTACTTCTGTATTTTCCTACATTTTAGATATTATAATTTGACTTGTATATATTTATTAAAAAATGTAATAAATTTGGAATATTTTAATGCGCCTTTCATTTACTTCGTTTAAATTGCTGAACCATTGTTCCAAATCTCCACATTTTGAAATTCCTATTTGCTCCAATTCAGTATAGTTTCTCCCTTTTTATGCATTGAAATTAACTGATAATATAATTTTCACAGTTAATACATTTTTGGGGAATGTATACATCGATTCGCTAATCAATTCATATCTTTCTTATTAATCATAGTATAAATACATGACATCACGAGGGCTCGTGTAGGATATCCTCTCTCCGCTTGACGCAGAAATCGCGCCGCGAATCATTTAAAAGCAGGCTCGCACTACATAACATATTCGGTAATCGGTGGAATTCCACCGATTTGAAGCCCCGGAGAAGACAACGGAAACAGGGTATTTCGCACCAGACCGCTCATCCCGCGCACGCGCATTATAGAGTGGGAACCAATATTATCGTACTATCGTTCTTCGGAGAATCTACTTTAAAACATTCCTAATAGGAAGCCATATTACTTTTTTGATTAGATATTAATATATTCTCCATACATTATGTGTGTTTCGGGAGGAAAGGGAAATATTCTATGAATGTGTTTGGGAGCTCAAAACAATTCAAAAATTATATATTTATAGGTCCGCAAATGCTTAGTTTCCGAGATACAGGGTGTAAAAGAAAAATTAAAAAATTCCTTTTTTTTTTATTTCGGAAACGATTTTAGATATCAAATTAAAATTTGATATGCGTTTCTATGACATAAAAAGGCATCTTTTGGAATAAAATTATTTTTAATAGTTTAGCCAGTGGCGTGGGTAATATTTATAATTTAAACACCATGTACTTTAAAAATTGATTTTTGGGAGACGTTAGGAAGGTGAACACGGTCATCCATTACGCAAAAAGTGTATTACTATAGTGACGAATGAAATTAAAGAAAATGCAAACGTTACATAAAAAACCCTTGAACCGCTAAAATGTTTAATCATTCTTCATTATCACACATCTTTAGAAAGCAAGCGTATGTTTTCTGATTTGTAGACAGTATATATAATTTATTTTTTATTCTAAACACTCCAAGCTTAAATATCGATCTAGAATTGCTTCCGAAAACACTTTGTACCTCATGCCAAACAGGTCAAATGCAAAAGTCAAAAGTAATAAGAGGACGAATGATTACAAGCGAGTTAAACAATCAGGTGAAAACTTAGAGCTGATGTGAAAACACCGATCTGGAAGATCTTTTCTTTCACGCCCATGTCCTCACCAGTATTTTCTAATTTTCTAATTTTTTTGCAAGCTATAACAGATTTTGCTATTGAGGCCGATTTCATTCGAAAAACAGCATATTTCGATACTGAAGCGATACTGAGATCGGTGAATAATAAAAATAACAATTTTAATGCTAGTGTAAAAACGAGAAAACATAAAATAGAAGTTCGGAGTTTTAAACCCTCTTTTTCATCCACACTCAAATACACAGACAGACAGACGCACAAACACTCATACACACAGATAGACAAAAAAACAGACACATCGACAGACAGACATAATATAGGAATTTGTTTAAAGTTTATTTATCATACAATTGTTAATAATCGCAAAAATGTACTTGAACATTTAAGAACGATCAATAAGAACTCCCCAATATGCTCTGGACGCAAATGCTTAGTTTCCGAGATAAAGAAAAATTAAAAAATTCGTTCTTTTTATATTTCGGAAACGATTTTAGATATCAAATTAAAATTTGATATGCGTTTTTATGACATAAAAAGGCATCTTTTGGAATAAAATTATTTTTAATAGTTTAGCCAGTGGCGTGGGTAATATTTATAATTTAAACACCATGTACTTTAAAAATTGATTTTTGGGAGATGTTAGGAAGGTGAACACGTTCATCCATTACGCAAAAAGTTTATTACTATAGTGACGAATGAAATTAAAGAAAATGCAAACGTTACATAAAAAACCCTTGAACCGCTAAAATGTTTAATCATTCTTTAAAGTACCGGTCTTTTAAAGACATGAAAATAATTGGTTTTTATCAACAATAAAAAGTAATTTTGAAATACTGTATCGCAACTACCTACTACAATCTAGTCTAAAAATTTCGTATTAAAGTAAAGCAAATATTAGATAGACAACAAAATAATTGAAAAAATAGAACAAGTAATAAAACAGTTTATATAATACGTTTCTGTTAAAGGAGCAGCCACGGTATACACAAAAAAAATAGCATTTTTTAACAATATATATGCTCATACTAACGCCATAACATAACACTCAATAATAATTAAATAAATCCACTCAACAAATCGAATTGACATACCGACCCGTATTAACAAGACTGTTTCGTCCGACCGTTGGCGTTGGTTTAGCTACCGGCTATCCCAAAACGAACTGGCATGGACTAGATTCTTGTTACTTGTACAAAATTGAAAAACATATTTTCTAAGAACTGAGAACATTTATTCGAAAATGTTTACAATATTTTTTTTACGGGAACGTAAAAGCAGCCGTCTTTATGATTGGATTTTCTCCGTTATTGCACGTTATACCAGTGCATCGTTTTTTGTCATTAGATTATTTATTTTATCTTTGTATTAGATATTACCCAAAAACCTTGTTTGTTAATGACGATAATATTGGTTTTACGTAAATTTTTTTTAAAAATGATTGCATTTTGCAGTGTAATTCCTTAATAAAGACAGGATATTCTTTTCATAGTTACATAATTAATGTTCAGATATTTTTTATAATTTTGTGTATAAATAAATATTTTTCTGAAAGTTAAAAATGTGTTTTTTTTCTAATTCAAGTACCATTTTCTGAATAGTGCAGGAATATGAACATTTGGCATTTTTTTTTAAACACCAATATAATTAGTTTTTCATTTTAATGAAATAAATGATAATAAATAATAATTGCAGTAAAAGCAAAAATAAGGACCTTACAAAACCAGTAATTTACATATTATAATACCTAAATATTCCTAACATTTTGTTTCCAAAAAATTTGAATTGGTGTGGGTAATGTTATTTTTAATTTATTAATAATTTTTAATATTCAACAAAATTTTTAGTCCGAGCCATACATTTCTCTCGCGCTGAGGCCAAAGAAAATTGAAGCGCTACTAAGTTTCGCATCTGGTGTAGGTTTATCTGGAGCCACGTGAAAACCACCGGTTACGAAATATACCGCGCATGCATAACATCTCCGAGCAGTGTTGCTAACTTTTCGAAATAGAATTTCCCACAAACGCGTTAAATGTTATTTAACATCTCGAAAACCTATTGCACTGAATTTTAATATGCGTGATTAATACGGTAAATGACATTTTAATAAGCAAAATGCATATTTGTTTCTACTTTCAACAACATGTTTCACATATTTAACAAAGAAATAATTCGCAAAAGACTTCTTTGGAAATTGATACTATTTTCTGAATCATCAACAAAAATTAAAATATGTTTTCGTTCATGTAGCCGGTAAGAACCAAACTTGCAAGAAATACAAAAAGAAATAAAAATAACATTACAGATAATATTTTAAAAAAAAATGTATCAAATAAATAGTGTCTTTGTTCTAATAATAAACTGACATTTATTTGAAAATCATTAAGTTATAAGCACACATTTAACAAACGTGGCAATATTGCATTTTCGGGAAATTGAACTGTCCAATCAACTATCGAAGTACGATTTAGCCAAAAAGTCATGAAATAATGGCGAGATTATTAACATATAAGCGAGGGATCTATGGCCGAGATTTTACACAGCGATCAGTTCAAAGACGAGCGACGCATATGTTTCCATCTAAATTTGCTAGAATTTTGCGTTGTGCTTGTAAAGTTTTAATCTTCCCTCGCAACGGTATGGAATTCGCCATAAAATTATTTCTATTTTTAATTAAACCTATAAACACTTCATATCGGTTAAAAGATAAACAAACAGAGTATCACTGTTCTTTAATAGTTTTTCAATTTAGAATCATTTTATGGAGAAAATAAATGGTAAAATTCCTTAATTTTAGGGAACATTTACTAGAGTGGATACCGAATATAAAAGAGAAATTTGAACAGAAATTACACGAGAACTATAGAAAAAAATGTTGTCCCTGCGTGAAATGTAATCTAATTACATCTATGGTCCTGTAGCGACTTTAAATAAAATTAGATGTAAAGCAATAATATATTACATACTTAGGAAAGTGTTTCATACCTGTCGAGAGAAAAGGTGGTTTACCGAAGCGCGTAGAACCTTTCAGTCACAGTCGGCGATTTCTGTATGAAGCATGGGCAGCATTTAAACATACTTTTGTAAACCGACTAACTGAATAAAAATAAATTTATTTCATATACGTAGTGTAGTAAATTGAGCGTACACCAAATTTTCCGCTGTCTCAATTTAATTTAGATACACCTTACTAAGCAAGCCAAGCATATAAACTTAAATAAGTTGCATTATTAATAGATTGTCATCAAAAAAGTGTTTTCGAAGACAATAAGCGATTTAGAAAAACATTTGTATTCCTCAATTGAGAGAAGCCGTGGAAAGTTTGGAAAAAAATTAAATAATCGATTAAACTTGAAACATTTATCGACATTTGCCTGGATGGAAAGTGATACTTATCCGGGTTGAAAGTGATCACTTTCCACCCACGTAAATGTCCCTTTTCATGCGGATAGATGCCAAAGTCAGAAATATGTTTGTTTCAAATTTTTAAAATGTCAACATTACATATGTGGTTGCAAATAAACGATTTTTTGTCTTATATTTTTTTCTCACCTGAATGTAATGTTACACTTTAAAAGGTTTTGATAATTTTGACTTGCATAAAGACATATTTAATGTTTTTCTCGAAAAAAGCTCATCACATTATAAAATTACAAAAAATATTTTTGAAACAGTTTTAATTGGCTAACAGAAAACACTATCAAAACAAAAAACAATATCAAAAATGAAAAAGAAGTCAGTATTGAAAGGTATTAGATAGGTAATTAGAAGATAGATATAAATGACAAACATATTACTACTTGGTAATATTTAATGTAAGTTTTTGTATTTAGGATATTTGTTTTTATTTATATTTCTAACTATAAAAATGACTTAGAATTTTATTTATTCGTTTTACCCTATTTAGTAAGCACACTTAATTTGTATATGCTAATGAAATAATCAAACTAGTTGAGGCCAATAAACGCGCCCTCAAATATAATTTATTTTTATAAAATACTCCTTAATACAATAGTTGTCACACCAATGACATTTTTATAAGTATAGTAGTTCTTCATATTATTTTTAAAATGAAGAAAAATGACAACCGAAATCTCAAGTTTTTTAAAAAGAAACGAAGAACCTATGCTGATAACTATTATACATTTATTTATATGTGTTCAAATGTTATTTTTACTTTTTAGTTTACTTTATAAAATTCTAGTTTTTAAATGTGTAATATGTTAATGATTTCCAACGATTTCCCACTTTCTAGTCTTGGAAATCTTTTCATCAGTTCGTCCGCCGTGTTGTCCAATGTCACCATTCTGAATTTTCAAAGGTTAATTAAAAATTCATAATTTGTAGTCACAAATTATGAATTTTTAATTACCCTTTGAATTTAATGCCTTCAAATACCTAATTTCAGTCGAATTTATCTAAATGACAAAATTCGTATAGCGTGTAAGCGGTTTGATTCTTAAATGTTGACTAAAAGTGCCTAATTTCTACTTTTAAATTCCTCCACCATTTAACCTCCACATTTTAAATGTTTAAATATGTTTTAATAGTTCATATTTTGCGCTCTTAAAAACCACCACCGAGTTTCTGTCGAATCGGCACAAATAACAAAAGTCATCCACTAAGTTGGCGCCGCCATTTGTGCATTTGGAAATATAAACTGAAAAGTCATAATATGCGCTCTTCAGTTTCCCCCTTTGAATAAATAGACAACAGGAAAGAACCCCGTGCATTATTTTTGGCAAGCTTTTGACAGAACTACTTCATTTTTATGACCTTATTTTTCTGATGTTTACGTTTCGGTTTGTTGACGTTTGTTGTCTTTGCAAATTTGAGTTTAAGCAGTTTATAAATAATACGCACATCGAATTAATATAAAAGTTGATTAAAAAGTTGTGTTGTGTGTTATAAAACGTAACAAAATCATTTTTGTGGTTTGCATTATCCTGAATACAAGAAATGGTTAGATGTGTGGCGTGCGGTCGTACCCGTATTGAAAGTACAAGGAAGAAAGGAATTTCATCTCAACTGTAAGTGAATTTGTATTTTCGTAAAAATTAACTTCACACTTTTAAATCCGGTTTAAAGGCAAACATAATTGTTATTATAATGAATATCATAATTCTTAAAGTGTCAAACAGTTAGGTTAGGAACCAAGTGTTATATAACACAACACTTTTGTGTTATATACCACTTTGTTAGGCCAAAACATTTAAATTATCGTAAGTATGTTTTAAAACGGAAGAAAAAAGTTGGAGTTATGGGTTTCTAGGAACATTTATAGGACAAAATAAGTTTTAATATCTAACATTATATTCTATTTTTTGGGTCTGATACTGTGATGAAGGGGAAACAGTTTGATTATATTTCTCAACAAATGTTATTTGTTTATCAGGCAGTAGAGGCAAACAAAAAAAAAATTAAATTCTTTTTGGAGATTTAAATTCACTTTTTAGACTTTTTTTAGGATAAATAGAATATACCTATACCTATACATACGTTTTTTTTAATTTCTATAAATATTTACGATATTTTGTTTTTTGCAAAAAGATAGTATTTTTCTTGTATTTATTAATTTATTTATTTATTGTAAGAAGTTGGTAACCAAAAACTAACCATAAGTAGCCCAAATATGTGCTTCCATAGTGCTAGTGTAAATATATAAGTCTAACCCAAAATTAATTTAAATCCATAAAAAAAAACTAATCTAATCTAACCTTACATCGTTTAAGATATCCCGAAGGCGAGCCGGTGGCCGAGAGCGTAAAGCTTTAGGTTTACACTGAAGTTAGTGTCGCAGGTCCTGGGTTCGAATCCTAGGTGGGTGCACGACTTTCCAAGTCTGCAGCTAATATTAGTGGTTAAAAATCCAACAGGGAAGAGTGTAAAATGAATTTCACTGTCCACGCCGGTAACCAGGCCGGGGGGAACCGGATGTTCCCGTGGTAGTTTGGGGGTAAATTCACACTCCCCGCCATCACATACCCTCTCAGGTGGAGGGGATGGCCGAGGTTCGGACTCCTCGATAAACTGTAGGGCCCGTCTGGCTGACATTTCCCAGACGTAAATTCCTCCCCCCATCCTTGAAGGGTGATTCTGGTCCCCCCTTTCCGCGCACCCTTCCATTCCCCCTATATGTTACGTCTGAACAAAAAGTGTACCACTAGGATGATCGGGCAGGGTCACGTTACCCGACCAGTCCCGAACATCCACGAAAAAACTAACTAGGCCTGGCCGAATACCTACGGGTGAAGGCCATATCAAACGAACAACAACAACAACAAGATATCCCGAAAATACTAACAGTAAAAATTTGGATTCTGTGAGCTTAAACTATATATATATAGTATTTATTGTTTAAATATTTACTGTGTACCCATTAATTCCACAAAAATGAACATATTTTAGTTCATGCTTAGTCTGAGTTATATGGCAATTTAGACCATGATAGTTAAGTTCATTTTAACAAACATATAAAAATTACTGAAAGTAAAAGTACTGAAATCCAGGATATCCTATATCCTCTGTCATCTTACGGAAAATATAATAAGTAAATAAATCAATGTGATGTGTTTATTCTTATATTAATAAAAGCCGAGATAAAAGCATATTTAATTACCAAAATTCAATAAACAGCATATCTCTTATGGTGTCCACAATAAAAGTATTTATCACCTTATTTTCTTCAAACTGTGCAAAAAAACATAGAATGGAAGGTTTCACGGCTTTGATCAATGAATAGAATGGAATGGAAGAGGCAGGGGACCCTCAACTTCTTTCGCAGTTGTTTAGTTAAGGCTAAAGGAGGATAGGTAGTGCTAGGTTAGGTCTGGTTAAGTTAGTTTACGTTTACAGAATCCACATTTTTATTGTTAGTATTTTTGGGATAAACGATGTAAGGTTAGTTTAGGTTTTTTATTAATTTAAATTAATTTTGAGTTAGCTTAAAAAAATATATTTACACACTAACAGCCGGTTGCACAAAACTTAATGGATGTTTAGAATATTTAACCGAACTTTCAGATTTGACAAGCTGCTTATAGAAATCCAGGAGCTAGGCTACTTAGGGTTAGTTTTTGGTTACCTGCAATAAATAACTTAATAAATACAAGAAAAATACTATATTTTTGCAGAAAAAAAAATTTAAAAGCGCATATAGAAGTTAAAAAAAATGATGTACCTATTATAGGTTTTGGAATATTCTATTTTTCCTATAAAGTCTGAAAATGAATTAAAATCATTTATCTCCAAAAAAGGGTTTCATATTTTTTTGTTTGTCTTTATTGCCCGTTAAACAAATAACAGACCCCAAAAAAAGGAGAATATAAAGATAGATATTAAAACTTATTTTGTCCCATAAAATTAGAAACCCATGACTCCAACTTTTTTTCTTTCGTTTTAAAACATACTTAAGGTAATTTAAATGTTTTGACCTAACAAAATATTACATGAAGTGTTACGCTACTGTGTTTTTATATACGACTTGGTTCCTAACTTAACTTTAAGAATTATCATTTTAATTATAATAACAATTATTTCTGCCTTTAAATCGGATTAGAAGTATCTAGTTAATTTCTTACTAAAATACAAATTCACTTACCGGTAGAACGAAATTCCTTTCTTCCTTGTACATCCAATACGGGTTTAGATTAAAAAAATAAATTGGTCAAAGCATCTCGAAGTAATAGATGAGTCGAGTTTTTGTACGAGGTGTAGTTTTTAGATAATTTAATGGTCAATAAATAAGCAGAGAATTTCAAATTCAGACGTTTTTTACATATTCATCACTAATATTCTCGAAAACTATGTCTTCTGCTACTACGGTAAAAAGAATAAATTGGTTTTTCTACAAAAAATAATGCACACTTATGAGAGTGTTATTGCACTTCGATATAAGAATCATAAATGTACTTTGGTTTAATGAGAGTTTATGCAAACTAGGAAGTACTAAATAAAAATGAAGGCGTAGGAACTTCTGGTACCTATATAATATGCATCCACAGACGTTACAAATCAGAATGTTTAAAGGTAGTACTTTTAAAACATTGAATACCTAATATTAATATTTTCTAAAATATAATGAAGCATTTTTAACCAATAAAATTTATTGGTACCGTATAATAGCAGTTCTATTTTAACTACTTTATTCACATCTCCTAAATTATTTTTGTATTTCTAGAATATCTTTTGTTTTTATTTGTATAGTATTAATTTTACCGAATTTTCTTCTAACCTAGTACGTCTTAGATGTATATATTTCGTATGTATCTAATCTTTTGTTCTGTCTTAAATTTGAGTAAATTTAAATGAAATAATAATACTTGGGCTTGTTTTTATTTAAAACGTAATTTAGACTATATTAATAAAATTATTTATGGCCTATCGTGTCTTAAATGCGTTGATATTTTGTATCTACTTAATTTTTCTAAATAATTTTAGTAACTCACAGAAAAATATAATTTTCTAGTTCAACTAAAAATAACCATTCTGCTCATTTCAAAAAAAAAACTCACTACATTTTATTTATTAAATTCAAGTAAAGTAATAAAAAGAAAGCAGAAATACAAAAAGGCAGTCGAAACGAAACAAACAAAAAAATGCCACGCATTTTACAGCTTATGGAAGCATAATATATATTTCAAATGATTTGCGAGTTTTTCCAAATAGGCTCTCCTATGGTTGCGTCGTTAAATTCTTAGTTGTAGGTATTTTTTAGTAGCAAGCTTTAAATCAAATTAATCTTATTACTGGGCACGAGTCGCGACAGTTGATCATCCAGAAAGGGTATTTGTACGAAAGATTTATTATGTAAAAAGTAAAATTTAATATCTTAAGTTAGCTATTAAAGACATTAATTTTAATGTTTTAGCAATTTTTTGTTAAACTGGCATCTGAAGTAATGTATCACACTAATTGGCATGTTTAATTTAGTCCATACCTTAATTATAATTCTTTTTCAAAAGTATTAAGTTTTCAATATGTTTTCTAAATTTCAAAGTAAAAAATCAATGTGGGTACGCTACTGAAAACCGGAAACATGGTGTCATTGTGACGGGCCATCGTTTTTATTCTTGAGACCTTCCCGGTCTAGTCAAGGTCATGGCTAGGCTCCTTCCTGTATATTTATTTATTCAAAGGTTTCCCCAAATACCGAATCTACTGCCTATGACAAAATTCGCTCTGCATGTTGGTAACAGACATCATTTTGATTGCTTTAATGTTCACTAAAAATTTATAATTTGTACTCTTACACTCACAAAAACACATATACCAACTTTCAGGAAAATCGTCATAAATAACGAAAATCTTCTATTTGGTGACGCTATTTCAAAATTTTAAATGTCCAAATATTCACTCTTAAATGGGTGTGCATAATTTGATGACCATCTTAATTTATTAAAAAACCTTCATCAAATATTAAACATTTAATTGGCTTCTCTAGCAGTACACGCTACCATGAACATAATTATTTAATTTATCCCTTAAGGGCTACTTTACTCTTAAAAAATTACTAGAATCGTGCGACCGCCGCTATTTATAACACTAACTCAACGAAAATATAGTCCTAAGAGACACTCTATAAGGGCTTTAAGCTACCGTAAAATGTATAATTTAATTCAGCCCTTAAGGGCTAGTTTACTCTTAACAAAATTTATTAAAACCGTGCGACCACCGCTATTTATAAACCAAACTCAACAAAAATTTAGAGACCCTCAACAAGGATTTTTAAGTTACCGTAAAAATAATTATTTAAATCAGCCCTTGAGGGCTACTTTACTCTTACAGATTTTCAAAAAGACCGTGCGACCACCGCTATTTATAAATCAAACTTAACAAAAATATAGTCCAGAGAAACATTTTACAAAAGCTTTATGCTACCATAAAAATTATTATTTAATTCAGACCTAAAGGGCTACTTTACTTTTAAAGATTTTTACTAAAACAGTGCGACCACCGCTAATTTGAGGGCAAACGTATTTTCCGCCTTATATAAAACTGGAAAAAAAGGCGTAACATGCTTTTACGCCCTAGGAGCAAACAGTAAGGACATTTAATATCATAAATCAAAACTTTGGTGCTTTCAACCAAATCAGCATGACAAAAAATATTTTTGCCGCAAAATCACTCTTTGGACTGATTTAAATAATTATTTTTATAGTAATTTAAAGCCCTTGTAAAGTGTCTCTCAGGACTAGATTTTCGCTCAGATTGATTTATAAATACCGTTGGTCGTACGGTTTTAGTATTTTCGTTAAGAGTAAAACAGCCTCTAAGGGCTGAATTAAGTAAGCATTTTTATGGTAGCATAAAGCACTTTTAAAGTTTATCTCAGACCTATATTTTCATTGGGTTTGGTTTATGAATAGCGGTGGTCGCATGATTTTAGTAAAAAAAATTAAAAGTAAAGTAGCCCTTTAGGGCTGAATTAGGCAATATTTTTTATGGTAGCATAAAGTTCTTGTAGAATGTCTAGCGGGACTATATTTTTGTTGAGTTTGGTTTATAAATAGCGGTGGTCGTACGGGTTTAGTAAATATTTTAAAAAGTAAAATAGCTGATTGAGATAATATTTTTTATGGTAGCTTAAAGCTGTTGTAAAGTATCTCTCAGGACTATATTTTTGTTGGGTTTGGTTTATAAATGGCGGCGGTCGCAAGAATTAGGTATATATTTTAAGAAGTAAAGTAGCCCTTAAGGAATGAAATAATTACTAATTTTTATCGTATCATAAAGCTCTTGTAAAGTCTCCCTCGAGACTATATTTTCGTCGAGTTTGGTTTATAAATAAGGGCTGAATTAAATAATAATTTTGATGGTAGCATAAAGTTCTTGTAAAATGTCTCTCAGGACTATATTTTCGTTGTGTTTGATTTATAAATAACGGTGGTCGCACTGTTTTAGTAAAAATATTTAAGAGTAAAGTAGCCTTTAGGACTGAACTAAATAATAATTTTTGTGGTAGCATACAGCTTTTGTAAATTGTCTCTGAGGACTATATATTCGTTGTGTTTGATTTATAAATAACGGTGGTCGCACTGTTTAAGTAAACATTTTTAAGAGTAAAGTAGCTCTTTCGGGCTGAACTAAAAATTAATTTTTATGGTAGCATAAAGCTCTTGTAAAATGTCTCTCAGGACTATATTTTCGTTGTGTTTGATTTATAACTAAAGGGTATGGCACTGTTTTAATAAAAGTCTTTAAGAGTGAAGTAGCCCTTTAAAGCTGATTAAATAATAATTTTTGTGGTAGCGTAAGGCTCTTGTAAAGTGTCTTTCAAGACTATAGTTTCGTTGTGTTTGATTTATAAATAACGGTGGACGCACTGTTTTAAAAAAAATCTCAGAAAGCTCTAGTAAAATGTTTCTCAGGACTATATTTTTGTTGTGATTGATTTACAAATAACAGGAGTCGCGCGGTTTTAGTAAAAACCTTAAGAGTATAGTAGCCCTTTAGGGCTGAATTAAATAATATTTTTAATGGTTGCATAAAGCTCTTGTAAAATGTCTCTCAGGACTATAATTTTGTTGAGTTTGTAACTTAAAGCGTGTGTAAAGTGTCTCTCAGGATTATATTTTCGCTAAGGTTGGTTTATAAATAGCGGTGGTTGCACGGTTTTTGTAAATTTTGTTAAGAATAAACTTGCACTTAAGGGCTGAATTAAATAATTATTTTCAGGGTAGAGTGTACTACTAGTGAAGCTAATTACACGTTTAAAATTTGCTGAAGTTTTTTTAATAAATTACGATGGTAGCACGTTTTTTATTCTGGTCAGCAAATTATTTATGTCCCTTTTAAATAACCCTTACCCCTATATATACGATTTTCACAAACACAAACCTTCGTACGGCATGTTGACATTTTTAATGTTAAAATGTTGCTCCAGATAATTACCGATTTTCAGTCGAAAATGCACAATTACGAAATTCGTACGATATATAGTGGTCCACAGTGAGACGATTTCTACAAAGTTAATTTTTTTTCAAAACTAGTTATAGGTTTATTTAAGAAAACTGGTTCAGAATGCAACTTAGCCTTTATTTTACTTAAAAACATATGAAAAAACTAAAAAAACTTAAATACTAATAATTAAGACACATTTATTTATAACCTTGCAAATTGTCTTACTGTACCCCATTGTGGTATACAGTGAGACTTAATGTGGTACACAGTAAGACACGGTTCACTGCACATCTAATTGGCCAAAATTAACCTTAAACTGAACACATTGGTTTTGTCGTTTGGTTTTCCCAAATAATGTTGGAACTGGCAAAATCATCACTATGTCTTGGGATAAAACACTAGCTACTTCTGGAATGGTTGGATAAAAGAATTTGTTTGACTTATTTCTTCTTCTCATGTAACTAATATCATATTCGGAGTCACAGGATATCTCACTTAAAATTTTGCCAACAAAATATCTGACGGACTTTTTCCCAGCGAACTTCACAACCACGTAGTCGCCGATTGTGGCATTCCTATCTAGTTCTTCAAATCCGGTTATAGGAGCATCCATTTCCACATCATAATCCGATGAGCTGGCATATGGAGGCTCTTCTTCGCCACTTGATGAACTACTTTCCTGTTCTATTACATTTCTTTTTACTACATTTGCTTTAGCTTTGCGTCTTTCGGCGCTCTTTGATTCCAACTCCATTTTTTCCGGAGTATCTGTGGGAATAAAACTTTTTCCACGCTTTCTGTTTTGAATTCGTTTTCTTTGAGCTGCTTTGGGGAATCCTCGAAACTCCTGAGGGGTTAAAAGTGTTTTGGTTCTGTTTAAGGATTTAGAGTTATCACAAGTGGCGGAGGCAGCATCAATATTTAAGGATTTGGATGTATTTATGATCGAAGATGTAGACGGTTTAGGACTATCTGTAACGCAGGTGAGATTTAAAGATGTGGACGGTTTAGGACTATCTGTAACGCATCCGTGATTTGAGGATGTGGACGGCTCAGGTTCAGGCCCATCTGGAACACAACTGGGATTTGAGGATGTAGATGGTTCAGCAGGCCTATCTGTTACGGAGCTCGGAAGAAAATCGTCTTCGGTAAAAATGTCTTCATTAAAAGGAAAAATTCCTGACTTGCGGAATCCCGATGTTATGTTAATAGGAGTCATAGAATGTTGAAATGCACTAGTAATACACTCTGGTACATCATAGATAGTCATTGGAATGCCAGGGTGGTGCATAAGCCAGGAGTCGACAGCTCGGTTATAGTGTGCTTTAAAAGAAAAATAAACGCCAACATCTAATGGCTGTAACTTATTGCTGCAGTGAGGCGGGAAGGTTAAAATAGTGACTCCATTAGACTTGGCAATGTCAATACAGTCAATTGAAAGATGACTTTCATGGTTATCTAGAAGCAATAATGTTGGGTTTGTCAACGAGGAGTTCGTATATGATACAAAGTGGCGCATAACTTCCACAAATAACTCGCTGTTCATCCAGCCAGACGGTGTTGCAAGTCCCAAGCTACCAGGTGGTGCATTGCGAAGCATGTGCGGTTTGAAATGCACTCTAGGAAATATAATAGCTGGAGGAATAGTGTTTCCTAAGGCACTTATAAAGCAGCAAGTTGTCACCAACGACCACTCCAAAAACACTCCTACATTGTGTTTATTAAAGGATGTAGCACGTGAGAGGCTACGCCCTTCTGGTTGTCTGATGCTGAGGGTGGGATGCCGTTTTAAAAACCCTCTCATCCATTCCAAACCTGCGGATTTATTTTCAGACCATTTATTTGGAATCTGAATATTATTTTTTTTGCCATTTCGTATGCTAAACGACGACATCCCAGAGTTGAAATGCCGTAATTCATTTTTGAGCACGTCCCAAGGTAGTCTGCCAAAGCATCTTCTTGTTCTTTTGTCATAATTTGTCGGCATTCATAGAAAGGCCTCATTCTAACATCATCACCACCGCTACTTCTTTGTTTCTTGACGTACCTAAATTAAAAAGATAGTGTTTGTAATACGAGTATTATCCCTTTTTTTCATTTTTACCTTGCTAAGGTCTGAAATGAAACGCCCCTTTGTTCCGCTGCTTTTCGCAATGGAAATCCTTCTTCTAAAACTAATTTTACGGCACTTTTCATTTGGTTCTCGGAAAATGTTCCTATGTTTGTTTTTCTTTTTCTATTCCTTGCCATTTTCTAAAAATATAAAATACGCTATATTACCTTACCTAATGTTCCAGCGCAAGATGGGGCACACTGAGACGAGTCTCAGTCTGCCCCACCTAGGGCTGTCTTACTGTGCCCCACAGATGCCATATTTATAAATTCACAATGTTTTTGTAAACTAGATTATAAACAAAAAGTGGTTCAATGGTAAATGCATGCACAAATAGCTTAAGTTTACTTACCGCAAATCTCAAAATTTAAAGTGAAGACAGATCAACAGGACGTATGCAAAATTTAGTTGTATGGTAAAATTAACACAAACAGTCTCCTGTACAGAAAAGAACAAACTAAATGACCCACGCGTTCGGTCGTAGATTCGACACGTAAAAATAAGTTTAGGCAAGGAGGGGCGTAAGCAGCGATGTTGCCATTGACTCAGAAGTCGTACTGTCTCACTGTGGACCACTCTCCCCTATATATATATATATATATATATATATATATATATATATATATATATACCACTTGTCTCCTCTCTTAAATGTTTTATATACGAAAGTATGAAATGGCATTGTCACTCGAACTGTATACCAATGCCAAATTTGAAGTAAATCGAAAAGTCCAAGTGGGAAAAAAACCATAGATTTGAACCAGGCAAACGACTAAAAAAGCAAACAAACCAAGAAGTTAAGCTAACAAAAGCGTGGTATAAGTTAAGTCCAATTTTCCCGTCCCTTACAAAACCGATTAAACGGATATTATACTGAGCTAGGTAGACTACAGACTCCGGTCCTGTCCGAGTTAGCTCCAGACTAGAAATATTAAAAAACCTAGGTGGTTGTAAAGTTTTAATATTTCCATCAGATGCTCTCTCAATGGTATGGAATTCGCTATAGAATTTTTTTCTGTTTTTAAATAAACCTATGAATACTTTATACCGTTTGAAAGATAAACAATCAGAAAATGACTGTTGTGTAATAGTTTTTTGATTTAGGGTCATTTTTCGGAGAAAATAAATGGTAAAATTCCTTAATTTTAGGGAACATGTACTCGAGTGGATAAAAAATATAAAAAATAAAGTAAATTCCTAAATATTATCCTAGGCGCCGCCGCTCAAATAGTAATTGTAATTTATTCTGTTAGCCCAGTTTCTTTCAGTGTTATATTTGTATTTTCCAACACGTCAGTACCTTTTCATGTTACTTTGAATGTGACTTGACCTTGTCGCCGATATTTTGTTTGCTGTGTGCAGTTCAGCCTTAATGTACATGCATACATTTAACTTTATTCAAAATAAATGAAAAGAGCGTAGTGCTAAAATTGGGCTAATTTCGACCGAATGAATGCCCTCTTAACAAATGAAACAGACTTTCAAAATATTTTTCTTTTATATTAAAAATAGAATGAGAAACAAAAAAGTTAAACCAAGTTTACTTCTGTAATGGTGTGTAACAAAGGCTAACTAAAGAAAACTGGAGATATCAGAGCATAAAGCCTGGGTTATAGATTAAAAATGTTTGCGTCTTGCGTCGCCGTTTGCGCTGTTCTGAAGTTTACCTAACGTAAAGGAATGGGTACGGTTATATTTTAGCCGCCATCCCTTTGAGTTTCCGCTAGACGTCGAAAAGATGGCGATCTTTAACTTTGATGGAAGCGGCTAGCGTAAATCGACGTTTGCCTTAAGGCGTAACCAATGAAATTGGTGGATTTTAGAGGGCCTTTCAAAAAGTTCGTCCTTCGTAATACATCTGACATTAATATATACACATAACATCCACGTCTATTTAAAAAAACTGCTTGGGGTCATTGTCTTTAATTTTAAGAAAATACTGGTAGGAGTTTTGAATATTTCTAAAAAACAGCAAGACAAAATTGCATTACACAAAAAGGCCATAAATATAAAAGTAAGGTTAGTTCCACAGGCGACGCATAGCGGCAACGTTTTCAATCTATAAGACGGGCTAAGAACCAGCATCAACGCTTAGCTCAAACGGACGACGCAAGACGCAAACTTTTTCAATCTATAATCCAGGCTTTACTAGATGTAACTTAGCCCAACTCTACAAATTATATGCTAAAAATTATAAATGGGACATTTTTAATTAGGTTACCATTAAAAAAAATACAACTGCAAGATATAGGATTCGTGATTCTTATTGAATAATGTACCTATTTTAAAGGTCTTGGTATGGGGAAATAATATTTACTCTTCAGGTTACTACTATTGTGCAGAGTTTCTTGGAAGACTTAAAACTAGCAATAATTTGTTTTATTGTAAAAGTTAAACGCAGAAAACAGCAAAAGACATTACTTCTTTCTTCAGTTTGCTTTAAATACATTTTTATACATACAGTAAAACAAATACAAATATTCAGTATTATAATAGAGAAGTTGTATCAACAACATTCAAACCATCTCGAAACAATTTAAATTTTGTTCCAGCTAATGCCTTGGTTAACATATCTGCTTCCTGAAATTCTGTTGATACATATTTCATTAATATTAATTCTTTTTCAATACAATCTCTTACAAAATAGTGTTTCACATCAATGTGTTTTGATCTTTTGCTTTCTAATGTAGAAGCAATTTTAATGCAAGATTGATTCAAATACAAACAGGGAAATACATTGTTGCAAAATACTTCATTTAATAACTGCCCTAAAAACAAAGTTTCACTGATAGAAGTTGATAAAGCTATATATTCAGATTCGGCACATATTTTGCTTCTTAGTTTTCCAGTGTATAATATTATTATTTAGCTTTACTATAAATCCTGTAATACTTTTTCTATCTGCCATGTCATTTGCGAAATTAGAATCAACATAACTTTCCAGTTGAACTTTGGAATTATTACTTTTTGTAAACTTTAAACCAAAGTTTTCAGTTAGTTTTAAATAACGTAAAACTTGCTTAAGATAATTCCAATGTTCTGTGCTATAACAATTTTGAAATTTACTGAAAAAACTGACAGAGTAACACAAATCAGGCCTAGAGCCTAACATGATATACATCAAACAACCAATGAGTTCTTTGTATGGTAGATTTAAATGACTATTCTTATTACTAGAATCTAAATGCAATTTTGGTTGCATTGGCACATTTTATCCTTTGCAATGTGTCATATTAAATTTCTTTAAAACTTTAGTAATTAATTTCCTTTAAATGATATACAAACAATTATCAATTTTACTTATTTCTAAACCCAGAAATGTTATATTTTTATTCTTTATTCTCTTCAAAACAGCTGTTATCTTCCCTACACGAAATTATCAAAAATATATAAAATATTTCATTCCCCCGCAAATACTCTTATTGGTTAAGAAAACATCCCTAAACTAATTCAACTTAGCCATAATTTTCTGCAAAGGTCTATGGGTACTAAACCCAATAGTTTCGACCATTCTGATTATTCATTCTGCGGTCTTTATTAATTAAAAAATATCCTATAATACGTATACCTGTATCATATAACATTCGTGGTTAAAAATATATAAGAACAGTAAATTTTTGAAAAACATCATGCTAAACACACAACTTTCTGGTAACCTTAATACACCATTGAATGTACTATTTTTCTCCCACATATTTTTAAAACGCCCCAAATGGAGAGAGCAGTTTCTCAGCTTTTTTAAACGCGTTAAATTACACATAAAACTTTAGTATTCATAAACAATCCTTTAGAAAATCATTACCAATATATTCTGACTAGACCCAATGCCAGTACAGTTTTTACCTCTGACAAAATGGCGCTTAGGTGGTAGCATAAGCAACTACAACAAGTTTGACAAATCTTGTGTTGTATCCATAATAATCGAAAAAACCCTTTGTTGATTTCCGTTTTTCATCCACAGTCAAATACACAGACAAACGGTCAGACAGGCAGACCGACAGACAAACACTCTTACATACACAAAGACAGACACATCAACAGACATATAATATAGCAATTTCTTAAAGTTTATTTATTATACAAATGTTAATAATCGTAAAAATGTACTTGCACATTTAAGAACAATCAACAAGAACTCTCCAATATGCTCTGGAGCTTATTTCCACATTTAAAATAATAAAATGTGTTAATTCTCAACTTAAAAGTACGCCCAATCAAAACCTGGGATGCATGTAGATTTAAAAAATACCCTCTAAATAACCAAAATGTGTGTGTAGTTTACATAAGAACTAACTCAAAACGACAGATTTATAATTTAAACACCATGTAGTTGTAGATACAGATAGACCAAACAAAACGCAGGATTTTAGTTAATGATTTTTTTTTGAATTGTAAGTCTATAGCTACAGAAGTATATGTTTTTGAAATGTTTAAAAGACAAATTTTACAATCACACCTCTCCTCTCCTTTGGTCGTCTATATTATATATCAAAAGTTAAAAGTAGTAGGTAGTTTAAAATTGTAGAATTTTAAAAAATGTCATACGTTTAGAATTTTCATAATTTTTTTTATGAATTTTAGGAAGCAAATTAAAGAAACGTGACTAACATCATGTTTTAAAACTGTGGTATCCTTTGTTAGTTCATACATTTTAAATATTATAATGTGAATTGTATATATTTATTTAAAAAATGTAATAAATTTGAAATATTTTCTTCAAATCTCCACGTTTTAAAATTTCGTTCCTCCAATTCAATATAGTTCCTCCCTTTTTCTGCACTGAAATTAATTGAAAATGTAACTTCTACAGCAAAAAGACCTACCTCTTAAGGCTGTAACGAAGTTAATACATTTTTGTGAAATGTATGCATCGATTCGCTATTCAATTTCAATTCAATTATTAATCATAATAGTAAATTTCCCTGAGAGTGCTATAACGCACCGCGCCAGTAATGCGCTAAGCAATAAGCATCGCCAGGTATTAGACGTGATGAAACCACCGTCTGATACATCACGACGGGCTCGTGCAGGACAGCCATCGGCTCCGCTTGGCGCAGAAATCGGGCCTATATTCAATAGTAGGTTGAGTTCCACCGACTGGAAGTCCTAGACTAATGCAGGAGAAGCAAGATAGGTATCTCGCACCAGACCGCTCATCCCGCGCACGCGCATTTTTGAGTGGGAACCGTCGTTGGCTCTGTATTACCGTTCTATCGTTCTTCGGAAAGTTTACTGTGATAATCGTTCTTAATTTCGTCTCGATGGGGAGTATCATAGGTCTATTTAAAAAAAAAACCATTTCTTAATAAGATGTTTATTTCCTATACTAATTACGCTTTTTTATATGCGACAAACAAATTCACAAATAAATGCCCTACGAGCTAACAGTAATTCTATATAATTGTCATTTAAAGTCATTAAAAGACTAGAATCAATATCGAATATAGGTAATCCTCTCACTTCTCCTTTAATCCGGTAATTTATATGTAGATATTCTCCAGTATAAAAGATGGCACTTAACAAAAATCATCTGTAGCAGATTTATTACAAAAATACAATATTACCGTAAATTGAAAAAAACAGAATACACCACACAATAACTTTTAATGATGAAATCACTTGTGACCGCCAAGACACAGTACCTCTATTCAACTTTGAATGCTTTGGTTTTAAAACACCTCAGATGGTACTACAAACATTGCTGAAGTGAATATGACGAGGTACACGTTTAACGCGATATTTATTATGATTACTTTCAAGATTAAAATGCGTCACACAAAGACAGCTGACATTCAAGGTCACACATCCTCAAGGTCAAACAATATAGCACACGTGTGCTCCCAAGGTCAGGGAGCTGGGCTTAATTCAAGGACGAGTGGAGGAGGTGTAACACTATCTGTATACTTTTAATGCTTCATTGGTATGTACAAATGTGTCAACAAAACAATAACTTTTAATCAAAGGTCTTATTTTCTGATGAAGCGTGTTTCACACGAACTGGAATTTTTAACACACATAACGCACACGTTTGGCAAAACGAAAATACTCATGCTCTACATATAATGAACTTTCAAAACCAATTTAAAAAAAATATTTGGTCAGTTCTAATAGGAAACCGTTTCATAGGACCCTATTATCTACCAGAGTATTTAAACGCCAATAATTATTTGGACTTTCTCAAAAACCATTTGTTTGAACTTTTGGACGATGTCCCTTTTTTAACGAGGCAACATATGTGATTCATGCACGACAGTGCGCCACCGCACTTTTCAAGGGATGTAAGGGTGTGGCTACACCAAAATTATCCCCGCAAATGGATCGGAAGAGGAGGAGATACACCTATACCGCGCGCTCGCCCGGGTATCTTAGAAGAAAAAATGTATTCTGCCCCAATTCTCTCTGTTGACCATCTTACTGCTAGAATTGATGCTGCCTACAACGAATTATCCCTTGCTCGGCATACACTACAAAACACTTTCTTAAAACTTTTAGAGAAATTTCAGCAATTCTAGTGAAGTTACAGTATGTGTTAGAATTCTAGTTAAGTAGCGTAGTTAAAAAAATGACTGTTAATGTTAATATTAAGTTAGTTTTTTACTTTTTCAAACTAATCTAATTATTTGTCGTTAGTGCTATTAGAACTGTTTTTTTTTTCTTTTATCCCAGGTAATGTATCTGGGCTTTTATAACAACGGGTTTCAAAACTAATTAAGTAAGAACAATTTTGTCTAATTGGAATTAATTTAGCTACATTGATGTAATAAACTGAAAATATCTCATAAACTCATTAAAAACTTATGATTGTAAAGTAAACAATAATAATGTATATGTAAGATATTTTGTAGTATATTTTATGTAGCAAATATATAGATTATTGAGTTTGTAAGACTCTAAAGTTTTTTATTTCATGTATAAAGCCTACAGTTGCCTTGGGTGGGTGATATCCGTATATTTTGATTTTGTTTCATATGTCTACCGATCAGTGGCGGCTCGTGGATTTAAGAACGGGTGAAGCGCAACGTAGGCAGGTGCATAGCGCTGGAGGAAAATTTTTCGGGGTGCCACGCCCAAAATTGGTATTTTTTAACCTTTTATGAGGTTAATTATTCATAGCTTTGGAGAGTTTTTAATACTTAGGGGAAATAATATGAATTTATAAGATTTTAACTATATTTTTTTGATCTTAAAAAACAGTTATGTAGGTATATCTAAAAGCTAATTTCGATTCGATTCGATCGATGTAAAACTGCTTCCGTCTCCAATGATCCGAACCCACTAATTTACATTAATTCTATAACAAGCAAACAAGCGCCTTCAGCCTGCAGCAGCAGTCTTTTGCCGCTCCCATCTCTATTTGGTCTACGGATATTCACCATTGCGTTGCCATAGCAACTGCCGTAAATAAATCTAAGCGAGAAGGCCGGCGTGCCGAGGGCGTCTGATGCGGAATTTGTTACTGCTGATTTATTATTCCTCAACGGGTCGCTCTTATGAAAAGGTGTTCAGCGCGCCTCGTTTTTATATCATTATTATTTTTTGAGTATATAACGCACTAGTTTTGATAGAAAATAATGGTATAATTAAGTAAATAATGTGAAGTTATATAAAACAAACTACATTTTTATAATAAAAATGTAGATTATAAAATGCTTAATATTTTAAAAATATTTTTATTTTTAAGTAAATTGATGTAGGAAAATAGGAAAATGTATCCCCTGACGAGCCACCACTGCTACCCATTCGTAAATGCAGCAAATGTATAGACTATAGAGCATTAAGTTATAAAAAGGACTAGTTTTTGTTTTATGTATAATGCCTACAGGTGCTTTGGGTGGGGGATATACGCATACTTTTTTTTGTTTCAGGTTGTGAAACCACCTCCGCCATTCCATCAGAAGTTCTTGAAGATTAATTTAATAAAAATTTTATGATTGAAACCGTTTTGTAATCGTTTTGGTTCGTCTAAGATTGTATACCCTTAATAAAATAACCATCTTGAATTATCTGGGACTAGTTTATTCAACTCTACTTCTAGTTACATTGATTTTGTCAAAAACAGTTTACATGTGTCTCAATATTACGATATACTTACACATCAATAATTCTTGTGTATATATTGTAAAATATACCTGTATTATTACTACACAACCTACTTTCATTTTATTAAACAATATTCGATGTACAGGGTGTACTGTGTACCATATCACAAGTATATGTAACATTCTAACAGTAAATATACGACAAACAGTATAAGCAAATATAGTGTATGTTTATGGGTATATATATTTTGTATTATCAAAGTTAAAATATAAAGTGACTATTCGTCCCTACTTAGACGAGACAGTCCCGATTTTGAGATATACGTCCCGAATTTAGAGGCATCCCAATTTTTTCCCGCTTTTGAGATATATACTTTTAATATTTTCCTATAAATGTTAAAATTTCTACAATTAACTATCGATGGTAAAACCAAATAGGTATATTGACTATCTAGCAGCTGACATCGACAATTCTTAACCGACTTCCCCTTTGTTTATTTCTCAAATTTTGGAGGGGTACACGGACAAGATACAAATAATATATTTTTGTCAGAGTGTAGACCAATCTATATTGTTCAAAATGCTATACATACAGCATCAAATCTTTTGCCGATTGACATTGAAAGCATAATTGTAAGAGTATAATCGTATTTTAACATCTATACTGGTAGAGTAGAAGAACTAAAGGAATTCTGTGAAAGCGTTGAAGTCGAGTACCAACAAATTTTAGGGTACAGTAAAACTAGTGGCTGGCCTTACTTCCAGCTGTAAAGAGAATTTTAAAAATGTATTTGCCTTTAAAACCCTACTTTGTTTCAATTGAGAAATGTCCACAAATAATTAATAACTTTTTTTTAAACGAATGTTCTGAGGTTTGGTTAAAATTTCTTCAAAATATGGCTTCTATGTTTCAAGGTGTTTTAAAAAAATGGAGGTGATAAAATAAACTTTTTAGGGGTCAAGGAAATTCTGGAAATGCTTAAAAGTAAATTAAAATCGAGGCTAGAAAATAAATTTGTTCCGAGAATTCGAAATGATTTAATCGTACTTGAAAATGAAGGACAAGGAAAAGTGGTTTTTGAGATATGTTAAAAACTTTTTTGCCAATAGCATTTAATGAAGTACAGACAAGAATTTCTTTTAAGAAAATTTACTAAATGCGACATTAATGAAAATGATCTATTCCATGAAATACAGGTACTTCCTGAAAACAAACTAAACCACTGGAGAGTGTCTATATTGTAAAATATACCTGTATTATTACTACACAACCTACTTTCATTTTATTAAACAATATTCGATGTACAGGGTGTACTGTGTACCATATCACAAGTATATGTAACATTCTAACAGTAAATATACGACAAACAGTATAAGCAAATATAGTGTATGTTTATGGGTATATATATTTTGTATTATCAAAGTTAAAATATAAAGTGACTATTCGTCCCTACTTAGACGAGACAGTCCCGATTTTGAGATATACGTCCCGAATTTAGAGGCATCCCAATTTTTTCCCGCTTTTGAGATATATACTTTTAATATTTTCCTATAAATGTTAAAATTTCTACAATTAACTATCGATGGTAAAACCAAATAGGTATATTGACTATCTAGCAGCTGACATCGACAATTCTTAACCGACTTCCCCTTTGTTTATTTCTCAAATTTTGGAGGGGTACACGGACAAGATACAAATAATATATTTTTGTCAGAGTGTAGACCAATCTATATTGTTCAAAATGCTATACATACAGCATCAAATCTTTTGCCGATTGACATTGAAAGCATAATTGTAAGAGTATAATCGTATTTTAACATCTATACTGGTAGAGTAGAAGAACTAAAGGAATTCTGTGAAAGCGTTGAAGTCGAGTACCAACAAATTTTAGGGTACAGTAAAACTAGTGGCTGGCCTTACTTCCAGCTGTAAAGAGAATTTTAAAAATGTATTTGCCTTTAAAACCCTACTTTGTTTCAATTGAGAAATGTCCACAAATAATTAATAACTTTTTTTTAAACGAATGTTCTGAGGTTTGGTTAAAATTTCTTCAAAATATGGCTTCTATGTTTCAAGGTGTTTTAAAAAAATGGAGGTGATAAAATAAACTTTTTAGGGGTCAAGGAAATTCTGGAAATGCTTAAAAGTAAATTAAAATCGAGGCTAGAAAATAAATTTGTTCCGAGAATTCGAAATGATTTAATCGTACTTGAAAATGAAGGACAAGGAAAAGTGGTTTTTGAGATATGTTAAAAACTTTTTTGCCAATAGCATTTAATGAAGTACAGACAAGAATTTCTTTTAAGAAAATTTACTAAATGCGACATTAATGAAAATGATCTATTCCATGAAATACAGGTACTTCCTGAAAACAAACTAAACCACTGGAGAGAAAATAAAATTGAGACTGATATGAACTGGGTCGAAATTTTTAAATATTTTGACGAAACCAATATAGGGTTTCAAAATATTCTAAAATTAGTAGAATATATATTGTGTTCACCTGGTACTAATGCATCTACTAAACGTGTGTTTTGTATAATTAATAAAATTTGGACAACAGAAAAACTCAATTAACTCTATTGGTATTTATAAGGATATTTCAAAACTTCCAACCATTTTTAAACAAATATATAAAAGCGAAAAATATTCCTAATTAATTGTTATTGTTAATATTATTAGCTGAATGATTTTTTTTGCTATGCTATTGCTTTATTAATCATTAGACCGCTTCTGATCTGAAATACAGCGAGGAGCACTCTTTAAATGAATGTACGTTAGATATCTTAAAATGTACAAATTGTTGTAAATGGAATCGGGAAAATTGCTTGGGATGTTATTAATTGTTAAGCATAACAGGCCGCATGCAATGAAGCAATTAAAATATATCGGTCTGCTATCAAAATGTGAGAGTTCTTCGTGGTAAAACGCATGAATTTTTGCAGGGCTTCATGAATTGCCATTTTGACTTAATTGTTATAACTGAAACTTACCAGATTATGTGAGTTTTCTGGACGGGAACTTTCTTCGAAATACTAATTGAATAATTGAATTCAAAATACTAGCTAAAGGATTCTTGATCTTATTCTGATAATATAATTCTAGTTGCAACGTAGATTCGACATTCGTAATAAAGAAGATAACCACCACCTTGCTTTAATGTTTTCCTTTAAAAAACCAAAATCAAATAATTTTAAAAGTTGGATAAATTTAAATATGAATAACTTGTACAATTTTCGTAAAGATGATTTTAATTTGCTTTATAACTCATTTCTACAACAAGACTGGTCTTTCTTAGAAAACCAGACAACGGTAGAAAATGCCTGTAATGCATTTTATAAAATAATATACTCGATATCACCATTTGCCAAAATTATTAAAAATATAAAACTAAAAGGTAAAGTGCATAAAAAATATGGCGGCATGCAGGAGTTGGAAAGATTTCAGACTTTGAGATCCAAAATCAAAACTCATATAAATACATCATATAAAGAATGTATCCTAAAAAGTAAGCGAACAAACGCTTTTGGAACTTTGTCAAAGGCC
Source organism: Kuschelorhynchus macadamiae (assembly GCA_030620095.1). Classification (NCBI taxonomy): domain Eukaryota; kingdom Metazoa; phylum Arthropoda; class Insecta; order Coleoptera; family Curculionidae; genus Kuschelorhynchus; species Kuschelorhynchus macadamiae. Next base: position 206,213 of record JAUTXW010002718.1, on the reverse strand, counting down.
GACGTGAAATGTGAAACAAAAGGCATTCAAGAAATATGCATTTCAATGACAGTGTTGCCAACATAACTTGTGAAAATTACCCGTTAATATGATGTTCCTTTTCACTAATACGTTTTATTATAAATAACAATGTGTTTATCTATAAAGTTTGTTTCATATTGTCGTTCCAGAATTTTGATGGATAGAAGGATTTTATCCGTTTATTTTTAAACTGTGAAATATATTTTTAGAAATATTTATACTCGACAGCAAAAGTTATGGTACGAGCGGGGATCGAACCCGCACCTCTGGATCACTGATCCATCGCTCTAACCAATTGCGCTATCGTACCACTAATAAGCAATTCGTTATAAATTGTACATATTCAAACCCACCAGTATCATAACCATTGTTGATCCTGCCAGAGTTTTGATATGTTATTTCAAATGTTTTTGTTTTTTTTTAATGTCCGATAAAATTTGTGTTCACATACCTTAGCCATTAAAACCCCAGTTTTCTTTCGTTGTAGTATTTTACGTAACTATTATTATATTTGAATATTTACTTGTTAGATTAAAATATATATGATGGTACCTGGTGGTAAATATGTTCTTGAAAAAATGCAATTAAAAAAATGAATGCTTACTATTCCTATTGCCTTTGTGTTTACCAAACCAATATTTTTTAATTTTTAACTTAAATTTAAATAATTTAAATTAAACTACCTATATTACTATATTTTTTTAATATCTTATTAAAGTTCTACCACCATTGGTGTCTATCACTTCCCGACGGGAATATATCGAAATATTCTAATATTCGACATAAATGACTAGAACCCTTCACATCACACCATCATTTATCACACTCATAACTAAATCAGATACAAAGTATCGGATACTTATAAATAAAGTACCAGATACTATCAAATACTCGAAAAAGTATCAGTTGCACATCACTAGACCCAAACAATCATAGAAGTGAAGTTAGCAACGTTGCTGGAGAAACGTTACTAGCAACGATTTTGCACATCCGGTTAGTGTTGTAAATATTCGGATGATTTTGATATTCGTACCATACGGAATCGGATGAAAATGATATTCGGATTAATGATTACGTATCCATATACCAAAATTGCTCTTTCGGAAGGAATACGAAATATTAAAAACTACATAATACATATGTGAGAGGGAGAAACATACGACGTTTCTTGTCAAATCTACCGATTTGACCTTTTATCTATTGATCAGATCTGATTTTAATTAAAAATCTACCGAAAATTTAAAAATGTATCTTATTGTTAAAAAAATTGAAAATACGCCGTACTTTATGTTGCGTTATAGTTCGAAATTATAGGTTAACGAAATATATATTTTAAATTATTACTATTTTATTCCGTTCTTGTTTGGTCGTTTTCTGTTAAATCATCGGACAATAAATTTGCCCTGTGTAAATTATGTCATCATAAATTAAAATATTTTATTAGTACTGGCAATTAAGGTCGTTTTTGATGCCCGAATTATACGAATTGAATCAAAAATATGCTTGTATACCACCCACGTCGGTGCCAAGTAAGAGACTTTTTTTCTAAAGCGTGTCTCTTTGCAAACCTTAAAAGAAATAAAATCTCATCAAAACATTAAACAATTGTTTTTTAAATACTTTAATATTTTTTAATTTTTAAACCAAAGAGTATTTGTTTTATAGGTAATCAAACCAAAGCCTTTCATTTTTGTTTATAATGTTTTATTTTTTTTTTAAGATTTTTACTTATTTTTCTGTTTTCAACAAACTCAACAACAAACAAAGAGTTCTTCGTTTATTTAATGTGCCATTTTTTTTTGTAAATAACACGCGCCCATTTTGTTTTATATTTAATTTAATACTTTTAGACAGTTCGTAACAATCGGCACTGTCTAAACTAGGAAAAGACATACGATCATGTCATGCGCCATCAAAATATTCCCTCGAATCTCGATTCGAATACCTTACCACACAACATACATAAATTAATACGTATAAGACAATGTTCTGTTTAATTTATCTATCGCTCGTCCTTGTTCGGTACTACGTATTGATTTTTACCAAAATATTCGGATTAATCCGAATATGTTGATATTCGGATGCGACGGAAATTTTAATACGTATTCTTACATCACTACCGCCCGTACACATTCAAAGCGGAGGGGTAAAGTAAATGTTTTTTAGCTTATTAATGGAGTTGTTTTTATACTTTGTAAATCAACCAGTGACTTTATTACAATAAAAATTATTGAAATGATAAAAATTAAAATTATTTAAAACAGAATTTGTGTCACTTAGATACTCTGATTCTGATTGCTTGTAGTAATAATCAAATTAACAATATTTTTAAACCAAGACTTGTGCCGACTACTATTTAGGTGGTGTTTGTTTCTCATAATAATCAAACTAGAGTTTTAATATAATGGCTTAGGGGACAAGGGGATGAAAACACCACCATTACTAATATTTTTAAACCAAGACTTGTGCCACTTAAATTAATACAATGTTAAAAAGCAAAGGATAAGAGGGTAAAAAGAACCCCATAAAAATTAAAATAATATTTTTTTAACAAACCAACTACATGTTTAGGTGGGGCCAAAATTAGGGGACAAAGGGGTGAAAACACCACCATAAAATTTTAAAAAAATCATATTTTTACAGCAAGAATATACAACAAAAATATTTCAATAATAATTTACCTACCGTATAAAAATTAAAATAAACGTATCTTTTAAACCAAGACTTGTGCCAACTACATTAAGTTTCGTTTCTTTCTCACAATAATCAAACTACAGTTTTAATATAATGGCCGAAATTAGGGGATAAGGGGGTGAAAACACCACCATAAAATTTTTAAAAAATCATGTTTTTTTTAGCGACACTTGTGCCACTATCAGACTCTGGTGGTGTTTACTTTTATCAATAATTTAACTAATTAATACAATATCCAAAAGCAGGCGATAAGAGGGTAAAGACAGCCCCATAAAAATTTAAATAATTATACTTTTTGAACCAAGACGTGTACCAAATACATATTTAGGAGTATTTGTTTCTCATAATAATCAAACTGCAGTTTTAATATATGGCCAAAATTAAGGGATAAAAGGGTGAAAACACCACCATAAAACTTTAAAAAATCATATTTTTTTAAGGCAAGACTTGTGCCATTTATAGATTCTGGTGGTATTTACTTTTAACAACAATTTAGCTACTGTTTTAATACAATGTACAAAAAAAGGGGATAAGAGGGCAAATCACACCCACAAAAATTAAAATATTCATATAGTTTTTTACCCTCCTATCCCCTGCTTTTTGACATTATGTTAAACTGCTAGTTAAATTATTGTTTTTGGCTATTATATTAAAACCGTAGTTTGATTATTATGAGAAACAAAACCCACCTAAATATGTAGTCGGCACAAGTCCTGGTTTAAAAAATACGATTATTTTAATTTGTATGGGTTTGTTTTTTACCCTCTTATCCCCAGCTTTTGGGCATTTTATTAAAACGGTACTTAAATTATGTTAAAAACACCACCAGATTCTGTAAGTGGCACAAGTCTTGCTTTAAAAAAATGATTTTAAAAAATTTTATGGTCGTGTTTTCACCTCCTTATTTCCCAATTTTGGCCATTATATTAAAACCGTAGTTTGTTGTCATAAGAAACAAACACCACCTAAATATGGTCTTGGTTTAAAAAATACGATTATTTTAATTTTTATGGGGTTGTTTTTACACTCTTATCCCTGCTTTCTGATATTGCATTAAAACGGTAGTTAAATTATTGTTAAAAGGAAGCACCACCAGATTCTTATGTGACACAAGTCTTACTTTAAAAAATATGATTTTTTAAAATTTTATGGTGGATTTTTCATCCCCTTTTCCCCTAATTTCGGCCAATATATTAAAACCGTAGTTTGATTATAATGAGAAACAAACATTATCTAAATGGTTATTTAGATTATTTTAATTTTTTTGACATTGTATTAAAACGGTAGTTTGCTTTTTGACATTGTAGTTAAAAGGTAGTTAAATCATTGTTAAAAGTAAACACCACCAGAGTCTGTAAGTGGCAGAAGTCTTGCTTTAAAAACATGATTTTTTAAAATTTTATAGTGATATTTCCACCCCTTATCCCCTAATTTTGGCCATTATATTAAAACTGATTATTATCGGAAACAACCTAACTATGTATTTGGCACAAGTCTTGGTTTAAAAAATATTATTAATTTGGTTATTATTACAAGCAATCAGAATCAGAGTATCTAAATGACACCAATTCTGTTTTAAATAATTTTAATTTTTATTATTTCAATGATTTTTATCGCATTCAAGCTACGCCATTGTTTAGTTTACAAAGTATAAAAACACCTATTAATAAGCTAAATGACATATACTTTGCCGATTCGCTTTGTGTACCGGCAGTGCACATTCGCTGCCAGCAACGTTGCTACAGAAACGTTGCTTATAGCGATGGGAACTATCGAATGAAATGGACTGTATAATAGAATAATTTATTAGTAATCATTCATAATCAACTATCAAATGATTTTATTCAAATAAATTCATTGGTTTATTTGATTTTAATTTAAAGATTACAGGACAGATCCATATACCTACAGTCATATTCAACCTACATAGCTCTCTACTCACATATAATTAACAAATAACAGTTTTGTTTTGTTACATATAGTTAGGTAACTATTTAAAGTTTGTTATTACTTTTAGCTTATAAATAAATGGATTATGTATTTTTCATTTTCGGTTCTACCAATTGATATTTTGTCCAAGGCGTCCTGTAGGCGTGTAAATGTAGAAACAAGTTATAAAGAGCTATACAAAACGTACTGCTTAGTTTATCATTTAGTTTCTCTAAAGACATTATATTAAACTTGACAACAGCGTAAATAATCCGAGCACGTGACAACCTTTCCTTGAGTAATGCATTTGGTCTTTCCACCGCCTCCGCCATGCTATGTAAACAAAGTTAAAAATTATCTCTGTAAAAGTGGGTTCAGGTAAGTTTTTTCTTTTTTTTTTAGTTTTATCCGTAATTTTAGTAATAACTTTGTCCGTAATGGCTGGCCGTGTTCACGTTCTTAACGACTAATGATTAAAAGTGACATAATAGCTTGATTTGTAAAATCAAAATATAAAATTCAAAGTAAGAAGTCGGTAAATTTCTTTACCCGGAACTTCCCTCGTAATGAATTATTACTTTTATTAGGTAAAGTGAAGGATCCAAGTTAGTTTAGTACATAGTCATACTATATATGTGTTACATATACTGTCTCTTCATTTTTATTGAACGCCATTTTGTTCCATCATATTGGATTCCTATCAATATGTTTACCATTTCGTTTCTACCTATGCCACACTTGACTTTTAAGCATAATTTAATATCAATTGAACGAGATTTTTTCCCTGATTTTTTAAAAATTTTATTTGGCCGTCATTTTGTTTCGACATCTTAAATTTAAAGCCATATTATCAGTCTTTACCTATTCCGTTAATCCGCCGATATCCCAGATATTAGTTTTTGAATGGTTTTCATTAACGATCATCTTGTTGTTATATTAGAGTGGTGTATAATTTGGGGTTAGGATCCAATAAAAAAAAACAAAGGCCCTTTTTTAAATTGCCGAACTTTCGCCAATTTATTGTTGCATCCTCAGGATACATAGATTTTATATCCTGCATGAAACCCATATTAATTTTTACCTACTCCGTTGGACCGCAGATATTTCCTAAACCCAAATAATACACCACTTTCACATAACAACAAGAAAATCGTTAACGAAAATCATTTAGAAACTTAATATCTGGGAAATATCTGCGGACAAACGGAATACGTGAAGACTGATAGTATGGGTTTCATGCTGGATAATGAATCTACATATGGATCCTGAAGATGCAACAATAAAGTTCCGAAACGTCGACTATTTAAAAATACACTTTTGTTTTTTTGCTGAAGCCTAATCCCAAATATTAGACCACTCTAACATAACAACAAGAGGATTGTTAACGAAAACCATTTAGAAATTTAATATTTGGGAAATATATGCGGAACAACGGAGTAATATGGGTTTCACGCAGGATATAAGATCTATATATGTGTCCTAAGGATGCAACAATTAAGGTGCGAAACGTCGACAATTTAAAAAAATACTTGCTTTTTTTACTGGATCTTAACCCCAAATAATACACCACTCTAACAAAAATGTTTGAAAATTGTTTCGCTATATTGGAGGACCTTTTTTTTATAGCTAAATGTAAATACTTGCTCCCAGAAAGGCATTCTAAATACACCACTGCCGGGAAGTGTACAGTACAAACAAATTATTTCGACATTAACAGAAGCAAAGCAAGACTGTAACAATAGTTATTTACCTAACAAGTGCGGAAAGTGGTACTTTTCCGCACGCGACGGCAGTTGACCGAACGTCGCGAAGCGGAAAATCATTGAGCTTCTTACAAAAAGAATACTTACTTTGCAAGTATTTCACCTTATTGAGTGTTTTGGATAAGATATTCACTAATTTAACAAATCGCGCGGAAAACCTACTTCTCAGTGCTAGTAGTCCTGAAAAATGGTATTTTCCGCACGATAAAAAGTCCTGAAAAGTTTCTTTTCCGCGAGATCGTAGGAAAAATCTATTTGCACTTATATTTATTACGTATGTGTACTGAACTTAACGAATAAGCAGTTTTAAGAAATACGTAGGTAAAGACGCTGTTTAGACGGTTTTACTAGCATGCAAGTACTCCCGCGCTAGTTAAAAGCACACCCCTAAGGTAGTTGCTTCATCCTAGAATTCATCTAGATTAATATTGGTCCTCTTGTTTCCGGTTATTGGAAGCGTCTTAAGTTTGCCTGAAACATATTTAAATATAAAGATTGTTGAGATAAAAATCAATAGGTAAATCGATAATGTCCAAGTACTTGTTGGAATAACATAAATAGAGGAAGAAATTTGTTCTAGGTTTTCTTTCAGGCTTGATTTGATGCCATCAGCCGCTTTTAGATTGACAAAATCCAGGTCCATCGTGGGTGGATTAAATATCGGTTGCTGATACTCACTGATAATGTCCAGTATCTTGATTGGAAGATTCACTTCGTATGAGAGGTGTGACCGTGTGATGGCATATAATTTTCAAATACTGTTTATTGTATTTGGGCTTTATACTCAGGTGGAATTTCTAATAGATAGGAACCAAAAAGTGAAACGCTATCTTGAGAATTCATGCATATTGCTTTATTTATTGTACAGTTCGGTAGGGTAATCAACAAATTACCATCAGTAATTTTGGTAGCTTGGATTTCACGCAAATTGATCTTAAAAGGGTGACAAGTAGCGGCATTTTTATCGAACTTCAGCATGTAAGCATTTTTGCAAAGGAATTAATTCGTACTACTTCAAGACATTTTTCTTCTTGGTAGGCGTACTTAAATCGTGTATGGTTTGATGCAATGATTAAAGTAAATAAACGTGTACTGCAAGTAAGTGTGACAAAGAAAAAATATCTCTCCCGATTGTCGGGACCTCAAAAGGCAACGCTGTGAAGTTATAATGACGGGCTTCTTTTCTTCTTGCCGTTGACACATAATATGTCAATGGCCATGAGCGTAATATTAAAAATATTTATTGCTTAACCCATTTGTATAACAATCGTTTAACTGGCAATCAAAATTAAAATCTATTATGACAGCGGGCTTATTTAATAACATATTTTATCTATTATTTTACATTATGCATACAAACGAATACTAAAGCTCGTTTATCTTGGTTTAGTTTGTTGTGGCTGCAAAATAACGAAACCTGTCATAATCATTTATTGTAAAAAAATGTATACTTTGTATGTCAAATATGTTTAAATAGATACAGGTATAGATACAATATACCTGTGTTCTTTGAATCTACGTACATTGGTTTTGTCTCGAAACGTATGAATATTATTATGTAGATCAGTGGAAACAGTGCAGGTATATAAATGCTTCCTAAAGAATGATAAAATAGCAATTACAGGTCCCATTAAGCCTTAAAGTAAATAACCGTACTTACAAATGAATGGATAAACACTAACTTTTTGACTTACCTGAGAAAGGAGACGTTAGGAGATAAATAGTCCAACAACTTGCACACTTCGCACTTACGTACGTAAAAACCCGCACAAAAAATTATCAAAACTCACAAAAATCACCAAAAATTATGTTTTTACTCAAAGCAACATCGCTTTGTTCGGTTTACTATTTTACTAGTTTTGTAAATTCGTGCATACTGCGATTCAAAAAGTATGTGCGGTTTTGCAGGCAATGGCATTATATGGAAATAAAAAACTGGTTATTTGAATACTTATTTGTTAATAATAATTATATACATAAAGCTAATGAAATATTACTGAAGTGATTATGACACTAATAGAACCACCTTAAAAATTAATTTTAATTTTACCAGCAAGTATAAATTTTATTCTATGCATAGGCATATAATAAAATAAAACTATGTAAGATAGTTGACGACAACACCTTTTCGGATGAACCAAATCGACCACACACCAATGGATCAACAAGTAATAATTTTGACAATGTAAGATTACGTTCAAATCAAAACAATTCCGTCTCCTTGTTATTATGTCTAGGTATATTAGTAAAAAATCGGTAAATTTCCTTTACCATTTTGTTGCACCATATTTAATTCGTACCAAACATTTTCTGACAATACCACATTTGATTTTTGGGTATAATTTAAAATAAACTGAATAAGTGGTTTTTACACCGATTTTTTTTAAGACCGACATTTTGTTCGTACCAGTTTATCCATATATCACATTTAATGTTTGTGTAAAAATACAAGTCAACTGGATAAGAAAATTTTTTACCTTGATTTTTTAAAGTTTTATTTGGTCGCCATTTTGTTCTGCCACCACAATTTTTGCAGTTTAATCACAATTAATTCCTGAACAAAATTTGAAATCGATCTAATAAGTAGTTTTTTCAGGCTGCTTTTTGAAATATTTTATTAGGCCGCCATTTTGTTTTGCCATTATGGATTCAAACCATAATAATACCAGTTGATTCATATGTAATGATTTTTGTGCAAAATTTGATCATTAGTTTTTTAGTAATAATTTTTTAACATTTCATTAAGCCGCCATACTCGATTTTGACCAAAATTCGAAGTCAATCGGATAAGTAGTTTTTTAGCTATGCAGCGAACAGACAGACCGACGAAATTGAGAATACATGTTATTCCTCATCTAGGGATCTGCAAAAATCTCGGAGGGTGATTTTTTTCACGATTAAAATACTTCCCTTTCAAGAGGGAAGTAAAAGTTAATTGTTATTTGGGATTTGTAAGGAAAAGGGATTTTAATATTGATATATCTCTGCCTCAACTAATGGAAGTTCTAAAATAAATGTTATTTGAAAGTCTTTTATAAAAATTTTATCTCTATTAATTTTTCAAAGATTAATATATTTTGTGAGTCAAAGTGTATAGGTAACTTATTTTTATGCAGTTTTTCACTTAAACTCTTAATTTTTTAGGGCTCATTAGGGTCAACTATGGAGTTTTATAGGAGGTTAATTGTGTTTTTGTTACTTCGATCTTATCCAAAATATTATAGATTGATTGGTATAGTAAAGTGATTTGATTTGTAAATCTACTTTTTTAAAAGAATAAAAGCTCCAGTAAATTTATGTTTATTTGCTCGTAGATTTACTTTTTGTAAACTAATAAATAGTTCATCAGATTTGTAATATCTGCATTTGGGTCAGTATTTTTTAAGTATTCGATACACGAAGGGTGTTATCTTTCTAAAGGAGTATTCAGTGGCGACAGCCACGAAGAGGGATAAGGGGGATATATCCCCCAAGCCTCTTTAAATATAGTGAGATTATTTTATTATTCTCTTAATTTTTTTGTTTGTTCAAAAAAAAGACCGAAACTCAGAAGGAACGACCTTTTTTTTTTAATAGTTAGATTTTTCGCTCAGTAGTTTTATTAGACCTCCCCAAACTTTAAGTCTTTTTAAGACTATGCCACTGGACAATTAAATTAGTAATGGTAAGGGGGTGTAAAGAGGACATCTATTTATGAGCTGTTAGTAAGCATTTAATATAAATTCAGAGCTATTTGCTTACACAATAGTTTTAGTAATACCAAAAAATGAGAAAAACCTCACAAGTTCGTAACAGGATACTGCATTTCCTAAATAGAACACTGCTTGTCCGAACCTTGGGAATTTTAAGAATTTTTGTTTTCCGACGAGGAATATGTTTATGATGCCAGTTTTCATAGATACCCAATAATAATTGGATTTTTAAAATGTTATAGTTTCTCTATACCTCGATGGTTTGTTTTACCTTCCTGTTTGTATTTTATTAGTATATTCCTTTATTTTGTACATTATATTGCTTGTTAAAAATATGCTCGAATTTTAATTTTTTTTATAATCTATTTTTTTCTATTTGAAACTTGGTCAGAATTAGATTAAAAACTTATTTCTAAAATTATTTTTAAAAAAATGTTCTTATTTTTTGGAAATAACAACACATTGTTTTACAAATTTATTATTAGTAAAAAAAAGGTATAAACATTTATTTTTGGTTAAAATCCATATTACAATCATCGCATACACCTACATAGCATTTTTACACATGGTTCTGACGATAGAACGACATTTGCACACCTCCATCTTTTTTTGTTAGGAATGATCCACACATATCGAACGTTCTCGCCTATTCTATTACTTGCGCTACATGGCAAACCTCAAGATGGGCGTCCTGGTCCTTTGGATACAGTTCCATACCTCATGTGATACATCGTACCAATTTCCCTACGAAAGGCAAGTTGCGAAGTGGCATTTCCAGCTCTATTGTATATGTACCAAGCATTTTCTATGGACATGTCCACCATCCAAGTAAATAAGCACCACCACCACTTTTTAGAGCGGATAGCGATTCTGTATCTAGCTAGTTTTGATCCCTTAAATCTGTTCCCTTTATGGAATTAAATGTGGTAGTAGCACATGCATGATTTTTTTTCCTTTTTGAGAAAATCTTTTCACATGTGTTATCGGTTCAATATCGAAGAATGTTAAAGCTAAAGATAGTACATTATTAGCCATTAATTTGAAATATAAAATGACACTCTCGCGGTCCAATTTATAATGGTAGTCACCCCGATTTACGGTTTTTGGCAATTCATTCTTTGATGGTAAAGGAATTTCTTTTTGCCGATTGAACATTTTATTTCATCCAAAGTTATATGCGTATCTTGATAATTCTTGAATAATGTCTACTTTCTAGTTTCGTCTAGAACGTAGCTGTAAATGTCTTCAGTCCAAAACAGTTCGAATAATTCAGTAGGAGATAATTCACTATACCTTGAAAAATCTGAAATTCCAAAGGCATTTTCCATTCTTTAAAAATCGCTTTTTGCCCATGAGAACGTTTTTGTTTCCTTTTTTCGTCGCTTCCTAGATGTTTTTTCCGAAGGATCTTCCTGGTCGCGTACTTCAGCAATTTTAACAGATGACCCAACTCTTCGATTATTGCCCCACTTCAGTTCCGCTTTGGCCCGAAGTTGTCGACCATAAAGATGATTTAGATCCCCATCGTCATCTTCATCCCCAGAATATTCATCAGTTAGGGCGCTAACTTCAGGGGGCTCCACATAAATATTTGCAATGTTTATGGTATTATCGGCATAAGCTATCTCCAACGCTTCCTGGAGAGTAAACCCATTCCTAAAACAAAAATCTAGAAATCAGCTACAAAATACAGTAGTGTATTATCCTAGCGTTGCATATATGCAGCATGCGTGTTTATGCTAACGCCTTTTGAAATATAATAAACTTAACCTCAAAATCGTAAGCATAACATTCTAATATATCTATAATAAACATGCAAATGCCAAAATACTATCAAATTTCATATAAAATATGTATGAATTTTACTTACTCAAACTGCACTTCCATTTTTTCAAGATTTTTAAAATATTACCTCACAAAACCACTATTTTGAACAACAAAATTCAGGAAATCGTTAGAAATCGATTACTGTTCGTTTATCAAAGCCTTCTATTAAGATATTGGAGTGCCATCTATCCGCCAAAGTAAAAAGTTTTTCCGTTTCAACGGGGTTTCGAACCCCTGATTTATGTTGTATATATGCAAAGCTAGGCGTTAAAGGGTTAATTCTTTAGGAAAGAAGTAAATATAACTAGTTGCATCAGTAAGATAGTCTCTGACAAAATTAATAATGTTGTCCATACTTGTAGATAAGGTAGCACGTATAATTGTCCATCAAATATTTGTCGATTGATTTTTATATTGTGATCCTAAGGAGCTCTTTTGAATATGATTTGATTGCTTTTATTGTTTGTTATTTCGTGTAATAGGATTATTTCGATATAGTTTGGTTTAGCGTTAGTACTGTGGACAGTATTGCAAGGCGACGGTAATAAATTCTTTTGTACGTTTAGTACTTTAGTTTTAATTTGGATTAGTAGTATTTGTTTTAAGTTTTTTTTGGGTGTCAGAAATTATCTTATATTTGGAATTTTTGGGATTCTTCAATTTCTTGAAAGGTTTCTGTAGGAAGAGAATTTAGGCCAAAATTTCATATAAATTGGGCCGATACCGACAATTGAATACAGAATCGGTTTCAATAACATTAAGCTGTATACAGGATAAAGCGTCTACATTGGTATTTTGCTTTTAGCTAATGTTTCGTATTCATATTCTTCGAACTTAAGTCTCCAACCGACTCATTTGTTATTTGGTTCTTTGAGATTAAAGAGTTAAACTAATGGTCTGCAATCGGTATACATTTTTGAATTTTCGGCCATAGAGATTGGATATTTGGAAGATTTCCTTGAAATAGGACTGAACCAAGGAGTATATTAGAGGCATCCGTAGTAAAACAAATGGTTTATTAAAATCTGGATATTTAGGAATAGAGGCATTAATAAGGTTTTTAATGATTACGAAAGTCTATGAACGATGGAGTAGGTTTTATTTTAGCATTTTCTATAAGGAGTTTTTTAAATTTTAGTATAATCTTTAATAAAGGAGCGATAATGGCTAGCTAAGCCTAAAAAAGAATGTATTTCTTTTTGCGATAGGGAAGTTTTTAACAGCTTCAACTTTGTCAGGGTTTGTTTTCTTTTTCATTGGTTATTTTACGTCCTAAATAGGCAACTTATTTAAGTAGAAATTTGCTTGTTCTAAATGAATTTTGAAGTTTGATTGTTTAATTGGTCAAATATTGCTTTTAGTCGTTGAATATGTTCTTATAGTGATGTTGTAAGTTGAAAACGTAGCTTTCCACATATTGGGCTTTTCCTAATTTGTCCAGAACATTGAAAATATTAGGTAATGGGAATTTAATTTTAGTCAATAGTCTTCTCATTAAGCTTTCTACAATCGATTATGGTACGCAACTTGCGTGGTCCTGACGCATCAAGTCTTTTTGGAAACACTCACATGGGATCGGGGGAGACGATTCTTGTACAATATAATTTTGTAAAATTTGGTACTGGATTTCCCAAAAAAGTATTTGAAGTATATATGAATTTTACTTGAAATAGGAAAGTAATTGAATTACTACCAAAAATACCACTTCTGCTCGCTTATTGACGGAAAACTGTGGCCTCTCTTTACCGCCTAGGAATATTAATAGTTCCGCCGTGAACCGACATGTTTCGTAAGGCGGCCAACATCGAAAAAAGAGATGGCGCCTCCTAGAATGCAATTTGTGGTTTGTGGCTCGAGAACGAGATAAATTAGATAAGAAGTTTTCAGGATTACTTTTATAGTGTCATCTTACATTTTGCACTATCCGTTTCGTAAGTAACAAGTATATTAAATTAATAAGAAGCTCGTATAGTTAACGTGGTTCGTCCATAAGAAAATCAAAATAGCGCAAGTAGTACGCCATTATGCCCAACATAAGACAATAAATATTTGTATAATTTATTGTTATAGGTAAGAAATTAAATAGCTCACTAAGATTTCTAAATATATCTCCATATGCTTATGCTAATACAGTATACAACGTGTCTCAAATATAAGCAATTAATTTACGTTCTCCTCTTGGTTTTAAGCCTTCGTACCTGCGGACTAGTACCTCCTAGTATAAAAACGATTAAGCGTTCCATATTTTTGCTACAAAGTATAGTGTTACATTTTTGTTATTCTAGGTCCAGAGATTCGGTAAAATCAAGTAAAAGAAAATGCCGAAATTTTTAATTTCTAAAAAAAACTGCCACTTTTTCAATATGCCTTGATGATGCGATCAAGATAAACATTTTCGCAAGACGGATTTTTAATCCGACATATGTCCAGAAATCCGCAAATATCTCCTAAATACTTTTAGGCGCGGTAAAAATGGTTAAACATCGATAAGAAGAATAAATTATACAGACCTAGTTATGTGTTCCATAACGCTGACTAATTGTATATATTCACAAGAACTCGATTGCAGACATCACCATATATTTTAATATAAATTGTATTCGTAAAATATTGTTAAGTTAGTTATAAGGTAGAATTTATGTAACTCGGTTCTCAAAATAAATTGTTTTTTAAAAAAGTCAATTTCGGGTTTGCGAAACTTAACTGGCGCAGTCAGTAGGATTTTGATCGAACGGAAAAGACATACATCACTAATCTGGTTTGTTTCAACAGTTCGTCGATCAAGAACCAGAAAATAGAAAAAAAAAGAAGTTTGCAGCCCTCGAGAACCTACCAGAGAGAAGTCCAACATCGATCAAACCTCTGGGAACCTAGAATTAAGACGCCTGGGACACCTCACATCGGGATCCTCAAGGCAGTAGTTTAAGAAAAGGCAGCCAAGAAAAACAATGCAGTTAATCTTCGCTGGAATACTATTATAAGTGCTCATTTCTTTCACAATTTCCCATTTTTGCTAGTTATAAATAGGTATTTTATTTTATTTTTATACATGCACATTTCTTTTTATGTCTGACATTGACGAAATAATCACAAATTTGTCTCAATTAAGTGTAAGCTCGATCGACGAAACTTATTCGACAGTTCTTGAAAATAATTTAGTTCTCGAAACATCTACACCAACAGAAAACATGAGTCGCGATATCCCACTTATGAGATATCAAGCCCATAACATTCCTCTCTTTGACGGTAATACTAAATTGCTTCAAAGATTTATCTGTTCATGTGAAAACTTTTTAAAAAATTTTTAAAATTCTACAAATCTTGACGACCCTATAAATGTAATACTTTTAAATACTATATTAAGTAAGGCAGCCGATTTAATTGAATCTAGATCTGAACTTAACTCTTGGAATCTAATTAAAAACACATTGAATTTAACATTTTCTGATCAAAGAGGCATTGATTGCCTCATACAAGATTTAATTTCTATAAAACCACAGAAAAATGAATCTCCTTTAAATTTCGGCATGCGAATACAAGATGCTAGGAGTCTTTTATTTGCAAAATTAAGTACTCTTATAGTTGACGATACAGAAAAAAGAATTAAAATAGCCCATTATGACGACTTTGCCTTAAAAACATTTTTAGCAGGCCTCCCTTACCATATGCAATTAGTAGTTAGACTTAAAAATCCTCAAAATCTCGAAGAGGCCTTAGCATTTACAACTGAACAAGAAAATTTTATTCAGTTTAGCTCAGGTAGAAACTACACAACGAATTCTAATTTTAAAACCAATTATACCAAATATACAAATTTGCCTAATATAAGAAATCAAAATTCAAGCGTTCAATCGAGACCACAAAATATATACCCCCAACCAAATTTTTCACTTTTACCTAGACCCATGCTACCCCCAAATAATTTTGCACTTAGGCCTTTTCAAACAACACTTATGATAAACAACTTTACGCCTAGACCATTTCAACCAATGCCAGCAAGTAATTTTCCACCTAGGCCCTTCCAACCAGGACAACAATTTCAAAACCAAAACTTTAGATTCCCATTTACCAACAACAGACAACCACAAAATCAACTGTCCTCATTCCCAAAATCAAGCGCGATAATTCGAAACCAGAGAAAAACTGAATTAAATAAGGTTACTCCTATGAACACTAGTTCAGGCAATACTGTGTTAAATAAACCAAAACCCAAATTTACATTTCAAGAATTATACGCCCAACAAATAACTAATCCTTCAAACTCTAATGAAAACCCTGAGGAAATTAAAGAACTAACAGACTATGCGACATACGAAGATAGCCAAAATTATTTTTCAAATAACTACGAAACAAGTCAAAATTACTATGGTGCAGATAATACATATCCAGATCCATATGACACCACATACGCTGACACATACTCGACGAACCATTCACCTGGTTTTAATTCTAATGACAATAATTACGAGGAAAATTTTTCGCTTGTTCATCAAGACAACAACCCGACATAATATTTCTTAATAATATGAGGTCAGACCTTCCATATATTTTTGTTCCGGAAATCAAAGCATATGTTTTAATAGATATAAGAGTTCTAGAAGTTTGATAAGCCCTGATATTGCTCATAAATTTTACAAAAAAAATATAAAACAGGAAACCTTTAATATTCAGACGGCACATGCTATGTCTAATCACGATGAAGTTGCTAATATTCCCTTTTTTAATATTTTCAACACAAATGGCTTTCATAAATTTTAACTATTTGATTTTGAGCCAATTAAATGCCAGCATTAACATAAAAGCAGGGACATTAAAAACTCCTTTTGCTGAAATCCCTATAATTTACGAAAAATCTAATAAAAAATCTGACAAAACAGACTTTCAAAATTATTACATAAATAAGCCTGCGAGAACACAACAAATTATAAAAGTACCTGTAAAAATGAAAGTAGGTATAGGGATTCTTGAGTATACAAAATTTGAAAATAATCTTGAAATGCCCAAAGCTTTAGTAAATGTTTCAAATTATTTCGCTATAACATCTGTAACCAATTCTTGCGATTTCCCTGTTAAAATAAATTTTGCCGAACCAGTCGATATCGAACCCCTTGATATGTGCCACAATAACTTTCTCGAGAAAATGGAAACCGACCAAGATATTTCCGATTATCACGATTCTCTTTTAAAATCCAATCTAAAAAATCTTCGCCTTGACCATTGCAACTCCGAAGAAAGAGAAGCAATACGAAATTTGTGTTTAGAGTTCAGAGACATATTTTATTGTGATAAACTCCCGTTAACTTTTACTAATCAGATCAGGCATAAGATTAACTTAAAAGATCAGTCTCCTATTTTTACAAAAAGTTATCGTTACCCTGAAATTCACGGAAAGAAAGTCAAACAACAAATTTCCAAGATGCTTGAACAAGGTATTATTCAAAATTCAGTCTCTACTTGGTCTAGTCCCATTTGGATTGTTCCAAAGAAGTCAGATGCTTTTGGAAAACGTAAATGGCGGCTTGTGATCGACTACAGACGCCTCAATGGACGCTCTATTGACGACAAATATCCCCTCCCTAATATTTCTCTCTCTCTTCCTCTCTCTCATGTCCCTCATTCTTATCTTCCTCCCCTTTTATTCTCATTCGCATCATATTTTTAATTTTTTCTCTTTGTTCTCCCACATTTGATTTTGCATTCTTAAGTCTTATAAATAGGAGCATCAAGATCATTTTAGTATGCTAAGGTACGAGTGACTGTTAAAACAAAAAAATCTAATCCAAATTATTTAACATTAAAATCGCCAATTAATTCTCCGAGACCAATTTGCTCTCCCTTTTTGTTTAGTGAAAATTCTGATTCGGAAGAAGAACAAATTGGTCAAAATTTAAGTTCGGCAATATCTCCTTCATCATTAATTATTAAAAATAATTTAAAATTAATAAAAAAAATAAAAAACAAGTAGCAAACCTTAAGTGTCTGGGTTTCGCTATTCAAAATTTAACTGATTTGATCGTAATTAAACAGGGAGACGCAAGTACGGTGAATTATGTTAAACAGACCTTTGACAAATTAGTTGACTCATTTGAAGAAATGGATTCATAAAGTCAATTAATTTCTATTGCTTTTTTCAAAATTTGACTATAACTAAATAAAAATGCACAATATTAATTTTATTATTATCATCCAGAGAACTTCAAAAATGCAATTGCTTTTTTCAAAATTTGACTATAACTAAATAAAAATGCACAATATTAATTTTATTATTATTATCTAGAAAACTTCAAAAATGCATAAGTGTTTAACATGTAATAAAGTCTTTACTAGAAAGGATAATTTATTGCGACATATTAAAAAACATGTTTGCGGAAATTCCACAACCCTCACTAGTTGGTTGAAACAACCAAAGCTTGTTAAAGGTAAGAACATTTTATTTTTCATGTTTTATTTTGTAAAATATTTTTTCTTCATTTAAAGATTATACAAATATTGTAAAATATTGTAAAGATTGCAAGAAAAATATAAACCAAAGTCTATGGGGTGGACATCTTAGATCTAATGTGCACAAGAATAATTCCAAAATAGGCTTGGAGGAAGGTGTTGAAATTATCAAGTCGGCATTCAGGGAACGAATAATATCTTATAGGATTTCCTTACCCCAAAACTTCATAAATGTGAAAGAATATTTTCAACATTTGGAATACAAAATTGTACATCTAATAGATCAAGAACAGCAGAAACATAAATGTATCAAGCTAAATATGGAACTGTTCGGTTTCTATTTTAACCCCAGCAGCGACAGCTATGATGTCAAATCTTTTAATGCGCCGTTCCAAGTCATTTGCCAGGGATATCAGACAAAAGAACTTTTAGAGCAAATCTGCACCATTATTGACCAGAAAGCTGACGAATTTGCAGAAAGAGATTCAGGTAAAGAATTTATTTTCTATTTTACAACAGCAACAAAAAAGTAGTTTTTTAATTTTTACATTGCAGGATGGGCTTTGATGAATTTATTTCATTTAGAAATTAATGTTAACAAGCACAATCCGCTGAGAGCCTCATCTTTTATCGAACTTCCTCAAGAGATCAAGAGACGTCAACACGTCGTGTCATGTGATCAACATTAGGAATGGTGACAACTTTTGCTGCGCCTGTCAGTTGTGTCTGCTCTTCACCAACCAAGCGGATTAGATTTTGAAACTTCATCCTACCCACACTACTCTTCTGTTTTGGATATGTCAGGTATAGAATTTCCAATGTTGCTAAAGAACATTAAGATTTTTGAAGAAAAAAATAACATTTCTATTAATGTATATGGATTAGAAATTATAAATCCTAAAAAGGGGTATGAAGTAATTGGTCCACTTTATTATTCATCGAATAAAAAAAATCAACATGTCAATTTATTGTTAATAAGTGATGACGATAAAAAAACTTTTCATTATTGCTATATTAAAGATTTATCAAAATTAGTTTCTGCACAAATGTCTAAACATCACGGAAAAAAATATATTTGCGACGGTTGTTTAAAATATTTCCCTACAGAAGAAAATTTATTACAACACAATAGCTATGATTGTGATCATTTACGAATTAACCTACCTTCTAAAGAATTAATAAAAGATAAGTTTGGAAACTATTCATATGATATTTTGAAATTTGTAAATTATCATAAACAAATGAAAGTTCCTTTCGTGGTGTATGCAGATTTTGAAGCCTTTAAATAATGACAATGTTGACAAAAATCCTAATACTTCATACACCTTAAAACAATATGAACATATTCCACATTCATTTGCCTATTACATTAAATGTTCCTTCGACGATAATTATTCTAAATTTGAAAGATATAGAGGTCAAAATTGTGATGCATTGTTTATAAATTCTTTAGAAAGAGACGTGTATAACATACAATAAATTTTTAAAGGTTCCTAAAAAGATGATTCCTTTGAACGAACTGGACAAAATTTATCATAACTATGAAACAGTCTGTCATATTTGTAATAAACCTCTTTTAAATGACAGGGTTGCAGATCATTGTCATATAACTGGTCTTTATAGAGGTCCAGCTCATTCACTAAAAGGGGTATGAAGTAATTGGTCCACTTTATTATTCATCGAATAAAAAAATCAACATGTCAATTTATTGTTAATAAGTGATGACGATAAAAAAACTTTTCATTATTGCTATATTAAAGATTTATCAAAATTAGTTTCTGCACAAATGTCTAAACATCACGAAAAAAATATATTTGCGACGGTTGTTTAAAATATTTCCCTACAGAAGAAAATTTATTACAACACAATAGCTATGATTGTGATCATTTACGAATTAACCTACCTTCTAAAGAATTAATAAAAGATAAGTTTGGAAACTATTCATATGATATTTTGAAATTTGTAAATTATCATAAACAAATGAAAGTTCCTTTCGTGGTGTATGCAGATTTTGAAGCCTTTAAATAATGACAATGTTGACAAAAATCCTAATACTTCATACACCTTAAAACAATATGAACATATTCCACATTCATTTGCCTATTACATTAAATGTGCCTTCGACGATAATTATTCTAAATTTGAAAGATATAGAGGTCAAAATTGTGATACATTGTTTATAAATTCCTTAGAAAGAGACGTGTATAACATACAATAAATTTTTAAAGGTTCCTAAAAAGATGATTCCTTTGAACGAACTGGACAAAATTTATCATAACTATGAAACAGTCTGTCATATTTGTAATAAACCTCTTTTAAATGACAGGGTTGCAGATCATTGTCATATAACTGGTCTTTATAGAGGTCCAGCTCATTCACTCTGCAACATAAATTACAGAATACCTAACTTTATTGCAGTTATATTGCATAATTTGCGTAATTATGATTCTCATCTATTTCTTAAAAAGTTATGCTTAAACAAAGAACAACTAACAGTTATCGCACAAAACAAGGAAAAATATATTTCATTTGAAAAGCTTATTCATATGGATAACTATTTTGATAAAAAAACACAAAAAGCTAAGAAAAAAAATATATCGTTAAGGTTTATTGATTCTTTTCAATTTCTATCCCATTTTTTATCAAAACTCTCTGAAAGCTTAAAAGATGAACAATGTAAGGAAATAAAAAAAATTTTCAATGATGGAGAAAGATTTAAACTTATTCGCCAAAAAGGTGTATTTCCTTACAATTATATTGATGATTATTTAAAATTAGAAGAAACAACTTTACCTCAGAAAGAGCAATTTTATAATACTTTAACGGATGAGCACATCAGTGATGCAGAATACCAAAGAGCTGTAAAGGTTTGGCAATTGTTTAAATGTGAATCTCTTGGTCAATACTCCGACCTTTACTTACTCTCTGATACTTTACTTTTGGCAGCTCATTTTTACACTTTTCCAGGTTTATACTGTGAGGCGTGTTGCATTATACTGGAATAGAGTTAGAATTGTTAACAGATCCAGATATGATACACTTTTTCAAAAAAAGCGTTCGCGGTGGTTTCTTTCATTTCTTTTAAATTTTGATCCTTTAAAGCCAACTAAATGAATAATTTATTACGATGCAACAAATTTGTATGGTTATGCAATGTCACAGCAAATTCCAACGGGAGATTTTGTTTGGTTAACAGATAAAGAAATCAACGATTTAAATATTATGAATATTTCTAAAAAATCTAATAAGGGATAAGTTTTAGAAGTTGATTTAGAATATCCTACAATCCTACTATCATAACGATTTTCCGTTTTGTCCTGAAAACTTCTTGGTGTCCGCCAAATTCTAAATGCATAAAATTAATACCCAATTTAAATGATAAATCAAAATATGTTATTCACTATCAGTTATTAAAACAATGTTTGGAACATGGACTCAAGTTGACTAAAGTTCATAGAGTTTTACAGTTTTCTCAATCTGATTGGTTGAAAAAATATATAGTCTTGAATTCAAGATTAAGAAATGATTCAAAGAATGAATTTGATCGTAATACTTACAAGTTGGCAAATAATAGTATTTATGGCAAGATTATGGAAAATGTTGAAAGGAGAATTGACGTAAGACTTGTTACAGAGTAGGAAAAAAAATAGAAGAAAAGTTGATGCTGAGAATTTAATTGCAAAACCATATTTCAAGGACTTAACAATATTTTCTGAAAAGTTGGTAGCTATTCAAATGCAAAATATTCAAGTTACTTTTGGTTTGGTAATATTCATGAAATGCCTATTACAAAGTCAGTTATAAGAAAATTCAAAGATGAATATGCTGGTGAACCCATTACTGCTTTCTTTGGTACTAGAGCAAAAGCATATTGTATTAAAACAAAAAAAGCAAAAGGTGTTAAGAAAAGTGCCATTAAAAAGCAGTTGGATTTTATTCATTATAAAGATATTGTTGAAAATCATTCTAAAACCTTTTGTTCAATGTATGTTTTTCGATCTAGACAACACACAGTTTTCACCGAATTAATTAATAAATTGGCTTTGAGTTCTGAAGATGATAAGCGGTATAAAATTCCCTATAGTTTTAATACATTAGCTTGGGGACACCAAGATATTGCTTTGTATCAATGGAATGCAGAACATGAAGATTTAGATATATTTATGTAGATATTATAAGGTATTTAAATTTGTTGTTTTTGAAACCAAAGTTAGTCTTCATAAGCCTTTCACAAAATGTGCTTAGAAACTTTTGACAAAGAAATTGATAACAGTTATTTTAAAACATATGAAAAACGACTTTCCACTTTTAAGAAATGGAAAGGAAGATTGAGACCAGAAGTGTTGGCTGGAGCTGGCTTTTACTATATTTCAATCAATGATATTTGTAAATGTTTTTATTGTGGTATTGAAATTTTTGTTTAGTTAAGTTATGATGATCCTATTGTGGAGCATAAGAAATTTGTTGGAATTGTGATTTAAATAACTGTTTATGGAAAAATAGGAATCGAATAATTGTAACCATTCAAAATAAGTCTTCAAGCTACACATTTTATATAGTATTACTAATATCCTTATTTATGAACTTTTACATATCTTTAAATTAAGTATTTTATTGTTATTTTTTTACAACTGCTTTCGCTTTCGTGGTGAAAGTATCTGCTTAATGTTAACAAATTTGGAATATAATTATTAATTTGTTTCAATTACTATCAGTAGAACGCAATTCATTCTTCTTTATTTTATTTTCCAAAATGTTTTTATGTTCATCATCCCCCTGGCGTAACACAGTGTGAAATATGTTTTTCTAATAAAATAGACGTCACTCTAAGTAAATATTGTAAATTTATGAAAATTAGATTAATTAACAATAGTACAATTAGTTGGATGGAACGAATAAATGGAGATGAAAATGCAAGTAAATTTTTTAAAATTTTGTATCATTATCCAAATCGATCTATTTTTGATACAAATTGGATCGAAAGGTTAGAGTTTAAAAATAATCAGTTTCAAATTATAACCCCCAACTGTACCAATTATTATGACGGATTCAAAAATTATTACTTTTCCATCATTAGTGTTACATTAAACTTTGCATTATTTTTATACACTACCATTTTAATTATTTATCTTTATTACAAATTTCAAACTGGAAATCTATTTTTTCATTAATCCATTTTAATCGAAACTTTAAAGAAAGTGGGGATGAGAATATTTAAGTACAAGAATAACGCAATATGTTTCAGTCTCGTTTAGTCATTATGAACAACGCCGTGGTTCATAAACCTTTAGAAACGCTTCTTAATTCAAAAATTTATTTTTTAAATAATTCTTTGTCAAAATTTGTTCTTGTTGGCATTAGTTTAAATGATTTTTCTCCAAAAATTGTAATTGGTAGAAAGACTGGATTTTTAATCGCACTGACCGAAGAAAATTGGAAAGACATTTGTGTTCATCAAGGAATTATTGTAAACAATTTCTACTTTCCTCAAGTTGATCAAACCAGTGTGAAGATAAACAACATTCATCTGCAGGTCCAGAAAATAAATGATATCTCTGTTCTGCAAATTACAAAAAGCCCACACTTCATATACTTAGGACAAGAGTCTTTGGACAATTTGTGGCGATTGAAATTATTGATTATAGATTATCTATAATTAAAAGGCAATAATTCAATACATATTTCAAAATAATATTTCAGCTGATTGTGGCGACTTGTGTACGCATGTTTATAATATAATAAGTCCAACACAAAATCCTAACAGTGAAAATGTTTCAACTATGATGGAATTACTTGCTTCATATCCTGAAGAAATGGAAAACAAATTGAAGCAAAATGGAACAAAAAGAAAATATTACGAAGAAAACAATGAAAAAGGATCAAAGAGAAAATACTACGAAGAAAACAATATCTTTTCTGGAAGAGAACAATAAGGTGCATGTGTTAGTGAAGTGGAGCTTTGCTTACAGACAAGCCCGTAGGAGTAACTTTCAGATGTGGTACTTAGACTCCGTTTTGAAAAAAGCATAAATGATTGTAAACTTATTCTAGATTCGATATTATCTGAGGAACATAGAAATAAAATATATTTGAGACGTTTTAATAAAAATTGTATTTGATGTTTTACTTAATAAAATTTTAATTTCTTAAATGTGAATTTTATTTGAAATTAATTAGCACATAAGAGTAGGTACTTTTCAGACATTGTAATTTGTATCATCTAAAGCATAAAGTGAGGAACAGAAATAAAACAAATTTAACTAAAATTTAATTTCAATTTAATTAAACAATATTTTTTTTATCAATCCATGTATTATATTTTTTATCAAGTCCTAACCATTTCACATAAACTTTGTTTCCTTTCCTTCTCAAAATCTTCTCAATAAGATACACATCGGTATGCTTTACTTTTAGTAATTCTTGCTCATAAAAACTACCCAGAATGTCCTGATTATCTTCGTCTTGAATTAAATATGTCCAGTGGTTTGTCATCTTAACTTCTTTAATGTGGAATATCTCATTTGATCAATTTGGTGTGTAACCTTTCCAAAATGCCTCCCGATGCTTGCTTATGCGTACGTGATCACCCACTTTAAACTTTGGAGATTTTATATCTAACGTTTTAGCATGAGTAAATTCAGATTTCAAGATTCTCTTTTCATTTGCTTTATTTACTTGTTTTGGCTTCATTCCTATTGAAGAATGTTTTGTATTGTTATATTCTTTTACAATATCCGCTAATATATTAAACCATTTGTAATTTCCTTGAATGATAAATATTTTCCACATATTATTCTTTAAAGTCCTGTTTACTTTTTCTACTATACTCGCTTTCAAATTGGGAAACGTGCTATAATGGTCAATTCGAAATTGTTGAATCAAATTTTGAAAATTTACATTGAAAAACTCTCTCCCTCTGTCCGTTTGCAAGTTTTTTGGTGGAGTTTTTGTACTGATTAATATTTTTTTCATTGCCGCTGTTACGTCTTTTCCAGATTTAGATTTTACCGGTTCGGCCCGAACATACTTAGAAAATACATTTATGGTAATCAAGATATATTTAAATCCCTTATTAAATTTGGCATAGGGTAACATTTCAACCAAATCAACTTGAAAAAGATCATTTAACCCTTTCACCACCACCCTTCTGCGTTTGTAGTTTTTTCTAGCAGGTTTATGTAATTCATTAACGACTTGTTGTTTAACGGTTGACATGACAACAAACTTGTTTATTCAATTTAAAGGAAGTTCAATTTCTATGTTTTGTAATAATTCGAAATATAACTTTTATATGTTTTTTCCCATTCATTCAATTGATCAATTTGTATTGTATAACTTTTTTCAATTAAAACTTTACTAATTTTAGTAATCTCCTTTTCTAAAGCATTAAAGGAGTTTTTTATCTCTCCAGTTAAGAAAGTAGTTGATCTACTATCACTATTTTTGAATTCCTCCTCTGTTTTATTTAATTCTTGTAATTAATTTCTTAATTACACTAGACATTATCTAAAGGAAATATATTGTTGTTTTTCTTCCAAAGAGAGTTGGTCAATTGTTCTACTGTTAAGAATGCTATTTTGATTTTTTTTTCATCATCTAACCTTTCTATAAAAGTTCTTAATAGTTTAATATTTTTTTAAATTTTGTTGATATCACTTAATTTTTTGTCTTCCTTTTTAAGATATTCATTTAAAAATTGCAATTCTTTACTTATTTGATTTAGCGTTAGCAACTGTTTATTAACGTATTAAAATCTTAAGCTTTTTAGCAAAGATTTCATTATTTGTTTCATTTTCACCTCCTTTTTAAATTATTAATGTCACTTATTCCCTCTTGATTTTGTTTAATAAAATCTAACTTAAAATTGATGTATTTTCAAAAGAAGCAGAATTTATTAATTGACATTTTGAAATATGGCGTCCAAATTTATCAAATGTCATGTTGAACTTTCATTAAACAATAAATATGATTATATTTAATAGCTGTTATTTATAGCATAACTTTATCTTCTCTTAATTCTTCAATAATAGAGATAATCTCGTTACTATGAGCATTATTTCCCGCATCACTTGATGAAATTAATAAACATAGCCTATCAACAATTTCGTTTACATTATTCCAATATACATAGTCTGTATTTGATCTGTTTGTTTTCAAAATTAATTCCTTTCCTGTTGTTTTGGCTCTAGTTGTTCTAAACGGAGGTTTTGGTGTGTCAAATGCTGTAACTAATCTTTGTAAGGTTTTTGTCTTTGTAATCCCCTTGCTTTTTAAATATGGTCCTATTATTGTAACATATTTGTGTGACGTATTTCCTTGAACTTGTTCATTTGAATTAAAATTCCTACGATATACATTTGTTTTAGCTAGAATGTTCATGTAATTATCTAAATCTTCCTTCTTATAACCTTTCGGTTCTTTTTTGAAAAGCAATTCGTATAAACCTGGCGTGCCTGTGTACGTTATTCCTCCCACTTTAATGTCTTTTCCAATAATTTCTACCGGTATCTGTGTTAAACCAAAAGAAAACTTATCCGTTTCGAGGTCATGAACTATTCCATAATAATGGTCAAATTTATGTTGTGTATCTTTCACACCCTCGTCAATATATGATCTGGGTAATTCATGAAAATCTGCTTAGTAATCTTTATATGACGGTGTACCAACATAGGTTTGAATTATTTTTCTAGTTTGTTCCAATATGTCTAACAAGTTTAAATTTGTTGTCGTGTCACTAGAAGAATCTGAAGTTTCCGCTATAACAGTTGATGTCAATGGTTGTACTACAGGAGAGGAAGAAGATATACTACTGTCATCTAAAAATGTTGGTAGTTCTGTGGGGAGTAACGGAGTTTTTCCTGTTTTCTGAATAGTTTTCGTCGGAGTTGATGTTTTATAAAGTTTTGTAGGCGTTTTGAATTCTTCATACTTTGAAACTCTTTCTTCTTTTAAATCGAATGGTTCGGAATTACCAATATTTGAAATTAGCTGTTTAAGAGGTTGTGTTATTGGTCTATAAGTTTGTTCTAATTCGGACTGAGCGGTAGAAGCCATATGGATCCATCCAACAGTTAGCACAAATATTTTTAAACTGATCAAATGTCATATCCAATATACAGTGGTCGTTATATATATGTTTTAAACTCAAACAGTCCTGTTTAAATAAAATTAATAAGTTGGAATTTTCTCGAATTAGACGTTTAAGGATTGAGGAATATCCTTGAAAAATAAAAAAACCATCGGTGTTTCTATGCCTTCCATGCGTGAAATAGTCTCTAATAATAGATTGATTATGACAAGGAATATCGTCAAAAATGATAACGGAATTTGGCTTTATCTCATGAGGTGAAATAATGTTCTCATCGCTATCGTATTCAAAGTATCCAATTTCTTTCATAGGCTTTAACAACTTTCTTAAATATTCATATTTTGGTTGATCTAATGACTTTGAATAAACATAGACATTTTCAAACCTAATTCCATTAGGATGCTCGAGCAGTGTAAGCAACATTTTACCGCTACCACTACCAACTATGAGTCCTCTTTTTGAACCACCGCAAAATAAGTCACCATGCTTTCTCAACTGTTTACTTAAAAATTTTTCGTCATGATTAATTACTGGTAAAGAGAATTTTTGTTTTTCAATCCTCATTCTTAATCACACTAGTAAATATTTTTAGCTGTAAAAGTATTTATACCAGAAAAATGTCAATGTGTTTTTAGTATAAAAAGAACTTCAATGACTGTGGGTCGGCATAAGTTGAAAAAAACTATCAAAAGTCGTAATAGAAAAGGCTCTGGTTTAGTAAATAAATTAATTAGTAAACTACCCTTCGAAGTTCATATACCAGGATATAATTATTGTGGTCCAGGCACCAACTTGGAGAAAAGATTAACTAGAGGTGACGTTGGTATAAATCCATTGGATTCCGCCTGTTAAGAACACGATATATCATACTCTCAGACTAAAGATTTATCAAGAAGACACATATCTGACCAAATATTAAAAAGCCTGGGATAGGGTAAAAGCTAAGGATTCTTCTATTGGTGAAAAAATTGCAGCTCTAAGTGTTGCAGGAATAATGAAGGGTAAAAGAAAGTTCGGTTTGGGATTTAAAGATAAAAAAGGGGGTAAACTTAAATTGAGAAAAAAACGTATCATTCGAGCACCCAAAAAAGTTGGAGGATTTCTACCTGTTTTGTTTCCCATTCTTGGCGCCCTGGGTGCACTAGGTGGAGGCGCGGCAGGAATTGCTAACGCAGTAAATGATGCTAAAGTAGCTAAACAGCAACTAGACGAAATACATAGGCATAATATTGCAATGGAAAATGCTTCTAAAGAAGGCAAAGGATTATATATTAGACCATATAAAGGAAAAGGACTATTTATTAGACCTTATAAAGGAGGATCAGTCAAAATGAAAGCAATCAGACAAAAAAAAACTCAAAATAAGTTTTCCAAAAAGAGCACTTACGAACAATGATATTATTAAATATGTAAAGCTGTTAAAAATAACTGGCTTTAGAGGTGTTTTTATGCTCGATGAACTTCCAAAAAAAATTAACCTGAAAGAGTGTGGTATTGTAAATTTGGATAAAAAACAAAATAAAGGATCTCATTGGACTGCTTATATTAAAAATAACAGAAATGTAATATATTTTGATAGTTATGGAAATTTAAAACCACCTTTTGAACTTCTCCAATATTTTAATTCGAATGGCAAAGTGCATGTATTTTATACTTATGAAAACAAACAAAAATTTAATTCATATAACTGTGGTCAACTATCCCTAAAATTTTTGCAAAAAATATATAAACTCATTATTTGTTGTAATATCTCATTCATAAATAAACTGCAATGTCCACCACAATTGTCATATCAGGAAACAGTTCTGTTTTGTCTCCTGATTTTAATCCGCCCATATATTTAGAGGATGGAAAACAATATTACCTGGGTTTAGCTGATTTTGAAACGTTTATGACTATTCCCAATATAAAAGAAGGATATAATAAATTTTATATAGATAATAAAGTAATTGTTATTCCCGACGGAACTTATGACATTACAGATATAGAAACATACATAAGAGAAAGTATAGAAGATTTATGTCCGAAGGAAAATTTTTTTTTCTTTTAAAAGCAAATGTTAACACTCTAAAACCTTTTTTAATGTGTAGTAGAAAAATTGATTTTACCAAGAAAGATTCGATAGGAAAAATGTTGGGTTTTAATAGCAGGATACTAAAAGCTATGAAAGAGGAAGAATCAGATAATGTTGCAAAAATAACTAAGGTGAATGCTATTTGTATTGATTGTAATATTTGTGTCGGTTGTTACAGTAATGGTAAACCTGTTCATATTATTCACCAGTTTTATCCAACCGTAGCTCCAGGCTATAAAATAGTGGAATCTCCTTTGCCCATTTTGTATTTTCCAGTTAGCGTCAAAGCAATTAACAATATAACCGTTAAAATAGTTGATCAAGACGGAGAACTTATCAGTTTTAGAGGAGAAACTATAACAGTAAGGTTACATTTACAAGCTAGTGACATATAAAATGGTTGTTAGATATAATAGAGCCCTTAGAATGAGACTTGCACCTACCACTATCAACAAAGTAAAAACTTATAAAAAGAAAAAGACTAAACAACCGTTCAGTATCAAATCCAACACCAACAAGTTAAGACGAGATAATCGTAAATTTCTCACATCTTTGGGTTTCACTGTTTTAAAATAATGAACATATTAAACGTAAACGGAAAGCTTTATGTAGACAATTCTATCGTTAGTTCAGAGCTTCACACATATTAACCATATATTTCTTCAAAATTCAATTACAATGATGAAATAAGGATCCCAATTCAAGAACTCGATGCTTACACTCTACCATCAGATAGTTTCGTTTATATCGAAGGAAAATTAACTAATACAGAAGATAAATATAAGAAAGAATTGCTATTTATTAACAATGGTATAGCCTTTTTGTTCAGAGAAATCCGCTATGAACTAAACGGAATTACTATAGATTCAATAAGAAATGTTGGTATTGTGAGAAAGCAGGTAGCTTTTTAAGGTTGATGCTAATCCAACATTTCTGCAGGTTGGTTTCCACATCAAAATGCAGGTTGGTTTCCACATCAAAAAGAAGGTGATAAAATTTTAGTTGATAATGATGGAAAATTCTCCGTATCCATACCACTAAAAATGCTTTTAGGATTTTTTGAAGATTACAGAAAAATTATTACGAATATGAAACAGGAATTAGTTCTTATTAGATCAACTGATGATTTGGATTGTGTTATCTTCAAAGAAGATCCGGCACACCCTGTTAGTGCTCCTGACACATTGGTTACTTTCGATAAAATTTATTGGAAAGTTCCTCACATTCTAGTTAATATGCCACAACAACTTGCTCTTACAAAAATATTAGAATCAAATAAAGATATATTGATAAGATTCAGGAGTTGGGAACTTCTCTAACCGAAACAACCCGTCACACATGGCCGGTAAAAACAACTAGTAAACTAGAAGCTCCTCGTCATGTTGTGATTGGCTTTCAAGAAAACAGAAAATGGAAAATTGCTAAAGATATGAGTAAATTTGACAATATTACCTTGTCAAATATTAGAGTATTTTTAAATTCTGACTGAATTATCACGATTTGTACTTAAATTTCGAAGAAAACAAATTTTCTGCTTTATACGAAATGTTTGCCAACTTTAGACAGTCTTACTATGGTGTTCCAAATGAACCCATTTTTAATCCTGAACAATTCAGAAACATTAGTCCTATTACATATATTGATTGCTCCCATCAAAAAGAAACAATTCAAACGGGATCCGTAGTAATGAGAATTGAATTTGAGACACACAATAATGCAATTGAAAATGATACTTCTGCTTATTCTTTATTTTACATGACAAATTATTTAGCTACAACCCTCTTGTGAAACAATTATAAACTTTATCCCCACTATTTGCATATTTCGATTTAATTTAAAAGGATTTTCAAAAGCTTTTAGTTTTAGTCATGACATCAAAACTACAACAACAAATTGAAAACTTTATTTTTAAAATTAATCAACTGAAAGAAGAAATTGCAAATTATTCAAGTAAAAAAATTCTCATTAAAAATTTTGCTGCTTTGAAAATATGAGATTGATTATGGATATTCAAGGTATTCAAGATTATGGATATTCATTGGAATAATGGATTTACTCCATTACATCATTTCCCAAAAATAATTGAAACACTTACGAA
Organism: Kuschelorhynchus macadamiae; assembly: GCA_030620095.1. Taxonomy (NCBI): domain Eukaryota; kingdom Metazoa; phylum Arthropoda; class Insecta; order Coleoptera; family Curculionidae; genus Kuschelorhynchus; species Kuschelorhynchus macadamiae. The sequence goes on along the minus strand of JAUTXW010002718.1, from coordinate 174,586 downwards.
GAAAGCTGATTTTGTTTTTGTAAAAGGAACCGAAAAAAAGGATTTTATAGAGAAATATTCTAAAAAGCCTGTGATTGAAATAGATGAACAACCAGCGCTAAAGCTAATGGAACCAAAATGCTTCTATCATTCAAAATCACCTTGTATGTGTGCTTTGACAAATGTGTTATTTTTATATGACAATTGTTTTATGAATGAATAAAAATATAAAAAAACTGAATTACATTTTTATTTTGCATTAACTAACCATAATTTAATACAATTAATATGATACCTTAAATCTAATTTTCTAAATTCATTTAAAAGTTCATACTCATTTTTATATTTTAAATAATCATTACAAAATTTAGCGGCTAATTTACATTGTTCCATTCGATCTATATTCTTAACGTATGCTGACAAATCTTGTGCTTCTGCGTCTTCTTCGCCTACAATTGATAAATATTGGAAGTATGCAGCAGATATAATAAACTCTTCATACATTTCAGTAACCACTTGCTCCATTGTGAATATTATTTAATTTATTCTTCCTTTTCAATTTCTTGAAGAATAGTATCCTCGTCAATAAATTGCTTCAAGTCTTTTAAATAGTAACCAAAGCCAATATCTTTAGATCTTGAATAAGTTGAATAAAATTTAATGTTTCACAGTATTTGTTGCAACAGAGGGCAGCCTTTACGAATTCCGCAGATTGATTGTAATAAAAGTCTATCCACTCCGGACCACTTGCCATAGAATATGAGAAATAGGTTTTTGAAAGATTACTAAATTTGTCCTCTTATAATTTAACTGCAATCAGCAACTCAGCCATTTAATTTATTTAACATAATATCTTAAATATGTGGGGGCACGTCTCTTGCGAATAGGATTAACTTTTCTTGATAATACCTGTTTTTTATCTTCGTATTTGAAACCTCTTTTGGGTTGCAATAATAACAGGTATAAATTGGCAATCTTCTCCTATAAATTCTATTAGGTGGCTTAATTCTCCTACAAAGTATGATTTCCCAAATGTATTGAAAAACGTAGTAAGGCTTATAATTCCTTTTAAATAATCATCACAACAGTCAATTGCTTCCAAATAATCTCGTTTCAGTGGATAAAACAGCTTGGTGTATTCATCTTTCGAAATCACTTCAAAGAAATTGAGATATTTAACTTTTAACTGTCTGATAGATGTAGCTAATTTTTCGCGATTACACATAATTCACTTATTACTTGACACATTTTTTTTTGTTTTATACACAATTGGTGGAAAAATTCAAAAATAACTTTTTACACAACTCGAGCACAGCTTAGTAAATGTGCCTCAGCATACTAAAATGATCTTGATGCACCTATTTATAAGACTTAAGAATGCAAAATCAAATGTGGGAGGACAAAGAAAAAAAATTAAAAATATGATGCGAAAGAGAATAAAAGGGGAGGAAGATAAGAATAAGGGACATGAGAGAGAGGAAGAGGAGGAGGCGCTCCCCTATTTTAACTACTCAGATATTCTAGACAAGTTAGGCAGAAGCCAGTACTTCTTCTAGCGAACGGATTTCATCAGATCGAGATGGATCCCGACGAAGTTCAAAAAACAGCTTATTCTACCGAAAATGGGCATTATGAATTCAAAAGGATGCCATTCGGTCTAAAAAACGCACAATCCATATTCCAACGGGTGATGGACAATATACTGCGTGGTCTTCAAAACGAAACTTACCTCGTATATCTAGACGATATTGTAATTTTTAGCACTTCACTACAGGAACCTCTTACCCGATTAAGACAAGTTTTCACCAGACTTCGAGAATCAAATTTTAAGATTCAAATGGACAAATCCGAATTTCTAAGAAAAGAAGTCCAATACTTAGGTCATGTAGTCACCACAGAGTGTGTCAAACCCAATCGTAATAAAATTTCCGCTATAAAAAATTTTCCAATTCCGAAAACCCAAAAAGACATAAAATCATTTTAGGGTTATTAGGTTATTATAGACGTTTCATTAGAGATTTTGCAAAAATTACCAAACCTATGACTCTTTGTCTAAAAAAGGATTCAAAAATAATTTATAACTCTGATTTCGTCAACTCCTTTAATCACTGCAAACAACTGCTCATCAATGCACCAACCCTCCAATATTCCGATTTCGGAAAACCATTTGTTCTCACAACCGACGCTAGCAACTTCGCTATAGGTGCAGTATTATCTCAAGGAAATGTTCCCAATGACAAACCAATAGCTTACGCCTCTAGAACGTTAAACGACTCCGAAACTAAATACTCTACCATCGAGAAAGAACTACCAGTATGGGCATGTAAATATTTTCGCCCTTATCTATTTGGTCGAAAATTTCAAATTTTCACGGACCATCGTCCTCTAGTCTGACTGTTTAACCTAAAAGAACCAAACAGTAAACTTGTAAGGTGGAGATTAAAACTCGAGGAATACGATTACGAAATAATATATAAAAAAGGCAAACAAAATACGAACGCAGACGCATTTTCGCGAATATACATCACTGAGATCGAAAATAATAGAGTAATAAATAACCCGGGAGACATAGACTTAGATATAGACACCTTTTTAGACCAATCATTTGACCCAAACAACTTAGCACTAACCGACATTACTACAACTTTAAAAAATTTGGAAACACCGAAACCAAAAGAAAATAAAATCAAAATTTTACAAGACATAAAAATAGGTCCATCTCAACCATCCCAGTTACCAGAATGTAGTCTACAAACACCTCACTCAAGTAGTAACAATAAAACAATTAATGACGGTATCTCTATCCTGGACGAAATCATAAATAATAAACCCAATCAAATAATAATTTCGAAAAATCCCTACGACAAAATTGAAGTTCCTTGGGACACCTTTGAAAAACACAATATATGGAACGTAAAAATCAGATAAGGAAACCCTCGACTAATACTAGACTTCTTAAAAACATACACTTTAGATAACAAAACCTTCATTTATATTTCTACGACGATTCTATGTATCTCGAATTTAATGACATATACATGAGACATTTTTATGCAACAGCCTTAAAACTAATAAAATGCACTAAATTAGTCAATTCAATAAAAGTCCCCGAAGAACGCACTCTCCTTATTAAATACCAACACGAAGGCAATTGTAATCATCGTGGCATTTCTGAAACCCTCGAAAAACTCAAAATAAACTACTACTGGCCGTGCATGAAAACCGACGTGTCTAAATACATTAACGAATGCGAAATATGCCAAACATCAAAATATTCTCGTAAACCTCCGTATGTGCCTCTAGTTCTTACCGAAACAGTAGGAAAACGATTCCAGTTATTGCACATAGATGTTTTCAAATTCGACAATCAAGAATTTCTAACTATTATAGACACATTTTCAAAGTTAGGACAAGCCTTGCCTGTGTCCGGCAAAACCTCTATTGAAATTTGTACAGCTCTAATACATTATTTCTCTTTCTACGGCATACCCGAACGAATAATAATGGACAACGGTTCTGAATTTAAAAACAACACGGTACAAGAGCTTCTAAAAGCCCACAAAATAGACATACATTTTACAACACCGTTCCATCATGAATCTAATTCCCTCGTAGAACGCTTCCACTCGACAATCATAGAAAACCTACGTATTTTAAGAGAAAGGTTCAAAAATGAAGACACAAAAACATTAATGAAATATGCCCTGATAGCATACAATAATTCCATACATCCGTCAACCAAATACACCCCTTTTGACATAACATGTGGACATACCAATTTTAGAGACCCGTGCGACTTAATAAAAACAATTTTTTATGCAGATTATGTATCGAATCACAACAACAAACTAAAACACCTTTACGACGACATACAAAATACCTTACAAACTCAAAAAGAAAAAGTAATCGAAAAACGTAACACCCTAGGACCAAACCAACATCAGTTTAAAATAGGACAGACTGTTTATAAAACAAGTAACAAACGAGACAAAAAGGAAAAGAAATTCCTCGGTCCCTTCGAAATTGTCGAACTGTTAGAAAATAACAAAGTCTCAATGAAAAATAAATCAAACAATAAACTCGAAACCATTCACACAAAAGAACTAAAAAACCCTGTTTTTGCAGGCTCTTCGAAAGCACAAGCAGAAGTGACCTTCCACAACCTCGACAAGAAACTCCCAAAATATAATCGATTTTTGGTCATTCGTACAAATCTATGACATAACACCTATATTAGACGAATATACGCTTCTAAAAACTAGTTTTAGGAAAATAGTAACCTCCCTAAAGAACTCAACGACCTATAAAAAAGAATTTTACAACTCATATAATTTAGCTTCTATCCTCGAAAATAAAATCAAATCACAAATAGCACAGATAAATCCTATAGCATTTAGAAACAGAACAAAAAGAGGACTCGTAAATGGCTTTGGCTCGATAATAAAATCTTTAACAGGTAATCTTGATCAAGACGATGCCGAAAAGTACGACAAGGCAATCTCATCGATATTTGCGAACGAAAATCATTTAAAATCAGCAAGGCAAGGGCAAATAACCATAATACAAAAACCTAATAAACTATTTCAAAAAACTTAACACATAACCATCTTATGTTAGAATCGCGTACCCTACAAATAGAAGAAGTCCTTAAACACTTAGAAACAAAACAAATGGAGACAAACCAATATTTTTTAATACATATGCTAATTTCTCAAATAACAACATCTTTTCAAGAACTTTACGACATCCTAGAAAAAATACAAATAGCAATTACATTTTCTAAATTAAACACATTTCATAATTCAATTTTAGATCCCAACGATATCTTTAATGAGATAGAAATTGTAACAAACGAAATAAAATCTGGTAAACTCCCATTTCTTCCAAATCTCGAAAATATTCTTATTTTTGAAAAAATATTACAAATCAAAAGTTATTCAAAAAGAAATCAAATAATTTTTATAATAGAAGTACCTATTGTAGAAAGCAATAACTATATACTCTACCATCTCTATCCTTTACCAACCTCTTCGTCAAATCACTTCAAAATGATATTCCCTCAATCCAAATACCTTATCCTCAATGAGCGGAAGTATGCCTCATTTAACCAACAATGCCAAGAAGTCAGTACGGAAGAATACCTCTGTCATGAACTCAACCCAGCGCCCATCGGTCAAGAACCTCCATGCGAAGTACAGATGCTCAAGTTTATCCAAAATATAACTCAATGTCACCAGATGAAAACTGAAATCCAAGATATCAAAAACGAGAAAGGCAAGAATGGATGTTAATAATTCCAAAGCAAGTAATATCAGTACAACAATGCGGTGCTAATAAAGATAATATTCCACTAAAAGGAACTTACATCCTCGAAATGAACCCAAGCTGTGAAATACACATAAACAACGTATTATTAAAGACGTACCAAGACCCCAAAATACACTTCAAAAACATCGAACTTCCACAAATAAATCTGAAGTATTCGAACGAGGAGTCGATTCCAATAAAGTTCAGCAACCTTGAACTAAGCTCTTTGAATCTCAACGAAGCAAGAAGAATCCAAACAGCACTTGATGTTCAACACCAAAAATTAAACGAAGCCCTTCATCAGCCCGTATACTTCCACAAATTCAGTTTTTGGACGCTATTACTGTATCTGGTAATACTTATAGGAATTGGTTACTTCCTCTACAAGAGAATCATTAGCCCAAGCCTACCCCAAGATACCAAGAAGCTAACACCACACCCAATTCAGAGATAGTCATCTGAAGCTCGCTACCTCCGTAAGCTCGTCTCTAGGTCGGGAGGAGTTATGTGTTCCATAACGCTGACTAATTGTATATACTCACAAGAACTCGATTGCAGACATCAGCATATATTTTAATATAAACTGTATTCGTAAAATATTGTTAAGTTAGTTATAAGGTAGAATCTATGTAACTCGGTTCTCAAAATAAATTGTTTTTTAAAAAAGTCAATTTGGGGTTTGCGAAACTTAACTACCTTACCCAAATATTGTAAGTTCTAACATATATTGCATTCCGAATTTTGTTAACCAACTGAACGTACTTATAATAAAAATAATAAGTAGGTTAGTAGTGCAAACATGATATCGGAGGAGATACTTTTGTGGGATTCAAAAATAGTTTTATTTTTATTTTTTGCTTTATACGGGATACCGGGTACTTATACAAAGTATAGCTTATTCTGATACATTTTGTGTTTTTTTTCTATGTTATATACTAGCGCTATATAGACGGGTTTTTTGTTTTTTATATTTTAAACTTAACCTAAATATAAAAAAATTTAATACAAAATGTATTCAAATTATATAGTTTTTATAGTGTAATTTGCAGATATACACCGTGTGTCTTCAAAGATCAGGTAGAGTGTCAAATCTAGTATATTTATACATGGCAATAAGAGACTGAATATGGTAACATCAAAAATGAAAAAAATCTAGTGCCTATAGGAAAAATATTACTATTAATTAATATTAAAAAATGAAACAGTCTTTGTGAAAAAAAAATTGCACGCGTTATATTTTGATAAGAATATTTAATTAAGCACAAGTATCAGTAAGTAGTATCATCAAATACCTATTTATTTATTTTAAAACGACAGTAATAAGAGCATTTTTCTGTTTTTGGCTGACTTTGATGTAAGTGGAAGAGATGCCCAACAAGATTCTCACCGCTTCGTTAATTTTATTTTGTATGTCCATGTTTTTGTAAAGACTAAAAATATTTCAAACTATGTAGTTAGTTTCAAGTTGCAAAAGTGTTTTTTCATTGATAAATAATTAATTTTTAGACGTTTAGGTTGATTTTTCATATTATCTTTTTACCTCTTCATCATTTTTTTTTCTAATGGTATTCTAATAAACTTGATTTTATGGTTTTAATAATTCAGCTAATAACATTTATTCTGTGTAAATGTTAAATTTTGTATCTTTTACAAAAAAAAATATAATAAAAGTAATATTCAATAATTGCTTAGTGATCAACTAACACAATTTATTTTATAAATCAAAGAAGATAATGAGCAAGCGGAGAATTCACAAAACTATTTTCCGAGAGATGGCTCTAAAATCCCTTCGCTCTCCTATTATTTTTGAACTGCCAATAATATGGCAAATTTTAATCAAATACACTGAAGAGAAATTAAAAATATTGAAAAAGTTGATGAGTGTCAGTTTCAAAGTAAAAGGAAAACAATATAGGAAACGTGTGAAGTGGTTTTCACGAATAACAATACATATTCGCGTTGTTGGGAATGGCCCTTAATACGAATTCAACTTGGTAACGTTTATTATGCCTATCGAACAAAAGCTGAGTGTTTGAGGGCATTATGACGGGAACATTTTTAGGCTTTGATACGATACGTCATTGTGATATTAGGGTTTAGTAAAAATCGTAAAACCTTTTTTGTTGTTTGTTAATGATCAGTTGTTTTAATTATTCCACATAGTTTCTAAAACTGTTACAAAGATGTTAAAAAATTTACGTTTTTTTATTGTCGCGAATACTTTCAGTGATTTTATTGCCCAATACTTGCTATGTAATATTAAATTTTGGTACAACAGATTCTATGTGCGTCTTGTACGTTTAATCCAATTAAATAAATAGTCGTGTCTTTTATGGGAATTATGTTTTGGTGCGACACGCATTATAGTATTGGACGACAGACCGACAGGACATAAAACATAATTATGGTTATTTACCAGTCTTTACCACAAGAATATATTATATATTCTGGATAAAACTATGTCGATTACCGAATATCGACTACTCCACAGTTCAATTAAACAGTTTAGTTCACAAATTCAACTCTAAATAGAATCACAAAAGTACTAACTACCTTTTTTCAAATTTACGTCAGAATGATGACACCACCAAATAGCAAAATTCAGAGCTGGCGCCGCTTCACCCCACCGTTGGCCCCTTCTTGGTGAAGGTAAGTGCACACTGGCCGGAACCAAACGAGCCGCATGTGCCGTTCGAATTGCATTTTTAGGTACATACATACATACACTGTACGGAGAACAGATTGAGACCTGCAGCTCCCGTTGGTCTGCGCGCCGTAGTTGCAACACAAGTACAGTCTAAAAAATGTATGTATATACTTACTTGGTTTATTTATTAATTTAATATAGGAAAATAAGTTTTATTAATTATGTTGTTTGAATTTCATGTTTCGAACTCATGCATTATCATGAGTAGACGTTGCATGATCAGTTTTTACAAAAACAGGTTCTGTAAAAATAGAATTTGGCAAAATTTATAAGGTAAATTACCTTTTATAAAACCACCAGCAGTACAAGTGTCAATTAAAAATCCACCATTTATTTTTAGGGGAAATATTAGTGGTAATTTCAATGACGTATAAAATGGATAGACTCAGCATTCCCATAAAGAAACGCTTCAAAAAATAGATCAGTCATTGTTTGACAGATTTTACATGAGTGGAAGAAAGATGGACTAATCTCATAAGCAAAGTATAGAGTAAATTGCATCAAGGGTCCCAGCATCACGACCTGACTCACCAGTGGCGTAGTTTTTTTACAGCAAAATCAGTTTTAAGAAGTTTTCTGTTTTATCATCAGAGTTTAAGGCGGTCGTTTTAAACCAAGCTTAAATTTCTTCTATTTTATGAAGTCAACAACTGAACTCATGTAGCATTCATGTCGTTTTATTAGTTTGCGGGAATAACATATGAGTTTTAATATAGATTTAATTTTTTGCATTTTATTGAGATGCCGATTTTACACACGGAGTTGAGAGAATCTTATATACAGTGAAGTTGCCAATGTTAAGCTTGATCTTAATTAGGTCTGTTCATTTGACAGAATATTGTACACTTAATATTCTGTAACAGAAGAGTAATTAAGGATTACCTGCCCTTTTTAGACTATGATTAAAATGAAACAATTTCAACTAATCTAGGAACTGAATAAGATTGAAAAGAAAAACAAGGAATTCAAACAATATCATTTATCACTTATCCAATGGGATAATATATGCTGAAGAAATTAATATACACAATTAATTAATTAATATGCAATATAAACATTTATTAAATCTTGCATCTTGCAAGTACATGCATACAAAAAAATATCAATAAATAAAACTGTCCCACAAATAAGTATATTTTACGACGATTTTCGTCCTTACACTTAAATATTCACCATTTAGTCGCCTGTTTCTGACGACCCCTACAGAAACTTTACAGTTCATTTTCAAATAGTGGCTGCTAATCCGCAGTCGTTTCATTTTAAAGCAAGGGTTATTTCGTAATGTGCAACTAAAGTTAATAAAAAGACTTTTTTTAACTGTCAGTAATTTTACAAATCCGATCAGAGGGCGCTATCTTTTTAATATAACCGGTTAAAAAAGTCAATTGGAGGAACTTTTTCACTTCATATACTGTTATCCGTTGTTGCAATAAAAATGCAGTTGGTTTCCTGGTATAAATAAATTGCCATCAGTATGATTTTGGGAGTTTATTGTAAAATAAATACACCTGATCAAAAAATATTATAATACTGTTACTACTAAGTTTTTTTTTGTAAAAATTAAGGTTTGTTACGATAAATACGTTATATAGGAATTTTAAAACAAAGTAAAATAAAAAAAAAAACATGAAAATATTGCAAAGGAAAATTTTCTTTTAACCGAATGCTTCAGAAACTCTATATAACGGAAGCATGCTTGCTGTCCGAAAACGAGGGGGATGATTTCCAAATTATTGTTTTTAATGTTAAAGGAATCTGTAAGTTAACATCACATACTTAGTTCTGATACAAGTGGCATAATTTGTCTTAGCTATATCTAATTTTCTGATGTGTTTAACTGTAAGGAAGTTGATTGTAATTCAGAATTCTCCCCGATTTCTATTATGAAAGGACTCTACGTGAAAGATACCTGGCATACCACATACAGCCCTTTTAAGTTCTTTTTATAATAGCAATGAAGGTCTGATTATGAAATACATAGGTGCCACTCTCCAACGTTACAGAACATAGTGAAATGGCCTTAAAGTAACCTTGTATACGATTTCTGACATGTAGATGCCTTTAGCTAATTTTCCTATATGTATAATCATTTTTTACAGCTCACCCACAAAAAAAAACAAGACTATGATGAGGAAGACTTGATCCATACATAATGCTGATTAATCACAGAAAATATAGAATTTCTATTAATATAGACTTAGCCTTTCAGATAATAATAAATAAATACGGGCCTTAAAAACATTGGAAGGAAATATATAATTACCTAAAAAAACTAAGCATAACCCTATATAGCTTATTTACAATCATATCATTCTAAATTCAACTAACATATTGCACACTTAACAAAAGCGAAACAAATTATTTACATTCAGATCTATGACCTAATAAGTAAAAAAATTCCTATTACAAGGAATACTAAATAAGTAAATTTATTCATTTCGGGGAATTCTGTAAGCTATACATTTTCAGTCATTATTAAAGAAGAAAAACTGGATAAAACTCCTCCATTTATGATTGTACTATACGAAAGGTAAAGTGGGGATATTGAAGAATACCTATAAATACATACCAACAGGTTGGAAGATTAAGTTTTTGATCAATTCATTCCATGACAATTTCAACATTGTTCTTTAGAAGTTGCATTAAAAAACTAGGTTATAAAAGTTGTTCAATGATCTCAGCTTGCCAGATAGAGTGGGACCTGGAAAGAATATAAAAATGAATATAAAAATGATTATGGGTTTAAATTTTTAAAATATAAATATTATTATAAAATTATAGAGCTAATTCTTTTAATCTGAGAAGAAAGGGGGAATTAGATATATATCTTAAATATCAAAAATGTATTATAAAATTATAAAAGCAAAATGAGCTAATTCTTTTAATCTGAGAAGAAAGGGGGAATTCCTGTTCCACTCATGCTTTTTAAAATAAATAAATTACAAAAAAATGTAAGATAGAAAATATGAATTGTAACTTATCATAAAAAGAGTAATTTCCAAAACATAATTAGACAAACACATCTGTAGTTGTATGTGCTAGTTTTATTTATTCTACATGTTTTTGTTGTTTTAAAATCCGATGATGCCTGTTTGTTTAGCGAAAGACGTGTAAACCTAGCTTTTTACTGTATTAAACCACTTGACTGAGACCGACACATTGTTTTTCTTTTTTGCAATTATTATTAAACTAGGTCTCTTAGATATGATGGACGAATTACTTCTTCAACAGGGATTAAAACAAAATAAAAAAATATGAAGGGCATATTAAAATATAATTCAGAATGTCGTTATAGTATTCCATTAAATCGTAATAGGCTTTTTGCACTAATAGGCTCTTTAAAGTTCTTTTAATTTTTTTTGTCTTGGCAGGCCCTAAAGTGTGAAGATTTATTAACATATCTTTCGGGCTCCAAAGATAATATTTTTTTCACTAGAGAGAAACCATAAGAGTGCCTGGTTCCGTAAGGATGATCTGGCACCAGTGGTCTATATCTATGCTTGTATGTCATATAAACCATTTACAAAGTATACAAACATTTGAGGTTAAATTTATTTCAAACTGGAATAATGGCCTGTATGATTCTCTACCATTGGCACCAAAAGTCCATCTCACTGCTCGCTCTCGAAAGATGCACCAATTTCCCATAGAGTGGTAAACCATCCTCGCTGACGCCATACCAATCTCTGTTGACATCAACGAAACAGCATAGCATACCCATGCAATCTTCGGATTGAAATTCACAATATGCTTATTAAACTTCAAATTCCCACTAATAAAAATACCCAAAAAAAAAACCGTGGTACCATCTGCAAATACTATAAATTGTCTCCCCAAATATCGACAAAAGACAGACCACTTTATATATAACAAAAACAAAATTCGACCCAGGACGGAATCCTATAGCATGCCGTAATTTATGTTAACCTTATTAGGTGTTTGAAGGATAATGACTACTATTTATGTGCGCCCCTGGAAATAGGATTGAAGCAATTTCTAAACTTTACCACTGAGGAAATATGCATAAAGCTTATGCATAACACTCCGTTACCGACAGTCAAAATCTATAGAAAAGTCACAGAAAACTGCAATATTTTAATTTAATGCAAACCTTCTGTGGAAAAAGAAAAATGAGATGATTGGTAGATTCAAATATTCTAGTTGAAATTTCATCCTTTATATGAGTTTAGATATTCTTACACCTTATAATCTGCTGAAGCTTTTATATTCTTACAGAACTCAATGACTATTTCAGTAACTCAGAATCGATAGTTGTTTTCCAAATTCTTCTAATTCAGTTAACGTTAAGCTAATTGAACGGTGATAAGTTTTCTAATTCGCTTAAGGCCGTTTTACATGCTGCAATTCTTTCTTGCAAGTTGCAATAGTCTTGAACAAAAGCATGCGCAGTGGCAAGTTATTTGTACCTTTTGTTAAACTGCGCATGCCTTTGTTCAAGACTATTGCATATTGCAAAGAAGAGTTGCAGCATGTAAAACGGCCTTTAGCAATATTATTTTAATGCATTTTTAAAAATAAAAATTTAACCTAGAGTGTAAAGCTCAGTTTTTGCACAGTGTTTTGAATTGTACGTTTTCCTCATCCACTATAATATTACTTTCTTATTATTTGGCGATTTTTTCCTTTGTTTCTTTCAACTGAATAAAATCTTGTAGGAATATTTGAGTTTTTCTAAAAAATAAAAAAAAATTATGAAGCAATGGTTTATATGAATAAAACGTTGGTAATACTTTTAATATAATGCTATTTCTAAGTGTATACATGTTTTATTAAAAAAGAATTTGATACAAATTTATTATTGTATAGTATAGTTGAATCCACACAAACAGAATTGCCTTCTCAGTGTCTACCTTCTTTTTAGGGTCTAAACTATAGATAAAATATTTTGCTATAGAACTGTACATAACACATTTTTTTCTTTTTAATTCCCGCATAAGACAGGGGTAATCGTGAAAAAAATCACCCTCCCAGATTTCTACAGTTCTTTACATTTTTGGCTCCCTAGATCTAAAAAAAAAACATGTTTCCTTAATTCCATCGGTCTGTATATCTATTAGTGTAGTATAGCTAAAAAACAACTTACTCGATTCACTTGCGGCCTAGCAAAACGTTAAAAAAATTATAACCAAAATACTACTTATACAATTTACCTCAAATTATTCACATAGTGTGATATAAAAATGAACTGAAACAAAATGGCGGCCTAATAACATTTTTAATGAATCAAGTCTGAAAACTATTTATTCGATTAATTTCAAATTTCGCACAAAAATTAAGTGTTATATAGAGATGAACTTTTCAGTACGAAATCAAGATTGCGGAACAAAATGGCGGCCAAATAAAATATTTAAAAACTCAGAGTAAAAAAACGACTTATTGAGTTTTGCTCAAAAATTAGAATACATATGTTATAGGGTAAAAGACTGATATATTTTGCCTAGAAATCAAGTGTCACGTAGGTAAAAACTGGTAAAATATTGAAACGCGGAACAAAATAGCTGCCTATTAGAAGGCTATACATATAAAAGTCGGTAAATTTCTTTTACCCGGAACTTCATTTAATATATGCTTTTTTAGGGGATCCTGTGTATTCTATCAACTTAATTTTTGGCAATAGAAGTTTTGCATATAGCAGAGTAATAAAAATAGGTAATAACATGCAAAATTTGTAAGGAAAATCCAGTTCTTTTTGACTCAATGTAATTTTGTTGTTACCCTTTATTATCATATGTATTCTGACTTATCTTTTGGAACTCTTTTCTCCAAGTCTGATTGTCACTCATAAATTCTTTCTAAAAACAAAAATATGTCTGGAACTTCACTCTTACTTAATTCTACCACACACACAGATAACACAGTTTAAAAGTTATTTGTCATATAAATTGTATCTAATAAAGTTCTCTTTTTTTTTAAATAAAAGAAACACTTCCCAAATTTGCACTGTATTTGCACAAAATTTGAACTGTATTAGATAGTTTGTCCCGAACAGACTAATTAACACACAGACCTACTAATGGAAATAGGAAAATACGATTTCGGCATCTTGCAACCCTAAAACATGCAAAAGAACATGATTTTATTTACATAAAAATAGTTATATCGAACAGAAGAAGCAAGAAAAATTGTTACATAATGTTTTCCTGATGTGTTTAAATCTAACAAAAATTGTTAATTAGTTTTAAAGCACAAATGTGAGGATGCATAGTTAAAGCTAAAACTGTTTTTTTCAATGGTTCATCATGTGATACCTGTATCTATTATTTTTACTATTAGCGTTTTCTTATATAAGATAAAGATAAAGGCAAAATTATAACAACCTATCCACATAGACCAGTAAAAATAACATTTAAATGACTTTGGAATTAAAATGTTTTTTGGTTTTTTTTTATTACATTTTACATCCCAAAGCATATAGAAACAAAAAAAATGCGTCAATAATCCCAGATTACACACAGATATACATATGTTTATATGATTTTACATGAGTGTGTTTTGGTTTTCGTAAAACATATTAACTTATCGTATTTCATATTAGCTATCTAGTAACTATGAATATCAGTGTGGGTTTAAAGTTTAAATCAAGAAACTTACCAAAACAATTTTCTCAAAATTATCCCAGTACCATGCACATTTTGAGGTAGCCTTATTAGGTCATAACGATTAGACTGGACGGGTAGTATCTATTAATTTGTAGCTATGGCAGCATTTGATATAATCAGACCTCAGTCATCAAGCTTATTCATATGACTGGACAGTAAATAATTCGTGCATTATTTAGTTCTTTTGGGTAAATGGTGATCAATCTTCAATATTTCAACCTATCATTTATTGGTTTTAATGGTAATCTAAAACAGAATATTAATTTTGGGCGTTGTAAAGTACTTAAAGTTTAAGTCTTTGGCATGGTCCAAGCGTTTAGCTTTTCGATTGATTTTTGTTGTAGAAGTCATATATCTAAAAAAACAATAACAAGGTGAGGTCAACTAACCAAAATGAAAGTTAAAGCTATATTTAAACATTGTTTTATATCCAAGAATAACTGTTGCAATAGCTAGTAGCTGCATCTTATATTTTGTTTTTAGAAAAACTGTATTTAATGAAATAATGACTAAAAGATAAATGCATCTCAGTGCAACGCTCACAACAGATAATTAGCGCAAATTTAACTTCTAATTATTATATATTTTATATGGTGCATTTGAAGGAAATTAGTATGTTTATTTGTAGAAATTAGAAGAAACTGTCAATTTTTACTATAATCGAAATGTAAAAAAAAACAGAAACAAAGTCTCGGTCTCAGTCAAAGATGGTGATAGGTATTTCGTTCTATAGGAGTATTATCAGACCAACATGAATAAATACATAGACAAGACAAACACATAGTTGTGTTTGATCAACAGAGATGTATTTGATTGTTTACGCATGTTTAGTTGTTATATATCTGATTCTATTTCATCACTTCAAAATAAACCACGCTTTCTATAAAGTTTTTAATTTATTATCTTCTATGATTTTTAAGATGTACAAAAATGCAATAACGATGCAAATAATATCTGATAATTTATAAATCGATGAAACCGAAACTAAAATCGGTGATGGTGCAGAAATGTAAACGATTACTAATATTTACCATTGTTTAACATTTTAGAAAAAAAGCAATGTATGTTTTTTCCCAACAAGGTGTATGATGTTCTCCTAGGTATTTGATACCAATACCACCGTATAAATCACGCCTAGTAGTTTCACATCTTCGCGGCACTTTGTTGTTTTTAAGTTAAAGCAGGCCCGACATCGGAGGCGTGTCTCTTGGAATTTGCGACGCCAAGACCGGCCTCTTTAATTACAAGGCCGGTTCGCGAGGAAAGCAGGCAAACTATTTTACGAGGGTTGTACTATAAGAATGTTTATTTAATGTTTGAGATTGAAAGTACAGAAATATAAAAATTATATATAAAGTAAGTGCTAGAACCGACTAAGAATAACTAACTAATATATGTTTATAGGAATGTTTTAATAAAACTAGTATAATATGAGTTCACAATAATTTATTGTTAAATGCCTGCATTAGCATACATAGCTTTGACAAAAAAAAATAAAATTAGCATTGTTTGTTATTTTTAATAACATTTAATAAATTTTTGATCTGTGATTTATTGTTGCCTTAGGCTAACATGATATTAATTTAATGTTATTATAAACTACCAATACTTAATTACAATTAAAACTAGAAATCACATAAAATTTCACTTTACCAAACTGGTTTTTAAAAAATGTTCGACTGTACCTTTAAAACCATAAATGATCGTTGGATTGGCGATATGTGCAACTTAAAATAATATTGACAGAGTTCTCCAAGCTAAAGCTACTCGGATATTCTACAACACACATGTATCATTTTATGTTCATCTACCATTTCTTTACTGAAAGGACCTCGCAGGTTTCTTATGATAGATCGATATATTTTCATAATTTTTTGATATAATATAGTTTTCGATGCACTTGTCAAAAGTTGTCATGACCACAACTTTATCCGGCCATTGGTTTTCAAGATACAGGGTGTTGAACTTAGACCAAGTCCGATATAAAATATATGGGATAAAAATTATTACTGAAAATATGCGTCTTTAACATATTTAGCATATAGTATATCCGAAATTAAGAAAAAAATTTTATATGAACATAGGTCCGCAAATGCTTAGTTCTCGATGTACAGGGTGTTTTATTGTAAACCTTATTCTCCCTTTATCTCAAAAACAAAGGGTTTTCGGACCTATGTTTATATAAAACTTTTTTCTTAATTTGGCGTGTTTTATATGATAAATATGTTAAAAATACATATTTTGGATAATCATTTTTAACCTATATATTTTATAGAGGATTTTGGTCTAAGTTTAACACCCTGTACCTTGAAAACCAATGGCCGGATAAAGTTGTGGCCATGAGAACTTTTGAACAGCGCACCGAGAACTACATTATATCAAAAAATTAGGAAAATCTATCTAGGGCCATTTTCCATAAGAAACCTGCCAGGTCCAAGTCGTTTATAGTGAATCATAAATTAGCATTCAAAGTTAATATTTACAGTATAAATTGATGTACGGGGTGAGTCATTATATTTTGACACCCACCTTCAAAGTTTATTAACAGAGCTAGAAAAAAAGTGTATATTCCAAAGTTTTAGGGTTTCTTCTGAGCTGTCAGAATCCGTTATAAAAGGTAACAAATGACTATCGCAAATTACTTAGAATAGCCCAAGTATTTTTTTTAATTATCTATATGATGCCACATTAAGTTTGACAATATTTTACAACAATAAAGGCAATAAGTAAAAAATGTAACTGACGTTCCCTTATCTTTTGAATTATAATTAACATTTAGAATTTTTTCTAGGAGAAATAAAACAACCATTTGATACTTCATGGTATACAGTAAAAACGTATTCCAAAAGCAAAACAGGCAAATAAGATCAAGAAACAACTACTAAAATTATGTACTGTATTCTAATCGATTATGAATTATAGCAGCCCTATCGGATTCCTCTTAAAAAATATGCTCTATTGATACAGTTAGTTAAATATTTACTTACTGCCTAAAGTTTTTATTATTGTAAAGTAAATATTTGCAATGCCGCAAAATGTTGCCAAAGATTACAAAAGAAAATAAATAAATATCGTATATTAGTTAGCTGAACGCTAATGACATCACATCTGATTTTACGTGAACCAAAATTTAGAAAGTTCGTTCACGTTAGCGTAGAAGGGATAGAGCGTTAAACGCAATCTATATTTAGTTTTCTCTTTTCTGTTTATACTTGGAAAATCAAGTATATACAGAAAAGTCTGAAAAATTACTAGATCGGATCAAAATTAAGTTATTTTTAACATTTATTGTAAGGGTCGGTACTACCACTGCATGAAATTGCCCAAGCCCAAATAATAAAGCAGAAAAAAAAATGCTGAATAAACAACCTACATTACTTAGCCTCTTATAAAAAATCTGTAACCTACAACTAGAAACCTTTGTAATTTAATGGTCCTAAACACAAAATTAGTTAAATTACAAGAAAAAAGCAATAACTACATAATAAAGTGCATGGTGATATGGACATAAGTGAACTACTTGAAATTCATTTGTATATGTTTAGGCTTCTACTTGATTACTCTCTGTGAGCATTAAAGATCTTACAAAAAGAATTTTAAAATACCTAAATTGTTTTTATCTGCAGTTTAATCAGAAATTTAATTCTTCCTTAGGCGTCTATCGCACCCACTTCACTGGGCACGCGGTCCAAGAATGACAACAATGCAGGTTCTGTTTTGTAATTAGACTATAAAACAAGAGTGCTATGATGATTGTTATGAATGAATAGTTGTAAAACTACCCGTAAGGGACGTAAATTTGACGTACCATCGTTAGAAGTTCTATTTGGTAATATTTTTATTATTACATTTTCGTAAATTTTGAAAGTGAGTGACTAGTGAATTGTAGTAACGCGCAATTCAGAAACCAACATTTTAAGAGGGTGAAGTGATTTTTTTACTTGGTTTTAGAATTTTAGTTTAGAATAGGAAGTAAATCAAAATATTAATAAACTTCCACGGATACGTTACATCAAGAAGTCGTATTGAGCCAAAAATTGAAATTATTGGATATTTGGGAAATACATTACGCATCTATATTTTTCATAGAAATCATTAAAACTGATAAAAACTACAATTTCTTCAGATTTTATTAAACTTTACCCCTTTGTCCACTAAACCTCGCAATATTTTTACCCCCTAGCGGTTTTTTCAATGTCACTTCTTTTTGGTTACTGATTGTATAAAACAAGTTAGTATAGTTAGTGATTTTATAAGCAAATATTTTCTCTATACAAGATTAGACGCTCTATTATTAATGCTTACATCTAGAAATAAAATAAACGAAATGGGTGAAATGTGGTCTATTTCAAGCTATTTTTAGGACCGTTTACAATTGGTGCATCTATACCTTGTTTATAATAAGATTCCAAAAATGTTGTCTTCGATATATTATTTTAAACAAAGTATAGAAAATACGTAACAGACTCCAATCAACTTATATGTCGACAATACATATTTAGCAAATAAATAAAACAAAATGAAAAAAATGTTATTTATTTCAAGCAATTTTAATTATTTTTTTTACAATAATTGTATATTTTAGTGTTTTTATTGACGTTCTATGTACCTTTGATATAAAATTTTAAGCAAAGTTTAGAAAACTTAATATGTAATCCTGTCACAATCAACTAATTTGTAGATAATTCATATATGACAGATTATGTGTGGATTCTTATATACTTAAAACAACTTTAACATACAGAAATCCACAAGCGTGTGTGTTATATTTTTCACAAATTTTTAGTATCATTTTCACATTTAATGAATCTATACCTTGTTTATTATAAGATTCCAAAAAGATATACTCATACGTAATTTTATATTTTAGTGTGTTTATTGACGTTTTGTGTACCTTCGATATTTTTAACAAACTATAGAAACTATTATGTAGCAAATTCCAAATATCTACCTCCGCATACAGAAATCTACAGGCGACATGTGTTATATATTTTTCACAAATTTCTAGTATCTTTTTACAAGCAATACATCTATACCTCGCTTACAATAAAATTCCAAATGATATAATTATACTATTCTACACAGTAATTTTATATTTTAGTGTATTTATTAACGTTTATTAATATTATACCTTCTGTATTTTATTTTCAGCAAAGTATAAAAAGTAGACTTCAATTAATTAATATTTAGACTATACATATCTAGCGAATTATGTGTGGTTTATTATAAACATAAAGTTGCGTCCAAAAATTCACAAGCATGATGCGTTATAAAACTTATATATAATATATTTATATATATATATATATATATATATATATATATATATATATATATAATATATATATATATGCCTATACATCACTTATAATAAAATTTCCAAAAAGATATGTTCATACTATCCTTTACAGTAATTTTAAATTTTAGTGTTTATTAGCTTTTATTAATATTATATGACATTGGTATTTTAATATAAGCAGAGTACAAAAAATGTAATATACATTTCACAATCAGCTAATATGTAGACAATACATATCTAGCGAAATATGGGTAGTTTATTATAAACCTAAAGTCAACTTATGCATATCTAGAAATCAGACATATAAAACTAATTTTTATGCTAAAGAAATGACACTTTTTATTATGATACATGTGAATTTATATAAAAATCTGGAACAATGATGTTAAAAAAATATAAGTAATTTAATATTATACGGAAAATGATATGCAAATATTATGAATTATTGGGAATTCGATAATGCCCCCATGCCAAAGTATTATGAGAACCAGGAATAAGATATCGCTTATCATCAGAATATGACAGCGATACTTTGTTTCTAGTTTCTTTAAACATCTCATCCTTTTGAGAACGAAAACATTCACACAATACGCTTTAGCGCCAGTTCCGAAAAAAACTTGTTATTGTATAGTTGGGGAATTCGTTTTCATCCTCCCCAGAACTGATTGGTTCACCGGTATATTATATTGATTTTCACAATATTTTTCCTTAATGAAATCGTAATAAAAACTATATATTATGGTTTTTGAAAGTTCTAATACACAAAATCCAACATATATTGGCTTATCATAAGTAACTTGTACTTTATTCATTTGGATCCCAACCAAACTTATTCAAATAATGATACAAGCTTCAAGCTAATAATCAACCATATCGCAATCATATCTACATAATTATAACCCATTATATTATTTTAATTTTTATAACCATCAAAAGGCCCTATATATTTGAAATTATAATGAAATCTTCTGCCTAATTCCACTCTAATAAAAATGTATTGTATCATACAAAAAACGGGATATTTTTTATTAATATTTTTAAATTTAAAGGATATTAGTAAGGTCTTATTTTAAATTTTGAATTTAATTGTCGTTGCAATTACTTTTTATTTTAATGAGTTTACTATTCTACTAAAAATAATCTAATTTTAGAAAAAGCGTGTGATGTTTTTAGACTATATTTTTATATGTTTAACATATCACCGACATATTTATGCAAAGAACCTATAAATACAGTACAGAAAATTTAATATATACCAGACTCCAATCAACTAAAATGTAGATGATGCATACTGCGAATTATTTGAGGATTATTAACGTAAAACAAATTTACTACAGAAATACACAATCGTTATGTGTAATACATTTTTCACAAATAAAGTGTTAGTAGCTTTTCTGCAAGTTATGCGCCTATATCTCGCTTATCCTTTACAGATCACAGTAATTTAATATTTTAGTGTTTATTGATGACAAAATGACTTTTAAACTAGAACATTAGTTTGCATATAATATCTTACTAATACTAATTAACTCTAGCTATTAAAATATAGTTTATTCTTTTAGGTTCTCTTGTCAGCTGATATTTGATTGTTGGTTTTAAAAGCAGGGATTTAGTTCGCATATAACTTAGCGACACTGATCAGCACCTTATACTTATTAAGATATTGTTTTTTGTTTCCAATTTTCCTATCAGCTGTAAAATATCGAAAACACATAAAACATTGATAAACACACTAAAATTTTTGGAATCTTATTATAAGCAAGGTATAGATGCACTAAACTTGTAAAAGTTACTGAAAATAGTTTGAAATAAATCACATTTCACTACCAATATTTTATCATCATTACATAAAGTATAAAAAACTCTAAATTATGTATATATATTATGAGGGTAATAAAAAAAATAAGCAATAACCATATGGATTTTGTTTCGGATATTTCTAATTATTGATAATATTTTGTCAGTATTACGTAAATTAAATAAAACGCTAAATTATGTGTAAATATGAGGAGGAATATAAAGAAATAAGCAATAGATATCTTTTTTGAGCAGATGTTTGGAATTATTAACAGTATTTTTATCGTAAAAAATAAATCAACCAAGGATAATGTTTCCATTTCAGACAGATAATAACATTCTTGAAGCTATCTTGGATATCGCTAATATTTTTTTACGGGGATACTTAGAAATTGTGTGTAGTGCAACAATAAAATATATTTATATGAACTGACGTTAAAATTTTAATAATCTAAAACAAAACTATATTTGATTATCTATTAAACAGCAAATTAGTATCAAACCTAGTCTATATAAAATGAAAGCTTTTTTTCAAATCGCATGATACTAAAATTGTGTCAATAAGGTTATCATTGCATTCATTAGGATATCTAGGACCTTTATGGCTTTAAAGTATATATTTATTTCACCTATAATTATTTTACAATTACTAATCATCATGTGATTATTAAAAATATTGTCTATTTTTTTCGGCTCTTCCATCAGCTGATATCTGATTGTTGGTTTTAAACGCAGGGATTGAGTTAGCATATTAACTTAGCGACACTGATCAGCACCTTATGCTTATTTAAATATTGTTTTTTGTTTCAAATTCTCCTAACAGCTGTAAAATATCGAAGACACATAAGATATTGATAAACACACTAAAATTTTTGGAATCTTATTATAATCAAGGTATAGATAAATTATGTGTATGTATATATTATGAAGGTAATAAAAAAAAGCAATAATCATATGAATTTTGTTTCGAATATTTCTAATTATTGATAATATTTTGTCAGTATTACGTAAAAATTAAATAAAACGCTAAATTATGTGTAAATATTAGGAGGAAAATAAAGAAATAAGAAATAGATATCTTTTTTGAGCGGTTGTTTCTACCTATTAACAGTATTTTTTATCGTAAAGAAATAAATTACCCAAGGATAATGTTTCCATTTTTGATAGTTAATAACATTTGTGAAGCTATCTTGAATATCGCTAATATTTTTCCTATTGGGATACTTAGAATGTATGTGTATTGCAAGGATAAAATATATTTATATGAACTATTAGCAAATTAGTATCAAACCTAGTCTATATAAAATGAAATCCGCCAGTAAATTTATCAGCTTTGATTTCGATGTGCAGATCGTTATTCGTTATTCCCTCCCTCGATTTTCGTTTGATTTTCCATCTGCGATTTGCGAAGTTATAATAAAATTTATCAGTGTTTTTGTGATTTTTACTTCCCTCGTAAAAGAGAGGTACTGTAATCGTGAGAAAATTTCCCTCGAAAATGTTTGCATTCTTCTCCTAGAGGCCGAAAAACATATTTTCTTAATTCCGTCGGTCTGTCTGTCTGTTCGAAGCATAGCTAGAAAATTACTCACCCGATTGACTTTAAATGTTGGTCAAAAATTAGAGATGAATTGGTAACATTTTGGTATGGTATGGCGGAAGAAAATGGCGGCCTAGCGTTAAAAAAATTGCTACTAAAAAACTAATTATCCAGTTCACTTCAAAGTTTGCACAAAAATCAAGCATTACTTCAGCAAAGTTCCAGGTAAAGGAAATTTACCGATTTTTAAGGAAAAATGAATATACTAAAGCAAGTACGTAATTAGTATTATATTATGGTAGAATATTAGATAATGTACATCAGAATATTAGATAATGTACATCAGCGTTACCAGTTATACCAGTATTTCCCTTATTAGTGATTAGAGAGAATTGCGGTTTTACTTTTTTGTAAAATGAAAGACGCCATAAACAAACTTTTCATAGCCCTCTTCGATTCTCAGATACAGGGTGAAATTGAAATTATTGCAATTTGAGACCTCCCTCATTTTTCGATTATGCTTTACCTTATCGAAAAAATAAAAGCTATATTATGTTATATAGTTTCTTACGTAGAACGCAGTGTTGTAATAAGCTTTCTGCTGTGAGCCGTCATTATTTAGATATAACCTAAAATTTTGTTTTTTCTTTCAATAAGCACCCCATACGGGGTGTTATTTTATTGATGACTAAAAATGAAGGTTGTAATTTTTTGTCCTATTTTAGGACTAAAAATTTATACAGCCTTTGCTTTTGAGAGGGTGTTACAGTTTTAGAAACATTCTAGAATTTTTGTTGTAATATTTTAAAAGCTATGTAATAAAAACTTAGCACATTTTAATAGATTTTAATTTTGTAACTATTAGCTATTTTTAAACTCAACTATGGGCAGAAATATGGGTAACCTTATGAAGTTCCAATGAAAAAAATAGATCGTCACTGTTTTTTTTGTCAAATTAGTAGCATTAGAGAAAAGAGAAGGTTAAAATACACAAAAAATGACTCTTGATAATTTCTCATTGGACTGGTAGTTTTCGAAGAAACGTTTTTTTTTGCGGGTTAAAGTTGCTCAAAAGTATTTGAGTATGAGGTAACTTCCATAAAAAAAAAGTTTATATCAACATTAAGTAGTACCAAAATGTTTAATTTTTATGTGCAGTGTATTTAAAATATTAATAATAAGGATTTTTCGAACACCCTGTATCTACAAAATTAAATATTTTCTGACGCATTTTTTTAAAAAAAGTAACGAATAGTTACAAAATATAATCCTAAGTATCTATTAAAATGTGAAAATTATAACATTTACGTATTAAAACAATCTAAATTTTGTATCTCAAAAACGAACTCCTGACGAACACCTATTTATATGAACTTTTATCCCAAAATAAGCCCAGAAATTACAATTTTAACACCTCTGTATATGTGTTGGTAATTTTATTTTGTTACAAGCGTCTCTAAAACACTTTATAGGTGTATATTAAGTCTAATATTTGCCTCTGAATTATTTTTTTGTTAGTAGGCGAAATTAATATTAAATAAACAAATGAACATGCATGTTCTCTGACAACTTATTTTGTAATAAAACTCTGCTTTCTCGAAATTAGGTTCGTTTCTTACATTCAATTTAACGAAAATGCAGATAAAGCTTCAGAAGTTTATTTTCACAGGTAAGTATATAAGCAGAAAAAATCGGTAAGTTAAATTTTACCCGCAACTTCCCTCGTACAGAATTTCACTACTAAAAAAACAATCTATATATGCATATAATTATTTGATGAGAGCTTTATAATGCTATAAGTTTTTAATGTATTTATTATTATTAGTATTATTTTCATTTATTTTTCATATCATTATTTATGTAGTCTACGTCTACGTCTCCATAAAAAGAAGGTTTTATTCTGGTAAATGGAATCCTATCGAATATTTAAATATTTTGTTAGGCCTCCATTTTGTTTCGCCATGTATGGCACTAAATATTTCATAGATTTTATATCCTACATGAAACTATCTTTCTCTGTTGGTCTGCAGATATTTCCTAACCCCAAATAATACACCACCCTAACAACAAGAAGAACATTAACGGAAATCATTTAGAAACTTAATATCTGGGAAATATCTGCGAACCAACGGAGTAGGTAAAGACTGATAATATGGCTTTTATGCAGGATATAAAATCTGTGTCTTGAGAATGCAACAATAATGTTGCGACAATTTAAAAAAAGACTTTTGGTTTTTTTTACTGGACTCTAACCCCAAATAATACACCACTCTAACATAAAAACAAGAGGATCGTAAACGAAAACATATAATCTGAGAAATATCTGCGGGCCAACGGAGTAGGTAAAGACTGACAATATGGGGTTCATGCGGGATATAGAAACTATATTGGTGTCCTGAGGATGCAACAATAAAATACCCAAACGTCGACTATTAAAAAATAGACTTTTGTTTTTTTACTGGACCCTTACCCCAAATAATACACCACTGTTACATGACAACAAGAGGTTTGTTAACGAAAACCATTTAGAAACTTATAATATCCAGGAAATATTTGCGGACCAACGGAGTAGGTAAAAACTGATAATATGAGTTTCATTCAGGATATAGGATCTATATATGTGTCCTGAGGATGCACAAATCAGGTCCGAAACGTCGACAATTTAAAAAAGACAAAATACTTGTTTTTTTACTGGATCTTAATCCCAAATAACACATCACCCTAACAAAATTTTTTTAACTTTGTTCAGGATTTGATTTTTACCAAAACATTACCAGGTCATCCCCATATGATCCTTAATTTTTGGTCAAAATTTGAGGTCAATCGGGTAAGTAATATTTAAGCTGTGTCGCGAACTGACAGACAAACCGACAGACGGCCCGACCTGAGAGGGTGATTTTCTCACGATACAAAAATTTTTTTGGCCGCAATTTTGTTCCGCCATCTTGAATTAGTAACACACTTTTACTAGTCGAGCCCCATACCACAATTAGTTATGACACACAATTTGAAATCATTAAGTAGTTTTTTGTTTTTTGTTTCGTTCCACCATCTTAGATTCGTACCAAAATTTTACCAGTTGATTCCAACATTGTACTTGGTCTTTATGCAAAATTTGAAATAAATTCGACAAATAGCTGTTTCATAATATTTTTTAACGTTTCACTATGCCGACATTTTGTTTTTGCCATACGCGATTTTTACCAAGATATTACCAGATCATCTCCATATGACTCTTAATTTTGTATAAAAATTTGAACTCAATCGGGTTAGTTTTTAAGCTATGCCGCGAACTGACAGACAGACCGACAGACGAGCCGACGGAGTTGTTAAAATAATATTTTTTGGCATCCAGCGACGCTAAAACGTAAATATGTGTAAAAGTAAGAATCTGACTTTTTCACGATTACAAACATTTTATTTCGCCGCCATTTTATTCGGCCATCTTGAATTAGTACCACTATTTTACAAGTTGATCCCTGTACCACAATTAGTTATGACACACAATTTGAAATAGAACTATTAAGCAGTTTTTTCAGGCTGAATTCTTAAACATTTTATAAAGCCGACATTTTGTTTCGCCATCTTGGATTCGTACTAAAATATTACCAGTTGATTCCAACATAACACTTGATGTTTTTGCAAAATTTTAAATAAATTGGATGAGTAGTTTTTAATAATAATTTTTTTAACATTTCACTAAGACGCCATTTTGTTTCGCCATATTGGATTTTTACCAAAATCTTACCAGGCCGTCCCCATATGACCCTTAATTTTTGAGTAAAATTTCAAGTCAATCGGGTAAGTAGTCTTTAAGCTATGCCGCGAAAAGACAAACAGACAGAAAGACCGACAGACGGTCCGACGGAAGTGATAAAGCAATATTTTTAGACATCCAGTGATGCTAAAACGTAAAGATGTGTAAAAATGACAGTGTGACTTTTTCACGATTACACACATTTTATTTGGCCGCCTTTTGTTCGGCTGAATTTTTAAATATTTTACCAAACCGCCATTTTGTTCTGCCATCTTCGATTCGTATCAAAATGTTAACAGTTGATTCCAACATATATTTTATGTTTTTGCAAAATTTGAGATAAATTGGAAGAGTAGTTTTTTAATAATAATTTTTTTAATATTTCACTAAGCCGCCATTTTGTTTTGCCATATTGGGTTAATACCATATGCCCCTTAATTTTTGACCAAAATTTCAAGCCAATCGGGTAAGTAGTTTTGTTAGCTACGCCGCGAACAGACAGACCGACAGAATTGAGAAAACATGTTTTTCGTCATGTAGCAACCCTGAAACCTGAAGTTCTGAAAAAATCTCAGAGTGTGATTTTTTCACGATTACAAAAATTCAATTCTCGCATTCAATTATACAAAACTTGAAATAATTTTGCATGTACCTGGAACTGCATGCTGAAGTACCTATGCCAATAATTACTCTAAATCAGCCCATAACTTAATCACAATAAACTATAAAGATCACGTTTTCTTTGGCTGGTATTTGCTACGCAGCCAACTTAAATTTTATGAACTTTGCATGACACACCCTGTACAAGAAAGCCTTTCGAGACATTAGTTACTGTGCTCTTAATTCGAGAATAAATTGCCTATAAGCTAAAAAAAATGAAAAAATTAAAAATGATTTACTGTTTTAAATATTCCTTAATTCAAGGATCGTAGTGTATATATATTTTTTTATCATAACATTCCACCTGTTTTATATTTTGCAATATTTTTATATTTCTCCACATTTTTATTTTTAATTAACAGAAATTTCCTATTATTTCAATAAGTCACTTGTACATTACTTTTAAATATATTTATATAATTTTGGTCGTTTTTTCAGTATATCATAATAACTCAATTCGAGACGTTTCCTTCACGTCTGACCATGAAAAATTATGCTGTCAATAGGCAACTTAAAATACATTTCGGTTAAAAATCTCAGGTTCACGCGCTGCAGAAATACAAAGACACGAGTACGATTTAACATTTCAAATTTTGCAGTTATGTAGACGAAAGATCAGTGTAAGGCGGTAAACAGCCATTTTGTAGAAAAAAAATCATATGGGGCGGTATCTGCGTCAAAAAATGATCGAAAATGGACAACTTTGCTACTAATTTTTTCATTCTAAATTCGAATTTTTCATAAAGATTGGCATTTAGCGCCCAACTATACATGTTTTAAGCTAATGCATATCTATTATAGTTTTTACATAATATTGCAGCGGCGCGGCGGAAGGCTTGCAACTGATCCGTAATACTGCGTGCAGTCCCCCTTAACGCTAGTTATTAAAAAATTATACACAATATCTTACCGACACTGATCATCATTAGTTATATAAATCCATTATTTTTCTAGGTTTCCAATTTTAATTAGTTCTTAAGAATCCGAAGAGACAACATCGTTGTTTGTGTAATACGAGAGGGGACTAGAATCTAGCATTGATTTGTTGAATAAATGCTCGAATAACATTGTTGGTCATCACATATAGATCACGTGTTAAAGCGATACATGTGAATTTGTTGTTAATAACAGATGATGCTGGTAATAATCACTACTGTCTAATCAAAAATGTATCTAGCTTAGTATCAAGTCACATAAATTATCGCAAGCGTTCAAATTTCTTATGTGATGGTTGTTTAGTTAATTTCAGGTCTAGGGATAAACTTTCAAAGCATCAAATGAATGGTTGTAAACATATTACTATAAAACTGCCTAATTTAGAATCACGAAAATGTAAATATGGGGATTCTGTTCCTGAAAATAAACTGAAATTTGAAAATTTTGAGAAAAAACTTAAGGTCCCCTTTGTAGTATATGCAGGTTTTGAAACTATCTTAAAGCCATTAAACCATGATATGGACGAAATGGATCTAGAAAGCGCGTATTCGCACATAACCAATAAATTAGAACCTTATTCTTTTGCGTATTACATAAAATGCAGTTATAATGAATCGCTTTCCAAATTTCAAACATATCGAGGTCAGGATGCTGCTAAACACTTTGTTGAATGCGGTTGGAAAAAGACTGTAAAGATATTTATTATAAACATATAAAACCTATTGTACCAATGATTTCTCTAACTTTACAAGAATTGAAAGAATTTAACGATAGTAAAATATGTCATATTTGTGAGAGATCATTTAAAGAAGGTGATGTGAGAGTAAAAGATCACGATCAACAGGTAAATTTCGTGGTGCCTCACACCCAATTTGTAATCTCCATTTCAAACTCCCAAATTTCATCCCAAATTTCTTCCAGAATTTGTCTTCCGATTCTCATCTCTTCATACGTGAAATGGCTTCTGATAAAGCAAAAATTGATGTCATTACTCAAAATAAGAAAAAATATATATCTTTCAGTAAAGTAGTAGCTTGGAAAAATTAGGTGAAAATTTATCAAGCGAACAATGTCGGGAAGTACCTAAATACTTTTCTAATTCACAGAAATTTCAGCTTAATAGACAGAAAGGTGTATTTCCATATGACTATGTAGACACGTTTTCTAAGTTGAATGTGTGTGAGTTGCCCAGACGCAAATAATTTTATAATTGATTTAAAAAAGAGAGTGAGTCTGAAGACGATTATTTGCGTGTTTTAGAGGTATGGTCGTTGTGTGAATGCAGGACGTTAGGTGATTATTCCGATGTATGTTTAAAATCGGACGCGCTTCTTCTATCTGATGTTTTTGAAAATTTCCGTGATGTATGTATGAAAACGTATGGCATTGATGCTGCGCAAGTATTCACCAGTCCGGGCTTGAGTTTTTTAAGTATGCAAAAATGTGTAATATAGAGCTAGATTTACTCACCGATATAGGCATTTTCTACAACAGGGGATTCGGGGTGTTGTTAGTCAATGCAATACAAGAGCTGTAGTTGCAAACAACCCCCTCCTCTCCACCCATGAACTACAATTAGCACATCATTTATTATATATCTGGATGCCACAACTCTATATGAGGCTGCTATGACCCAATATTTACCAACAGGGAATTTTAATTGGGTTTCAGAGGATGACATCAAAAATTTTAATTTCATGGATATGCCAAAAAATTCTAACAAGGGGTACATTATTGAGGTAGATCTTGAACATCCGCAACATTAACATGACAAACACAATGATCTGCCATTCTGTCCTAAACGAATTGTGCCGCAAAAGTCTAAATCTAAAATTTCAAAACTTATTCCAAACGTGTGTTCAAAAATGTAAATATGGGGATTCTGTTCCTGAAAATAAACTGAAATTTGAAAATTGTGAGAAAAAACTTAAGGTCCCCTTTGTAGTATATGCAGATTTTGAAACTATCTTAAAGCCATTAAACCATGATATGGACGAAATGGATCTAGAAAGCGCGTATTCGCACATAACCCATAAATTAGAACCTTATTCTTTTGCGTATTACATAAAATGCAGTTATAATGAAT
Source organism: Kuschelorhynchus macadamiae (assembly GCA_030620095.1). Lineage (NCBI taxonomy): Eukaryota > Metazoa > Arthropoda > Insecta > Coleoptera > Curculionidae > Kuschelorhynchus > Kuschelorhynchus macadamiae. The sequence goes on along the minus strand of JAUTXW010002718.1, from coordinate 143,898 downwards.
CGCTTTCCAAATTTCAAACATATCGAGGTCAGGATGCTGCTAAACACTTTGTTGAATGCGGTTGGAAAAAGACTGTAAAGATATTTATTATAAACATATAAAACCTATTGTACCAATGATTTCTCTAACTTTACAAGAATTGAAAGAATTTAACGATAGTAAAATATGTCATATTTGTGAGAGATCATTTAAAGAAGGTGATGTGAGAGTAAAAGATCACGATCAACAGGTAAATTTCGTGGTGCCTCACACTCAATTTGTAATCTCCGTTTCAAACTCCCAAATTTCATCCCAAATTTCTTCCAGAATTTGTCTTCCGATTCTCATCTCTTCATACGTGAAATGGCTTCTGATAAAGCAAAAATTGATGTCATTACTCAAAATAAGAAAAAATATATATCTTTCAGTAAAGTAGTAGCTTGGAAAAATTAGGTGAAAATTTATCAAGCGAACAATGTCGGGAAGTATCTAAATACTTTTCTAATTCACAGAAATTTCAGCTTATTAGACAGAAAGGTGTATTTCCATATGACTATGTAGACACGTTTTCTAAGTTGAATGTGTGTGAGTTGCCCAGACGCAAATAATTTTATAATTGATTTAAAAAAGAGAGTGAGTCTGAAGACGATTATTTGCGTGTTTTAGAGGTATGGTCGTTGTGTGAATGCAGGACGTTAGGTGATTATTCCGATGTATGTTTAAAATCGGACGCGCTTCTTCTATCTGATGCTTTTGAAAATTTCCGTGATGTATGTATGAAAACGTATGGCATTGATGCTGCGCAAGTATTCACCAGTCCGGGCTTGAGTTTTTTAAGTATGCAAAAATGTGTAATATAGAGCTAGATTTACTCACCGATATAGGCATTTTCTACAACAGGGGATTCGGTGTGTTGTTAGTCAATGCAATACAAGAGCTGTAGTTGCAAACAACCCCCTTCTCTCTACTTATGAACTACAATTAGCACATCATTTATTATATATCTGGATGCCACAACTCTATATGAGGCTGCGATGACCCAATATTTACCAACAGGGAATTTTAATTGGGTTTCAGAGGATGACATCAAAAATTTTAATTTCATGGATATGCCAAAAAATTCTAACAAGGGGTACATTATTGAGGTAGATCTTGAATATCCGCAACATTAACATGACAAACACAATGATCTGCCATTCTGTCCTGAACGAATTGTGCCGCAAAAGTCTAAATCTAAAATTTCAAAACTCATTCCAAACGTGTGTTCAAAAACCCGATATATTATTCACTACCAAAATCTAGTGGTGCATAAATTCAATGTTCAGATCTTGTGGATTAAAGATCCCTGAAGATGCCTCGGGCAATCGAAGGCGAAACGTCGGATAGTAATTCCAATTTGACACGGTCTAATCCCAAGAACCATGATTTCTTAATTGTTACATTACTACAAAAATAAATAATTTTTTTTTTTATAAAATTGGCATTTTTGTCACTTTTTTATATATTTATTATTTTTACCTATACTTTAAAAACATTTTATGTGTTTCTATTCAACCCCGTGTGGGTAGAATAGCAAATTTCACTGAATAAAACGAGTGTTTCTATTCGCCCCACTTTAAGGGTAAATAGAAAAAGGGCGTTTTTATTTTTTTTTAAGGAAAAGCCCTATTTTTTGAAAAAAATGTATTACGCGCTTTTTGATCTATATGTCAAGACCAGTAGATTCCAAATTTTTCGTTGGCGAAAAAGTGATTATCACTTTAGCAACAAAGTTGGAAAGGTTCAAAACTGTTTCTATTAATCTAATTAATATCTATAATATTAATAAACGTCAATAAATACACTAAAATACAAAATTACTGTGCAGAATAGTATAATTATATGTTTTGGAATTTTATAGTAAGAGAGGTATAGATGCATTACTTGTAAAAAAGATACTAAAAATGTGTGAAAAATGTATAACACATGTCGCCTGTAGATTCTGCATATTTCGCTAGATATTTGGAACTTGCTACATAATAGTTTCTATACTTTGTTTAAAATATCTAAGGTACACAAGACATCAGTAAACACACTAAAATATAAAATTACGTATGAGTACATTTGGAGTCTTATAATAAACAAGGTATAGATTCATTAAATGTAAAAAAGATACTAAAAATTTGTAAAAAGTATAATGCATACGCTTGTGGATTTCTGTATGTTGAAGTTGTTCAAAGTATATAAGAATCCACACATATTTCATCATATTATCTACAAATTAGTTGATTGTGAGTTGTTACATATTAAGTTTTTTATAGTTTGCTTAAAATATTATATCAAAGGTACATAGAACGTCAATAAAAACACTAAAATATAAAATTATTGTAAAAAGGATACTAAAAATAGCTTGAAATTAATCACCTTTTTTTCATTTCGTTTAATTTATTTGCTAAATATGTATTGTCGACATATGTTGATTGGAGTCTGTTACATATTTTCTATACTTTGTTTAAAATAAAATATCGAAGACACATAACATTTTTGGAATCTTATTATAAACAAGGTATAGATGAACCACTTATAAAAGGTACTAAAAATAGCTTGAAATAAACCACATTTCACCCATTTCGTTTGTTTTATTTCTAGATGTAAGCACTAATAATAGAGCGTCTAATCTTACATCGAGAAAATATTTGTTTATAAAATCACTAACTATACTAACTTGTTTTTTACAATCAGTAACCAAAAAGAAGTGACATGTGAAAAAACCGCTAGGGGGTAAAAATATTGCGAGGTTTAGTGGACAAAGGCATAGGGTTTGATAAAATCTGAAGAAATTGCAGTTTTTATCAGTTTTAATGATTCTAATATTTAATAAATTGAATTTTTGCTCAATACGAGTTCCTGATGTAACGTATACGTGGAAGTTTATTGATATTTTGATTTACTTCCTATTCTAAAATACTAAAAATAGTTTGATTTACTTCCTATTCTAAAATACTAAAATCAATTAATTAAATACATCCTATATTTAAACAGCAGTAGAGCATCCCTTATTTAATTAGGTAACAATTTCCGTGTAAACGAAAATATTCAAAGTTTTAATATACTTAACACATATTTTATTGATTGGCCCACTTTTTCAAGACAAACCAAAAAATGACCTGTTCTTGGGTTAAATCGTCTAATCTGCAAGCCCATCGTTGCCTGTTGTGCAGGGAATTGTAATAAGAAAAATTGGACATGGGTTCACAAAGTATAGACATATACGCAATGATTCATTGATATGCACTATCAAAAATGTTAAACAACTGCTCTTATATAGGTTTTATTGTAATTGCCGTGCGCTAAATAATTAATAAAAGCATCATTAACCATTAAATTAATCAGCAATCTCCGTGTAAATGAAAATCGATATTTAAGATGACACGCGTAATGCATGTGTGATCATTAATCCCAACCCCCGACGTTGCGAGACGTAACGTATGAGGTCATTAACCCCATCCGCGGACGTCGCGGCATCGGCTCCCCCCGGAAAAACTGGCTCCTGATCGGTCGCTCCATTTATGTGAAACACGTCTTCTATCCTACTCCGACGCGTTAAAAAAGATTACGACTTCTTGTATAATGCCGAATGAGTTTTTAACACATTTTAGCTTTGCAGTTTTTTGAAAGTAATAGATTTAGACTGTGGTTAAAACACGGAGCTAAAACAGGATTTACTGCCACTCGTTAAATTTCCACTGCAACTCTTCGAACAGCGGATACATTTACATTGCAACCATCACAACCTATTCCGACACAATTTTCTAAATTAAGATCTAGTTTAATCAGTTTTCTAATTACGGTTTTAGCTAAAGCTATCATATCAATCTTAGGTTATGTTGTACTTTCAAGATCTTTAATATCAAAATTATCTAAATGAAGATCTGTAAAGTCAACAAAATCTTCTCTAACTGAATTATTATAAATATAGCGAAGAGAAACACTCAGCTGTGAATGATGTGAGATATCGGTAGTTTCACCGAAAAGAACGCTATAATAGTTCGCTTCGGCAACACGACAAATAATTGTGTTCAAAAATTTAACTAGTTACAGGTGGTTTTGCTGATGTAAGTTGCGTTTGATTTCGCATTTTTGAAATGGTTTTCAAGGTCCTTGTCTCCGCCATCCACACGAAAACGAAGCAGGGCTTTGAAATTGCCATCGTTAAAATTTGTCATGCTTATATATCATCCTCTTCGCCGACCTGGAACATAGACGTATTCTCTCTATGTCCACGTAAGAGTATATGTTGTCTTCCATGTAATATGATAGTTCTAATAATTGGCCAAAAGCGTTTCAGATTTTCTTCGACCTGATTTTTCTTTTCTTCGTCAAAAAAATTTCGAACTTCTAAACTTTTATTTTTACACGTAGCTGTCAGGAAATATTAAATGTAAATCGTGCAACATTGTAATGTGTACAGGCTCGCATATAAATAGACGCCATCTTTTATAATAAAGCAGTTGCCAACTAGACTCGTCGTTTGTCGTTTCATTTCACTGTCCTCATCCCAGACCCGCTCCCAGCAGTAACACATGGCGCAGTAAGGTCGTCCATTTTGTAAGCCGAAAAAAAAAAGAGAAAAACTGAAGATTGAAGCTAGAAGAATGGACTTTAGAGGGATTCCACCCATGATAATGTCGGGAAACCTTTCAGAAAATTAGAAATTTTGGAAGCAAAGGTTCAATACGTATTTAAAAGCAACAGAAATATCAAAAAAGGACGAAGGTACAAAATGTGCTCAGCTCCTCACGTTGATTGGAGACGAAGGTATTAGAATATATAATGCATTTACTTGGGGGCAGGATGAAACGGAAACTTTGGAAAGTCTGCAGATTAAGTTCGATGCTCATTTTAACCCGAAAAAGAACCTTACCTATGAACGGCATAAATTTTTCACAATTCAGCAACTCGAAGGTCAATCGGTTGATCAATTCATTACTGAACTAAAGAATCTGTCACTTTCTTGCGAATTTGGCGATTTAAGAGAGTCACTTATTAAAGACATGCTAGTTTGTGGATTAAGGTCTACCACACTGAGAGAAAAGCTACTTCAAGAAGATGCTACTACGCTGCAAAGGGCCGTCCAAATTTGTGTTAACATAGAAAGCACAAGGCAGCAGAACAGATATATCACCAATGGTATTAAACAAGAAAAACAAGTGGACTGACGCTATTGGTACCAGGTCTCGTAAGAATCAGGGCCCCCGATCACAGCAACTAAGAACTGACCATCCAGGTTCGTTAGGTTCATCTACAGGGCACAATCAAGGCAAATCCACCTGTCCCAAGTGTGCCAAACGTCATGAATATGGGAAATGCCCTGCATTTGGCAAGAAATGTTTAAATTGTGGTATCAGTAATCATTTTTCTTCTTGTTGTTTTAAAAACAAAGTATCTAATAACCACCGTTCTAACTTTAACAATAAATCTAAATATTTTAAACATAAAAAATCTATTAACTGTATAAAGGATAATGACTCTAGTTGTAGTGATTTGGATGATACAGATAATTTTCTTTTCATAGGTTCTATTGATATTCACACAGTCTCGCCAAGGGGTTCAAGAGCCACCGCTGGGATGTCTGAGAGTTTGTGGGTTACGACTTTGGAGATTGAAGGACAGACTTTGGACTTTAAACTGGATACTGGAGCCATGGCCAATATAATACCTGTAAGTTTTCTACAAAAAATCAATTTGATCTTTCAAAAATAAATAAAGTTAAAACCAAGCTCACTTCTTATACTGGGCATACTATTCCTATTATTGGTCATTGTATTTTAAATTGTAAGTCTAAAAATAAACAGGAGAGGCTGTTATTTTATGTGGTCTACTCAGAGAACAGTCCTATTTTGGGTCTTAATAGTTGTGTAGAACTAGAACTTATTAAAAGAATAGATTCAGTAGAAAATAATTTTCTAAATAAAAATTTTGAATTAAAAAGCATTTTAAAAAAATATAATTCCGTATTTAACGGTATAGGTTGTTTAAAAAAAAGAATATCATATTAAGTTGAGAGAAGGCGCAACACCAGTAGTAAATTATCCTAGAAAAGTTCCATTTGCTCTTAGAGATAAACTCAAACTTACTCTAAATCAGTTAGAAAAGCAGGGACTTATAGAAAAATCTAATGATTGTACTGATTGGTGTCATAATATGGTAATAGTTAGAAAATCAAATGGTCAGCTTAGAATAGCTATAGATCCCAAAGATTTAAATTCAAATATTAAAAGACATTATTTTCAAATTCCCACTCTGGAAGAATTGACGGCTGATTTGACAGGTTCAAAATATTTTAGTGTCTTGGATGCAACACAAGGTTTCCTGCAGATTAAATTAGATAAAAATAGTTCAAAACTTTGTACTTTTGCTACTCCATTTGGGAGATATCGATTTTTAAGGTTACCTTATGGGTTGTGCAGTGCCCCGGAGGTTTTTCAGGAACGAATTTTTGAAATTTTTGGTGGTATTGAGGGCTGTAGTTTCTATGTTGATGATATTTTAATATATGGAAATACTATAGAAGAGCATAATGCCAGGTTAATAAAAGTTTTAGAATTTGCCCTAAAAAATGGCTTAAAATTGAATAAAGATAAATGTAAATTTTTGCAATCTGAGGTTAGGTATATGGGTCATACTATAAGTAGAACAGGTATAAAACCTAATGAAGATAAAGTACAGGCTATAAAAGATATGCCTTCACCAATAGATAAAAAAGACGTTCAAAGATTTCTTGGTATGATAACATATATGAGTAGGTTTATTGAGGGACTTTCAGAAAAAACTGCACCTCTTCGTGCTCTCCTGAGGAAAGATAATCTTTTCCAGTGGGATGACATACACGCAGCTACTTTTAACAACTTAAAAAATGTTTTGTCTAAAGCTCCTTGTTTACATTTTTATGATGTGTCTAAACAGTCGGCAACAATATCTGTGGATTCATCTCAGTTTGGGATGGCTGCCGTATTACTTCAGGATGGAAGGCCTTGTGCTCATGCATCCAGGGCCTTGACAGAAACTCAGTGTAAATATTCTCAAATTGAAAAAGAAATGCTAAGTGTGTGGTTCGGAATTTCTCGTTTTTCGCAGTATGTATATGGAATTAAAAATCTAATTGTAGAAACTGATCATTTGCCTCTAGTTAGTATAATTAAAAAGCCTTTACATTTATGTCCATCTAGATTACAAAGAATGATTATGCAGTTAAGGAAATATAATTTTGAATTAGTGTATAAGCCAGGCAAAAAACTTATTTTAGCTGACACTTAAGTAGGGCTTTTCGTAAAAATAATTTCTTTGAGGAAAATGTAGATTTAGAGCTGGAATCACACATTTGCTTGGTTTAATGAATATTAATGTTTCTTAAGATAAAAAGCGAGAAATAATAAAACTAACCAATGAGGACCCAGAGTTAATTTCCCTAAAACAGTTTGTCAGGAACGGTTGGCCGAGTAGATTAGCAGACTGCCCTGAAAATATCAAATTTTATTTTAAATTTAAAGGAGAAATTTCTGAAATAGATGATCTTTTGTTTAAAGGCCAAAATTTAATTGTGCCTTCAGCACTCAGAAAAGAAATTCTCAACAGTCTGAGCCCATGATATCTCATGATATTCCTTTGCGTCCTTGGTCCAAGCTTGGTGTAGATATTTACCATCTTTTTAATGTATCATATCTTCTGATTGTAGATTATTATTCTAAGTATGTCGAGGTTATAAATTTAGATAAGGACTTGTCTAGTGATAATATTATACATAAACTTAAGGGTGTTTTTGCTCGCTTTGGTATTCCAAATATCCTGATTTCAGATAATGGCCCTGAATGGTCCAGTTTGCTTTTTAAAAGGTTTTCAAAAGCATATGACTTTCAACATAAAACTTCTTCACCTTTATATTCTCAATCAAACGGTCAGGTTGAAAGATCAATTCAAACTATCAAAAAACTGTTAAAAAAATGTATTTTAGACAGGAAAGATCCTTATTTAGCGCTTCTCGAATATAGAAATACACCTATGGATAAATATAACTCTCCGGCTAATGTTTGGTTTAATAGAAATTTAAGAACAATTTTGCCACAGTCTAATTCTCATTTCGAGCGTAAAACTAACGTAAATATAACACATTTTTAAAAAATAGTCAAAAATCGCAGAAAAAATACTATGATAAAAAAGCATCAAAAAATTTAAAACATCTCCCTAATAACTCTTCAGTTTTAATTCAAATAAAACCACAAACCCCCTGGGTTTTAGCAAAAATTGTTAAAAAAGTTGGCATTAGATCATATTTAGTAGAGACTGAAAAAGGCAAGAAATATAGAAGAAATAGAAAATTTATAAAAGAACTAAAACACCAGCCAAGGGAGAAAACCGAACTCTCTAGTATGGAGAATGGTAACCTAACTAATTTTGCATCTTCTAGTAATTTTTTAAATTATAATTATATTCCTTTATTTGACAATAAGTCTTCAGATACTGGAGAGGGTGGGAAACAAACACCTTTGGACAGACTATCTAGAAATGGCAACCTAGATAATTTACAGACAGACGGGTCTAGTAATGTTTGTGCTAATCAAAGTAATGTACGTGTTAGTCCAAATAACTTTAATCTTTGTCCAAATAGTGTTTGTCTTAGTATAGTAATGTTAGTAATAGTACAGTAGACGACTGTGAGAACAGTGAGGATACACTTAATAATTCCTTAGATAGTAATTCTGACGAATCACATAAAACATGTATTTCTAGTTATGAAACTTCTGAGTCACCTCATTCCTCTAGCGAGGATGAAAATCTGTTTAATGCTACTCGACTAAGTAGAACGGGTAGAAACATAAAGCTGCCTACAAGGCTTCGAGATTATAAACTTGAATTCGACTAATACATTATTAAGATACAGTCTTCACTGGTTCACAAGTGGTTTATCATTGAGAATGTCTTATATTGTGGCATAACATTTTTATTTATTATATAACATTATATAATTGATATTGAATTAGAGATGTGTTTGCAATTTTAGGTTAGAATGGTTGTACATTATGGTTATAACTATTCTTATTACAAAATAAAAAATTTTGAGTGATTATTAAAATATTTTATGAAAAACACCTCTAGAAGATTGGTACATTTTGAACAATATTGTGATTTAATTATGTTGTGAATTTTACATAAAATTCATTATATATTGTATATACCGTAACGGCTACTGTTCTGTGAGATTAAATAAATTTAATGTAATTATAAAATAAATGTAACTAGTTGTAATTAATGATCTGTGATAAAAAATTAAATTAAGACTGATAATTTTTAGTTTATAGCTATTTTATTTAAAGAAGGGAGATGTCAGGAAATATTAAATGTAAATCGTGCAACATTGTAATGTGTACAGGCTCGCATATAAATAGACGCCATCTTTTATAATAAAGCAGTTGCCAACTAGACTCGTCGTTTGTCGTTTCATTTCACTGTCCTCATCCCAGACCCGCTCCCAGCAGTAACACAGTAGCAATAAATAGTTCGGCTAAAATAAAAACTAGTTTTAGTTATTATGCTTGTGCCTAGAATAAGTATTACCAAAATAATACCTAATTAAATAATTACTGCAAATTAACGAAAAAAGTAAATATTTAAATGTTTTTCATCTGTTACTTGAGAAGTAGTGTTTTTTTAAAATAATATCTCAACAATATTAGAATATTAGAAAGTATATATCTAGAATATTAGAAAGTATATATCTTTAATTATAATTAAACAAATTACCTTTTTCCTCTGCTCGCAAATGGTACAAATTTGACTGATGTTTAATTAGGTCTCCATCCTTGCCAGAAGTTTAGCATAAGTTTGCAGAGGTCGCGTAACGAACTTCTGAGGTTTCACTGTATTTTGTCCTCCAACCTCCAACCTCCGTTTTTCTTCCTTGCCTTTTTTCATATGGGTAGAGAATGGAAAAATATAATCCCTGGAGGGTTTCCAGTGATTTACCAATATTTCGTATCTTGTAAAATCATGTATATTTTTTAAATTTTTATTACCGTCTTGGATGAAAAAATTACCGATGTCCACTTTATAATCGGGCAATTTTTTAACAACCTCTGACGAAGCAACTGATGATATATTTTTTAAGTCATTGGAAGTGGCACTAGATTTAGAAGGCATATTTTTGTCTGCTTCATCAGTAATTGCCCAAAATATTTTTTATTTTTTAAATAACTATATCAGGCTCAGGCACTATATTAACCTTTCACTTTTACAACTACCTACTAAAAATTTTTAGCATAATTCGTTTTTTGTAATAGCTGTTTTCTGAAAAATTAAACAATTATGGAACAACTACACATTTGGCAACATGTTTGTGGTAACTTTAGCCACAACCAAAGATGTGTTCATAAAACAAATTGAAGTAGAATTATTAATAATCGACTTTCAACTTATAATTGTTTAGAGAAAACCGGAAACTCGTGTCAAAATGATATACCCTTTCAAAGTGAAATGTTAATGAATTTTCCTGTCATGTATAAAAATGTATTTTATTCTCTATCCTCCACACTATTTTAGTGCTACAAACTACAACTATAACTAAAGGCGCCAAATCTAATTAATTAATATGTGTTTAATTCTTACCCCATCACCACTATTACAGTCACATCTTACACGTTTAATAAAATAATCTAGGGTATTTAGTTTTCTTTTTTCCTTGTTGAAACTCATTTCGTATTATACTTAAGCATGTATTATAGTAACAAGAACACAAAACACAGCAGCAGATAAACAATTATTAAATTCAATTATATCAAATCAGTCTTGGCCTTCCCTGTCGAAACTACAGACCAGACGTGAACAAACGTACAGCGTGTAAGACGCAAACGTCTTACACGCTGATAAACGGGCCAACCAACGGACGCATAACGGGCATTAGAGCCCAAATCTTGTTCGTTTTTTATGAGCCAGAATAGTATTTAGTTTAGTTCATTGTTTTAGTGTGTATTGAGAATCTACGTGTATGACAAGAATAGCTATATGGAATATAGGATACTCCCCATAGGTATTACTAAAATAGGCTGACTCCGCGATCACCAGCATCACCTAACATTGCTACGTGCCACACGCATCTCACTTGTGGCTGTAAATCGGCGACCGATAATGAATGCTAATGACGGAGACGCGAGGATGCAACGTGTGTACATACAAACAGAGATAGTGTTGAAGGACAGCGGAAGACCACAGATCAACTGGCCCGGGCCATTGAATAATGCATTACTTAATAATTATATTAAACATTTTACCATTAATTACTATACCGGCAGTTCAGGAGAGGGCGAAGATCCGCCACTGATAAAAGACTATAAATATCTTCTTATAATCCAAGCCCAAAGTATTCTGCAATTTTTTCGGCAAATGTTGCGGTTATTGCTTGTTTTACTAAATCTCAACTACTTAACTTGATTCTAGAAGCTTCAATGACTGCTGCTCTACCAAACAGTTTATTTAGGATAGTATCGAACAGACACATATGTATTAGTGCATTAGAATTACTTTCGTCTTTAGGGTTGCTAACAAAACTGTCACATGCTCTCATAGATTTGTTAATTAATTTCGGGTTACCGTTTGCTTAGCTTGATATTAGCAGATAATTTGGGTTTGCCATTTTTTTCTGAAAAACTTAAAATATATGCATAGAAAATTAGTTCTAAAATACATTAGATTTCTAGCTATAGGAATCGAGTATATAATATCGTGAACACAAAATAAGCGCAATTTGAACTAAACTTTAAGATATACCAAAGAAAATATGCAATATTCTACAAAAATATGAAAATGAAAAAATAAAATGGAAAATTCACTTAAAACGATAAAAGTACCACAGTAGGATAAAAGACGTATTGCACATAAAAAATAAAAAAGCCGCGACTTCCGCGGATGGGGTTAATGACCTCACCCTTTACGTCCCGCGATGTCGGCGGTCGGGATTAATGATCACACATGCATTACGCGTGTCATCTTAAATATCGATTTTCATTTACACGGAGATTGCTGATTAATTTAATGGTTAATGGTGCTTTTATGAGTGTCATTTTGAATATCGATTTTCATTTACACGGAGATTGCTGAATAATTTAATGGCTAATGATGCTTGATATTAATTACTTAGCGAACTGCAATTACAATAAAACCAATATAAAAGCAGTGGTTTAATATTTTTGATAGTGCATATCAATGAATCATTGCGTATATGTTAATCCTATACTCTGTGAACCAATGTCCAATTTTTCTTTTGTATTATACAATTCCCTGCACAATAGGCAACGATGGGCTTGCAGATTAGACGATTTAACCCAAGAGCAGGTCATTTTTTGCTTTGTCTTGAAAAAGTGGGTCATTCAATAAAATATGTGTTAAGTATATTAAACGTTTGAATATTTTCGTTTACACGAAGATTGTTACCTAATTAAATGAGGGATGCCCTACTGCTCAAAGAGGTTTCTTTTAGCTGATACAGTATTATTGCACTAATGTGCTAAAGTAGATTAATTTAGTTATATTTTGCGAAAAACTAACGATAATATATGTGCACCCATTTAAGCCTTAAGAAATTTTGTATCAATATGGCGGGTGGGCTTCTAATGTCGCCACTGTCCTTATAAAGTCTACAGTGACTTTATACAGAGACAGTGGCGACAATAGGGTAACCAATTTTTGATTGGTTCTCCGCGTCACGTGGTCCTGGCGGCCATATTGCTGCAAAAATCGATTTGTTTACTTTTTGCCTAAATGGGTTTCTTATAAGGTTTTTTGTTTTAGTGTATTATTTTATTAGTTTTTGTGATTATTAAAACGAATATCGATAGAAACAATAAGTTCTAAGCCATTGGCCATATGAATAAATGTGTTTAAGCCTGTTTCACCTGCTTTTCGCTTGTAATCAGTGTTTGTGATAAATTTGTAAATGAAAGATTGCAAATTTTAGTATTGTCTAGAACAGTATTTGAAAAAAGTGTTTTCGGAACCCATATTTAAGGTATGTTCAATTTAAACATAGATTTAGTTATGCCAAGATAAGAGATTTTCCTTAAGCCGAAGAAATAGGGAACAAAAATCATAACCTAATTTAATAGTTTACTCTAAGAAAAGTAAAATTCTGCACATTATGACATTATTATGTTTTGGTTTTAGTTTACTGTAAAAGCCAATTTTTTGTATGTCTAGTATGTTTTACTTCAGTCAGCACCCCAATTTGAGGTAGAAGCATTCAAAGATAACTTAAAACATACAGATACTTGGTCTTTTTTAATAAAAAAAAAGTGTTTGATTTAATAAAAATGACATACTTTTATTTCTTTTTTTTTATGTAGGCAGAATTTTTTTATATCCAAGGACATCGTGTGTTTTCTACCCAAAACCTAAGTTAAAATTAAAGTTGTTTTAGAAGTATATTATAATTCCTCATATGTATTTTCCCAAAAGCAGCATAGTTATACCTACTGTTTGTTTTTTAGAGTTACCTAACACATTAAAAATGCCTGGTTGTGCAGCAGTAAACTGCAGTAATTCTGCAAAAAAAGGATTTTTAATGAAACGCTTTCCAAGAGACCAAGCGAGGAGGAAAGAATGGACCATTAGAATGAGAAGAGACAAATGGACACCAACGGATTATTCATATCTATGTGAGGTATGTTTTTTCACATAGTTATGTAAATGGGAATTTTTTATTTTGATTCTTCCTTGACCAATTTAATTTGTTTTAAGGTTCACTTCGCTCCTGATATGTGGGAGAAGCCACGTGTAGATGGTAAAAGAATTTTGAAGGCCAATGCTGTACCTACAGTTTTTTCATTTACAACACCAAAAGGCAAAAGAAAAGCTCCATTTCAAAGGAATGTTGTTTCCTCCAAGAAGTGCACACTTGAAGAGAAGTACTCATGCCTTATTTATATTTTTTGTTTTTAATATGCAATAAGTTTACTCCAACAATAATAATAAAAATAACAATAATAAATAAAGAAATTGAATGATTAAGAGTATAGGGGAATTGTTTCAAAAATAATAATAATAATCATCAAATACATTGGGAATTAAATGAGATGGGCAATTTTTTGGAAATGCACTATGTAGTTTTGTAACATTAAAAATATTTTCTCCTTTTAGGTGAAGTGGCAGATTTGGAAGAGGACCTCCCAAAGTCAGTTGTAGATTTTGGAGATCTCCCAGCAAGTCAGCAGTCATTGTCTTCAAACACTACTGTAAGTGAAGTGGAGGCTGAAATTTCACCACCTTTACCTAATAAACAGATGCTAGAGTTGCAGATGAAACTAAAACGATACGAAAAGCTGTATGTGAAGGAGAAACGTAAGTCAGTGCATTACAAGAAGGTACTAAGGAATACAAGAAAAAAGCTGAAGAAAGTAGAAACAGAATCGAATGTCCCTCATTGTGAATTGCTAGATGAGCTCTTTAACAAAGACCAAATATGTGCTTTAAAAAAGAAGAGACTAATGAAAAGTACTAAATTTATGAAGTGGAGAAAAGATACTGTTACAAAGTGTTTGAGATTAAAATTTAGTTGTGGTAGTAATGGTTACACTGAGTTATTAAGACAAGGATATCCTTTACCTTCGATAAGAACACTGCAGAGAAGACTTCAAACTTTAAAGTTTGATTCAGGTGTTCTGCATGAAGTTTTTTTATTTTTAAAATTAAAAGTAGATTCTTTTTCACCATATGAGAAAGATTGTGCCTTAGTTTTAGATGAAATGGCCATTACTCCAGGGAAAACCTATGATACATCCTTAAATAAATACTTCGGAGAAGTTACACTTCCTGAGCATTCAGGTCTAGCTACACATGTTTTAGTATTTATGCTGGCTGGTATTAATAGCCGGTGGAAACAAGTTGTAGCATATTACTTTACCAGTGACTCCGTAAATGGAGCTGTATTTAAGAGTATAATAATTAATTTATTTGAAAAAGCTGACGAACTTGAACTAAATATTTTAAGTATTACTTCAGACATGGGTCCTTGTAACCAAGCTTTATGGCGAGAATGGGACATTAGAGCAGGTAAATATTCCACAATTAAATGTCATATTGAACATCCATTAAATCCATATAAGAATGTATATGTTTTCGCAGATGTGCCTCATTTATTCAAAAATATTAAATCAATGCTGATAACCAATAAAATTATAGAGATACCTAATAATATTGTAGAAAAGTATGGATTACCTACCAACAAAATTATGTCCAGCCACATCTTAGAGGTAAAAGAACATCAAAAAGATCATTTTTTTAAACTCGCTCCAAAATTGTCAGAAGAAGATTTGGTACCATCACATTTCTCAAAAATGAAAGTGTCGACTTCAACAAATGTTGTAAGCCACTGTGTAAGCAGCGCTCTTAAGTTTCTCGCTGAAGAGCTTAACAGGCCAGAATATTTGACCACAGCATGGTTTTTGGATCAAGTGGAAAAATGGTTTTATTTGATGACTTCGAGACATCCATCTTGTGCACTGAGCAAATTAAACAAACAAGTCTATGATACAAGTATTCAATTTTTGCAAGAATTCATTAACATATTTACAAATATCGAAGTAGGTGATAAAAAAAGTTGGAAACCATGTCAAACCGGTGTTCTTATTTCTACCCAATCCATGTTACAACTCCAGTCTGATTTATTAGAAAAAAAAGGATATCAGTTCATTTTAACAAGCCGATTTTCTCAAGATTGCCTTGAAAATTTATTTTGTGTAATGCGAAGCAAGTAGTTAATACCTAATGCAGTACAAGTTAAAAATAACCTAAAACTAATCTGTGTATCACAGTACTTAAAGGACACTAGTTCCAGCAGCTATAATGAAGATGATCGCGAATTTATATCAGGATTTTTAGATTGTTTGGAGGGTCAAACAACAGTATATGATGAAGTCATTCTTCCCGATGAAATTGAAACTCCAGTATTTAATTTAAATTTTAGTGAGTTAAATTCTCTGTATAATATATCTGGTTATATTTTGAAAAGTATTGTTAAAACTTCAAAAACATGTGCAAATTGTGTAAGTGCCGCAGGATCAAAAAACCCTATTTACAAAAAATTTACCAAATTTAGTTTAATTAAGAGATTTAAGGAACAATCTTTATTTTTTACAACAGAACTAGTTTTTTATTTTTTTCTAGAGATGGAATGTCTTTTTAGAAAATATTTTGATGTTATTTCGCAACAAAATATTAATTTAAAAAATTTTTATTGCACAAAATTAATGGATTTAGATTTACCAAATTGTCACAATCTTAAAAGTAAGATTATAAAAAGATTTATTGTATTTAGACTAAAGATTAATTCAAAGAAATATAAAAAATCCTCAAAAAAACATAGCAGTAAGTCGGTGGCTGGTAACTTATTGTAATGTGTATAAACTATTTTTTTACAATGTTAGATTTAACTGATATATTTTTTGAATGTTAACGATAAATATTAATACAATCATTTTTATTATAAAAATTTGTCAACTTTCGATTTAGATTTACCAGGTCGTCACATTCTTAAACATAGTCATCAGACCCATAACATCAAGACAAGGTTTAAAAATCATTTTGATAGTCCTCTGATTAAAATGACAGGTGCTTCTATGTGATGAGTGAAAATCATTACAGTGGATTGCCAGACAATGTGAAATACATAAATTCTAAAAGGTTTAAATAAGTCATAGGTTCTTTTTAATAAATCTATAAATTTTTAAAGTTGTATTAAGGCATTCTTCCGTTCCCTGTTATTTTGCTAGTAATCTGTAGTTTGGATTATCAATGTATAGTGCTTTGATCTGTTAAAACTATATAATGTATAAAATTAGCTCTGAGCACATAAGACTAGTATTAATACCTGTTAATGTTAATTAGTATTAGTGGATCATCTGTATAAAATTTTGTATATTTTTTATTTAATAAATATCTTTAAAAAGGTATAGTATTAAAATAAATATTTAGAATAATCACTATGGCTTTTATTGATCTTTAATATTTTCTAATTTTATTATATTTACCTACATAATCAGTATTAAGGTCATTATTGAGTGCTGCTACTTGTGAGTAACTGATGCTTTTGTTGCCTGCTTTGTTACTTGCCGCTTACAGTCTAGTACTACATTCAGAAGTGTATCCAACTTGTGACCTAGGTGACAAGGTGGATACGGTAGTACGGTACTTCTTATTAACTAAAACATCTATGTAGCTATCGACTTTTATTTATTACTCAAACTCAACATATTTATTTAGTTACTTTAACAGAAACAGACTATATACCTAAAACTATCTTAAGAGTCTAACAAATTTCTGACATAAGTAGGTATGATACAGCTTCTTGACGCACCGTGAACTTGGTAAAGTCATTAGTATTGCTAATTATAAACCTATACATCCTGCAGACTCTCTCTTAGCGGTATCATCAGCTTGAAAATTAAATGTCAATTCAGGGTCAACGATTACACCTAGGTATTTATCTTAATACTCTGTTTTTCCAAAAATATAATTGGATTTGATTTTCCAGCTTACAAGAGACAACACATTTTACACAACACAATTTAAATGGCTCCTTTAAAACTTTTTTAAATCTAATTACGACACAACACCACCAAATTTAAACACTCAGTGTGGAAACTGGAAAGTGACTGATAACTAATATTTTGAAAGTGGTTTTATTTATTAAACTGAATTTATGCCACCAAAAACTTTTGCTTCCTTGCTCTGCCAAGTTGAAACTGAACTTAACTCAAGCTCTTTTTAAATTTAAGAACATGTGGCAATTTAACAATAACATAATTTGACGGTAGGGTAGCAAACTAGCGAAACTTTTCATAAACAAGCATTTTGCAATTCAAACAGTATTTTCAATATTTGCAATAAAAATTGATACAATAATAACATAACAATAACATGACACATAACCTCACATTTACAGGTGGCCCTGACAGAATTTGTCAGTGTAAAGGCGGGAAATTTAAATTTCGATTTGTTTTTGTGGGCCATATATCTTTCTAAACTAAAATTGATTAAAAATTTAATAATTAACCATTTAGCTGATCCAATTTTTTCATATTAATGTGTTAAACTTGATTAATTCAGTCATATTTTGCGAAAAACTATCGATAATATGTGTGCGCCCATTTAAACCTTCAGAAATTTAGCAGCAATATGGTGGATGGGCTCTATTGTCGCCACCTTAGACAAGGAAAGAGAGGGGACGGATAACGCCAGCTGTTTTACTGAAGGCCAACTGGCACCACGCATGTTTGCTCAGTGGCGTATCACATGATTGATATTAGAAATAAATGTACATTTTTTGTGATGTAACTTATTTAGCGTTTTGGTTCACCGACGCATATATGAAAAGAGGTGATAAGTAAGAGGACTTTAGACGAAAATGCAATTTATTTTCTATCAAAATGAAAACCATGTGCAAAATTAAAATCTGCTTAAACTTTTACCGAGCGCCTGTTAGCTTTAAATTTTTGTAATGTAAATTATCTTGGAAAAATTAGTATTTCGCTATTCTGCTTTTTATGTATTTATGGACCTTCTTAATACTGAAATAAAACTAGGTATATAATTTAATTACGTTATATTTTATTTCATATAGCTGAAATATTTTACAGGGTTTCTACATACTAAATACAATTACAAAAAACTTAAAACTAAACAAATTATATATATTATTATAAATACTAAAGCTAAACCAATACAATAAATGTTATTGTCCCTTAAACAAAATTAGCTTGGTATATTGACTTCTGATGGGATCTACTACTTCAGATTGCCTTTTACTTATAAAATGCAAACGAATATTTAAATACTGTAAAATGATAGATTCCATCAAAAAATATAAGTGGTTTGTAGTACCTTCTGATGCATGTTCTTTTAAATAATTAAAATATTTTGATTGTATGCAGCTAAACATAATTTTGCTTTTTAAGATACTTAAAAAATTCTTCTTTTTGATATCGTGCTCATAAATTCGCAAAAAATGTTCGCTTAATTTACAAATTTCTAATACGTCTTTAGAGGGATATGTTAATCCACCTCGATTTTTTTGGGAAATTAAGGAGTTTAAATAATTTTCTTTTTCCCCAATTAAAGATTGTATGCACTTTTCACATTTAATTAATGATTGTAACCTACGTGATACAAAACCCGCTATATAAATTATAATTTCTTTTGAACATTTACTAATTACATGGGTATTCATTATATATTCATGATCTTCCCAAATGCTTTGCAACATTGGATACTTTTCAGATACCTCTGGGAGAAAATCAGGTGGTGCAATATTGAGTTCTGGTTTTTCAAACCTGCTTGATCCCACTAGTATAGGTATGTCATCTAAGGGAATACAATTCCCCATTCCCCCTTCACGAATTTCTGCTCGGACTAAAAGTCGTTTGTAAGCAGCCGTAAATTGTCTACAGGTAGGATTATTATTCCAACCACCCCTTGATCTTATGGATGAAAAAAATAGTTCAAGATGGTCTTGACTAATTTTATAACATGGAAGGTAAACAAGATAATTTTTTGAAATTGCTTCATCATACATCAGCAAGGCACTTTTTAAAGATATTATAAAACCTAGAAAGCCCGTTTTCCTTTTGGAATGTATTAGTAATTGATTGTTTGTAAATTTTAATGTTGAAATATAATCAATTGCTTCAGAAATAAACTTCCTAGTTTGGAATATATTTTTGTTAAAAATGGGTTTTTTATATCTTGGTGCAGCAAGGGTTCGGCTGTTTAATACATCAAAAATATTATTTAACATTTTAATAAAATTGACTGTAGCCTTACAACCACGAAATTCTTCAAGGCCTAAAGTTTCCTCACAAAAAGTTAGAGCATCTGCTACTGATTCGCTTAATAATTGGACAGCTAATCTAACTTTCATTTTTTGCTTAAAAAACTTGATGTGGGCTTTTCTAAGTTTGTTCCCTAAATGAAGTCCTTCAGATTGTTGTAAATTTTCTAATTTTTCTATGTACTCCCACTTAATTAAATTCCCCTGACCATCTACTAATTGTTTGCTCTCTCCGAATGTATTTCTAACTAGTTTAAGCATATGACATGGATCATAAAAAACAAAAATATTGCTGTTACGAATTGTAAATATGTTTTCATATTTTGCAGTTCTGTGACACAGCCTAAAAGATTTGCCATTGCGACATTCGAAGGAGCACCGTCAAAAGTTAATGATAATACATGGGCACCAGTTTCTTTAATTAATTCTATGCATTTAGACACAAGGGAACTTTTTTGCATGCCAGTTAACCCGTCTACAAAAAAATACCCTACTGGTATTTTCCATGTACCATTTATGCAAACAGCCATTAAAACAAAAGCTTCTTTTGCTACTGCATTTTGATCATCGTCCAAGTCTACCCCATAGTAAACATATCCATGAAACTTTCTCCCATCCCATTCCACTTGTTTTCGAATTGAAATTTCGTCAATAACAAGTGCAATGAGAGTAGGTCTATCAGATATTTGGACATATTTTCTTAAAGTGTCAAAACACTCTTTGGTAAAACCTGGTTCCGCGTTTATATTTTTAAACCACTTTCCTATGGTACTCCTATGGGGTAAACAAGTATCAAAAACTTTTCGAATGTAATCATAAGCTTTAGGTGAAAAAAAACTGACCGTTATTGCAAACTTTCTTAATTCTGGAGAATATTTAGCATTTTTTTTCAATTTACGTTTTTGCAGTTCTTTGGTTATTCCAGACATGTTGGAAAGTAATAGAGAATTTTCTGAGCTTATCAAATTTTTACTAGCTAAATGTTTTATGATTTGCTTCAATGACAAAACCTTCTTTTTATACCTTCGTACTTTCTGCGACAAGATTTTTATCTTCTTTGTTTTTTGCTGACTTTTTACCCTTTCCCTAAATAGCTGTTGACGTAGTTTTTTTTCCTAGGAGTCTCTGGATGGATATCTTCCAGGGTACTACTTGATGTAGAAGCTACTGCTGATGTGGAGGCAGTATTCTGAATATTTTGTTCATGAGATCTCTTTGTTGTCTGCAACAATTTGATTTGTTAAATTTTTAGTACTGTACAGTCAAATAATATGCAGTACACCAATTAGTAACATTTTTTCCAACCAAAATATATAAAATGGTAATCAAGTCTCATTAATATTTCTTTAAAAAATGTGTGTTATATAAATGTTATAGTAGTTTTTTGTGCCACTTTAACTCAACATTTGGTTTATAATAGGTTTATATCTTGAACATCTATAAATAGTTATGATTTGTAATTAGCATACTTTATATATCACTTTAGGCATAAATAACTAGATGGTTTAGAAATTGTGGTTTAAAGGCATATGTATTGTTTTATCAATCAAATATACTCCAATTTCCATATCAGAGAGGTATTACTGTGTAACTGTTTAAACATGAACAATTATTAAATTTTGCCTACCATTAAAGAGAAATTAACTATAGTAATAGTAAATAACAATAAATATTATATTAAATACCTTATAAATTATATAATAAAGTAAAAACAATATAGCAATTACTTCTACTAATCAAACAATGTTATTTGGATAGTTACAAAAACTATACTTTACCTTTTTTGGTTGCATATATTTGGGCAGTTCTGGAAATATTGTCGGTACGGCTTCATCCAAAAGACAATTTCTTTCGCCAATGCGATAAAAGAATTTTTTTTCAAAATGCTTGGAACAAAGTCTGTGATTCTTTGTTGGAGACCAGTCTGCAAGTTTCAGATTCTGAACCCAAAGTTCTCGCCTTACCAGATTTGTAGGAAATCTTAAAAAAAAAAACTTATGTGAAACTTCAAAAGAATATGTTTTATTATCAAAATAAACCAATTTTCCTATTGCAGAACTAATAGTAATTAGATAAAATAATATTAAACAAAGTTAATAATAACAATATTAACATTATGGTTCAAAAATATAGTAATAAACAATTTTTCATAAGCGTAATTATTAAAATATATATGAACGCCACCACTGCTCAAATGACATTTACTCGAGGAGATTAACCCAATTATGAATACTTAATTAGGTAATCATGAATGAAAATAGTCATGTTTATGTCCCACACTGCGCAGTATCGTGAAATCAGTCAGCTGTTAGATCATATTAAAATATTATACCAAATAACTACTTAGAACATGAGATAAATGGTTTTTTAAATGCAATTGAGAAATTACTTTATTATTTCTCACCTGTGAAACGTAACTTCAGGTTCCTTTCTGTCACTCCGACTTTTACAGTTGTAAGCACAACAAACCACCATTTTTCTAACACAAAATTTATAGTTTTTAACACACTTTCCGCTGAATAATCCACAAAAGAAACTGTGGTGACACCTCGATTGTCTGGCACCATAAAATGGCGTCCTAATGAATTTCTGCTTCAATTTGCGCCAGCGCCGTAAACGGGTGTTACGCGTCCTCTCTCTTTCCTTGTCTAAGGTCGCCACTGTCTCTGTATAAAGTCACTGTAATAAAGTCGCACCATACGCGCCATCTATTAGTGATACGGGCGATATTACTAAAGGTTTTCAATTTCTAGAAAGGAATCTCACCGTAACTCAGCAGTCATTTGTTAAAATCTTTATTCTGATCGAACGTTTTTTGTTTTAATACAGGTATAATACCTTTTGCAAGCTATTTAAAGTAATAAACTAGTAAGATAGTCTAACAGTTTAGAGTTTTAATTTTTAACTTTGCGTAAATATTCTGCAAAGCTTATAAATATTTTTTTAACGGACGATTTTGTAGCTCTTTGCTCTCGAATAACATTTGCACTGCGACGCTGACGACTGGAAAATTGGTAGAATAAGTGATTTTTCCTAGTATTATTTTACCCAAAACAGAGCTTGGAAATTGCAAAAAGCAAAGCAACCTGTAATAACAATACACTCGATTCGGCATTTGGTTCCTTGTAACACCATGAAAATAAAAAAGGAGATGTATTACAGGTTATTGATAATACTTACGAACACGTGGCCCGACTGTCCCGAAGTCAAAAAGTGCTATATGTTACGAACACAGTTTTATAGTTATGTATAAAAGATTCTCAAACTATAATAAAAGTTGCTTAAACGCCAAGTTAGGTGAAAATCCACTATTTGTAATTGACATAGCAGAGATATCATTAATTTGTATGATCTGAAACCCTAATGTAATTTGTTATTGTCAACTACGAGCGTTCCGAGCTACAGAACCAAGTATTAGAAACAACTATTTGATTAAAGCTAGACCTATTTAGAAGGCCTGTTTTATAATTTGTCAAAACTCAAAAGTATTTTTGTTTATGAATTTGGAAACTTGCATATGTTTTAAATCACTTTCTTATTTGGCTATATTAATAGCGATTCGGAGACTCTTATCGCGTCATATAAAGAAACTGAGACCGGACCTTACAAGAAAAAGTCATAATAAAATGTATGTGAATATAAAAAGTTTTTAACTTATTTTTAATCAATAAAAGTATTAAATATTCACCAAAGATTAAAAGTTTAGAATATAAGTTTTAATATTTAGCGCAGACTCTTTCCAACTTTTATAGCTTATTTTTCTAATCGCTCAAATCATCGCCCGATATCATTATTATAATAAAACAGTAATCGCAAAAATTTGGGGCTTCAGACATGTCATAAATCACCCTTAAAGTTATCCTCTCCACGACTTAAATTTCAGAAGCCAGAGATTTAAATGAACGAATGTTTTGTGGACACTGAGCTCTAAAAATTTCTGCTTGTATTCCTTTTATTTTTATCGGTAGCTAGTCAAAGCTAATGGATGCTACATTTCGTAAAGTGTAATGCGTGTGTTACCACTTGTTCTCTTTGGTTTTGAACAGGAACTTATTTAGATGCATCACTTAAAAAAATTTAAAAACGTCGTAACAAAAGTTTATTAAAAATTCATCCAAATTTCTTTGAAATAGATCGGTTAAAAAACGATTTTGGTGTTTTGTACAGAGCCAATTTTTTAATCTAACGCGGAATTTAAAATTACATTTTCGGAAACATACAAATCGGTTTTGTGTAGTATTCTATTCCTGCAACCAGAGTGTCGGTGTGCTTTAACAGCATTTTATTTATTTTTGTTTGTCAATGATGGTCGTTGAAAAAAGACATTTGTTTGAAATTGAAATAAGCCTTGAAATTTTAAAATTAGCCTTAAAAAATAAAATTGAATTGCCCCACCCTAGCATCTAAATTAAAGGAGTAACTAATTGTGATTTACATAAAATTAAATAGATCAAAAGAAGTTAATGTTTAGGACTTAAACTCCAAACAATCTTAAACTTTAACTTAACGTAATCATATGTATACTAAATAAAATTGATAAAAATAATTAAAACTTTTATTTAGAACAACTTTTTTCAAAATTTTTAGTAGAAATCGCGGTTTTGATTTTTGTAAATAAGGTATTGTAGCTCTTAGAGTCGGCTAGCTTTGATACCAATGCTTAATTTTTTAAGCTATTTTTTCCATTTTGAAAAATATGCTAATGCTAAACTAAAATACACTGTATGCGAGAATTTAAATCAAATCGGTTGAATAGAAAATTTTTCAAAGCTTTTGAAACAGAAATTTTAAATGGTTTGGTGATGATTTTAGATTCTCCAAGTTAATTAATTTATTACATTTTTTTTTTGAGAATACGAGATCATATAAAAAATATTACACCATACTGCTGATCTATTTATACAGGAGTTATTTCTAATTCTTTTATGTTATCTATATAAAAACACAAATCATGAAAAACTCACCTGCAGGGTTTTATTAAACATATGCATAAACAAACTGTTCAATTGTTTTTCACACACACACAGACACATTTAAAACATTATCGCTTTGAGTGGCTCTTTTTAAGCTTTGATGATTGAGGTGGTAAAAAGTCATCGTCTTTGCTAGCTGCAAATACTTGTGTAATGATCATTCAGTTTAGTTTTTTTGTTTACATATTTTTTATGTGATCTCTTCCTTTTAACCCGAGACAGCTAGTTTGATTTTGAAGGCATCAGATCAAAGGTTGACCAAGATGATGATGGTTTTGAATGAAATGGCGTTAATACCTCAGGAACCGAATCAATTATTGTTGGTAATGGCGTTGGTTGAATTGGAGTTAATATCTCAAGCACTGGATCAATTGTTGGTAATGGTGATAACGCTGTCGCTGGAATTGGTGTTATAAATTCGGGCATAGGATCAATGCTGCTAATGGTGATAACGGTGTCGCTGTAATTGGTGTTAAAAGTTCAGGCAGATCATCATCGAAAAGCAAAGGAGATGTTGTTGATCGAATTGGTGTCATCTTCGGTAGCGGCTCAGTTGATGGGGTCCAAATCAGCCTTTCCAAAAAAAGCTGTCGGTTTGCCCTCTACTTGTAGAATTCCGATGAGTGTCTCGGATTCATCCATTCTTGACTCAACTCAGACACTAAATCGAACATAATATTCGTTATACGAGTTATTTGATCTGGCGTGAGTCCTTCAACTTGATTGATTTTAGCTAGCACTTTATCTGTTGTTACTATTTTAAAAACGCTATTTGAAGCAAAGGACATGGTAAAAATAAATATACTTTTTTGTAGACAAAAAACGAACAATAATAATAAATAATACTTCAAGAGTCAGAGAATGAATGTAGACTCATCTTTATAGTCACCAGTCTTTCACCCCCAATTTATTTAACGACTTTGTATATACCAAAAAGAAAAAAGATTGTAAACTGTTTGTACCTAAAAGTGTGTTTAAAATACCATAATTTATTTAGCGGCATTGTACATACCAAAAAAAAGGTTGTTAACTATTTATATCTAGAACTGTTTAAAATAGGAAAAAAAGGTTCAAACAGGTATAAAAGATCCGTGGCTCTCAGACCTATTTCCTCAGACTGTCACTCACCATAAAACTATATATCGAGCTCTCTTTGATTGTTTATAACATTGTTTTAACTATATTTGGATGTTTAAACATGTAGAGAGTTTGCAGGTAGATCGACTTGTTGAAAAAATTTGTAAAAAATGTGTTTTTTCCCAATATCCGACATTTAACACAGATATGGTAAACTGTTTTAAATTCATGATAGATTCTTGTCTAAAAATAAGGGATGGGAGTTTTGAGGTAGTGAGCTTTTTTTTATTACATTTATACAAATTTGAAGGACAAATCATTGAAATGTAATTTTGATATCTGAAGAAAGATGAGCGACATTTAAACTTCTTTTTTGATATGTGGATGTTTTCACCAAACATTTTTCAAGAATATATTATAAATACAACTGAGATTGATCTAATAATTTTAAAAAATAGTCTAAAAGGGATTGACGATTATGGGAGCTAAGCTAAAGTTAATGGTGCAGATCCTCCTAACAACATGGAATTTGTTTAAAAAATTGGTTGGTACGTATTCTTTACAGCAAAACTAACCAAACCTAATCGTTACGAGGAAAGTTATGGATAAAGACGAATTTAGCGATTTTTAAATAAACAAAATAATAAATGATGTGTAGACATTTGGAAAGAAAGGAACAACCATATGGATGGCATTTTATAGCGATTATCTCCAATTATTATTAGATATTTAGGAAACATATTACGCATTCATATAAACCAAAAAAACAATATAAACCCACTTTTCATATGTACACCTATAAATAATAAAAAATAAGCTACTTAAGGGTAATATCCCTTTTGGTGGTTAATACCATTTTTTAAAACTATATTGGGCTTTGCTAATATATATTTCTATGGCATACTGAGAAATGTCCCTGTAGTACGTAATATTTGAATATATTTGCATATAAATTATTACCAACATTTAAATAGTATAGTAAAATATATTGATATGTTTCGGAAATATATTTAAAGTATTATCTATTTACATGATAAATTACGTCTTACCTTAATTTGTTTACCGAAATATCCAAAAATTTTATTGTACACACACACACACTCACATCTTGCCGCCACGATTAGCTAAAGAATTAAACAAACAAACAGAAAAACGATACTGGAGACGCCCAACACAATACTGAGTAAAGATCTAACCTTAGTTGTAACACACCCTTTTTTAAAATGCAAGTATAAAATCACTTGCTGTCTTGTCTAATTGGGTTTTAAGTTCATGAGTAACGTTCTATATAGCATAAAGTACAATTATAATCATATACTGATTCGCTAATTCAGACACCATTTTTTTATTTTATTTTGATATATCGATATCATAAAAATGTTTTCTAAATTTTATAAAGAGAGTCAAATCCGTTAATCAAATCAAAGTGACAGTTTTCTGAAACCTTTCTTTGTTTAACCCCTTTGATGCATAAATCCACTTGAAAAATTGTTATAACTGCTTAACAGAATTTAGATTTAAGATACGAGTTTTTAATTTATATTGCTTTACAGCTTAATAAAAACATTATAATATTGTATATTCTGATATATTTTTTGCTTATATTTAAGGATATCATGTTTAAATTTTTGAGTTCCATGTTGGAGTAAATATAGAAACAGATTATTTCTAACTGTATTTTGGATTTTTTGAGTATATTTTTTAATTTCTGAGATAAATTATGAAAACATGATAAAAAAATATTGCGTAACATGCGAATCATTAATAATTCACTGAAGAAACAAAAAGCATTTTTCGTAAAATCTACATTCGCTGATAAAATATTAAATAAGAAAAACTTCCTATTTTGTTTTGAGAAATAGCTGGTGCAAAAAGACTTAGTTTTTTTAAACATAGACAGACACCGACATTTTAAGATGGTGGAGTGATTTTTTTACTTCGTTTTCTTTAGGTTTAAAGGAAGTAAGTTAAAATATAAATAAATTCCCACGTATACGTGAGTCTTATACAGCGAGAACTCGTATTGAGCAAACAAAAATCAAAATTATTAGATATTTGGGAAATACATTAGGCGTCCATATTCTTAATAGAAATCATTGAAAACTAAAATTTCTACAGATGTTATCAAACCTTGGAACTTTTCACGCTTATCGCTTATTTTTTCCACTGAACTCGCAATATTTACCCCCAAACGGTTTTTTCATATATCACTGCATTTGGTTACTGAGTGTTTAAAATAAGTTAGTGATTTTATAAACAATTATTTGCTCGATAGGAAATTAGACGCTCTATTATTAATGCTTACATAAAGAAATAAAAACAGCGAAATGTGCTGGTTTGATTAAAATACTATAACTTAGCTGCTACGGGAATCTTTTTTTCTTAGTATACTTTGATGGTTTCCTATGCATAGGTAGAACAGATGTGAAGATACGGGGTTGAATGTGGGGGTCATTTGTGGGAAATTTTTACCATTATTATTCTCATAAACATCTACTTCTCGAGATATTTCAATTTTTTGCATATTTTTGTCGTTTGTCAACTTAATTTTTACGATGTAAAATTTCAAAATTGGGAGTATGTGATTGCCTAGAAATAAAAAACCAATCCAATACATAAAATTGGGCAGAAATAACAATAAATAAATAATTTTGTAATTCAACCTGTCAAAGTACGTGTAATGGTTAGTTAAGCTCAAAAATGAGGTTAACTTTTCCGTCTATATCAAACTCTGTTTCGACAATTTATATGTATTGGATTAGTTTTTTTTTAGGCAATCACATACTCCCAGATTTGAAATTCTACTTCCTAAAAAATAAGTTGACAAATTACAAAAATATGAAAAAAATTGAAATATCGCGAAAAGTAGATGTTTATGAGAATAATAATCGTAAAAATCTCCCACAAATGACCCCCACATTCAACCTCGTATCTTCACATCTGTTCTTCCTATATATAGTAAACCATCAAAGTATACAGAGAAAAAAAAAGGTTCCCGTAGCAGCTAAGTTATATTATTTTTATTAAACCAGCACATTTTGCTGTTTTTAATTCTTTATGTAAGCATTAATAATAGAGCGTCTAATCTCATATCGAGAAAATAATTGTTTATGAAATCACTAACTTGTTTTAAACAATCAGTAACCAAATGCAGTGCTATATGAAAAAACCGCTTGGGGGTAAATATTGCGGGTTCAGTGGAAAAAATATGCGATGAGCGTGAAAAGTCCCAAGGTTTGATAAAATCTGTAGAAATTATAGTTTTTATTAGTTTTAATGAATTCTATGAAGACAATGGACGCCTAATGTATTTCCCAAATATCTAATAATTTGGATTTTTTTGCTCAATACGAGTTCTCGCTGTATAAGACTAATATATACAAAATATTATTTATATTTTGACTTACTTCCTTTAATCCTACAGAAAAAAGTAAAAAAGTCACTCCACCATCTTAAAATTTCGATGTCTGTCCATGTTTAAAAAAACTAAATCTTTTTGCACCAACTACTCATAAAATAGGAATTTTTTCTTATTTAATATTTTATCAGAAATTAAAAAATATACTAAAAAACTCCAAAATACAGTTAGAAATGATCTGTTTCTATATTTACTCCAACATGGAACTCAAAAATTTTAAAAATAAACCCAACATGATATCCTTGAATATAAACAAAAAATATATCAGAATATACAATATACTGTAAAGCAATATAAATTAAAAACTCGTATCTTGAATCAAAATTCTCTTAAGCAGTTATTACAATTTTCAGGTGGCTTTATGCATCATAAGGGTTGAACAAAGAAAGGTTACACGATTTGGGGTCAAATCCGTTAATGAAATCAAAGTGACCGTTTTCTGAAACCTGAAAAGAGGGATCTTTATAAAAAATTAGAAAACATTTTGATGATATCGATATATCAAAGTAAAATAAAAGAATGGTGTCTGAATTAGCGAATCGGTATATAATTATAATTGTACTTTATCCTATATAGTACGTTATTCATGAACTTAAAACACAATTAAACAAGACAACAAGTGATATTTTATACTCGCATTTTAAAAAAGGGTCTATTACAACTAAGGTTATATCTTTACTCAGTATCGTGTGGGGGTCTCCAGTATCGTTTTCTGTTTATTTCTATAATTCTTTAGCTAATCGTGGCGTCAAAATGTGAGTGTGTGTGTGTGTCTTGCATAAACTGTGGGGATTTTAGCGTGCAAATTACCAGGCCTCTGGGGATTTCTTTCATTGTGGGGACATGCACACGTCCCCCACAGCATTTTCTCTTCTATATCTACTGACGTAGATGCTGTAACAGAATAGACTATAACAACGGTATAGAGTATATATTTTTATATATTTTAAATATAATTCAAGCAATATTTTACTAAAACTGTTGGTTCTCACGTTAACGCTTAAACAGGCTTGATTATTTCACAGGAATTATAAGTGGATTTGTCTAATATTAGTTTCGAGAATTTTAAACCCTAAACAAAGTAATAAGTATCATTTATCCCAACCGCTATATTTTAGACTGTATAAACAGATTTATGTATAAACGTTCTGAAAAGGTTACAATTTATACCTTCCTTTTCGAGGGTTTATGGTCTCATATGACCCCTGTCTCACGGGAATCTTTCTTTGGCCCGTTTAATTTAACTTGATGCAAATATTAATTGAAACATTTTATTTGGTTTGATGTAATAATAATGAATGGTCAATTTGCTATCTTAAAAATACAATAGAGTACTTTGTAATAGGAACATTACCGAAAAGCGATGTTTTTGGGGCATAATTTTCCCTGCAGAAAAGATAAAATGAAAGGGTTTTTCATGCCTTTTTTTCGCCATTACTTTTCGGACCCATAATGTGGATAAGTTAGTATAGGCATATATATTAAATTATATACATAATCTTAGGACTAAGAATTGAAGGGAATATTATTTTAATCTAATTATTCACTTTTATTATCATGAGTGACACCTCGTGTTTCTAAGACGAAGTTCCGAATTTAAAGTATAGAGTACGGACTTAAGCTTCGCCATTCACAGCGTTATTCGTTTCGTCCTGACTAATAAAATCAAAGAGGGGATTGGTCTAAGTGGTGGATGTAGTAATAGCTGAGCTAACTTTGTATTTTACGGGAAGTCTAAAAGTCAGTCTGTGTCAGAGTTTTGTTTCTTATAGTTGATCTTAAATTCTTCTTTTGTGGTGGTTTATGGAGCTTTACGTATACAGTGGGATATTAAAGTTAAGGGATTTTCCAAGATATTTCATTTTTATTCTATGTTTTATCTGGGGAGTAACTGGTTTTCAAGAGTTAAATTTACTTTTTATTTAAAGATTTTTGTTTTCTTTTCTTTTGTACCAAGATTGGGGATTTTAAGATAATTTCCTGATTTTCTAGATTTAAATACTTTTTTTTTGTTATTAGGTTTAAGTATTATTTTTGTACAGTATTTAACTTCCTTCACTTTTGTTAATAGATTTTTAAGTTGTTTTTAAAAACCAAATCTTTTATTTAAATAAACCACCTGCTAGTTAAAATAAATATATATTCAAGAAGAAGATACCATTGTTGTTGCAGTTTGCTGTTGTTCGAGTTTATATGGCCGCAGAATTGGTGAGATAAGATGTTTAATTCGATTTGAACTATCAATTATATTTCGTTACATTGTAAATTATAATTCCCGAAGAAGCCTACAGAGTACCTTTAATTTTACTTATTATACCTTAGCTAATTTCAGTATTGTGATAGGGTTGCGCGCTACGTCTCAAATAAATAAATAATTTTAAATATAATAAATAACCGCTCGATAACCCTGCTACAATTTAATGGTGGCAGCGGTGGGATAAAATGAAAGACTTGCAATTTTTTTTCTTTGTTATGTTGTTATCGTTGAGTAGTTTTTTATATTGCAAGTTGATCAGTTTTATAAAAGAACTCATGCATTTTATTATTTTGAAGTAGTTTAAGTTTAATTTTTGTTTTGAAAGAGCAGTAGGCTCATAAATAATGATCTCTTGATTTGAAAGTTAAAAAAAAACAAAGTTAGATAGATAGGGAATTTCAGCATTAAAGTCAAAGGTACCAATGGAAGCCTGCGATCGAGGCCAATATCGGGAAGTTTTCAAGAAGCAGCAGCTGTAACGGTAGTAACTAACAAATTTATTTATTGTTGTGGTTATTTTTTTTTGACGACTTTAATTTTTTGGAATTTCGGATCATAAAGAAATTTTGTTGTTATAATTTATATTTTTGAGAATTAGTAAATGCTTTGACAAGGATTTTAGTTAAAGATTTAAATATGGATGGTAAACACATCAATAATAACTTTATTAGAACGTAGTTAGTTTATTAACTGGTGAATTGCACAGACTCCTTTCATGTTTGCAGTGCAATGAAATATGTTATAATTTGTTGCTATTTTTTTTTGTGCGGTTTTTATGAAAAAAAACAGATATTTTTGGGTTAAGATGTACGTACAAATGAGTATTGAATTTTGTAGGTATATATTTTTTTGTGTGAGTTTAAATTACTTAGTGAAGTAAAGTACATTAAAAGAGAAATAAAATTTTAATTTAGTAATCTCTTAAACGGTAGGCTTTCTACATAATATATATTTTTTTTAGGAACTTAGTAGGATTTCTGCCGAAATTGGAGAGTAGCCGAATTTTTCTATGTGTCAACGTATTTGGTTTATTTTGATTTGAGTTGTTTGGAAAAACGTATTTTTGTCTTTCAGGTTTTCTAGGTGTTGAAGGAGGAGAGCCGAACTAAAATGATTTTTTTTTATTTTAGCAGAATATATTTTATCCCCGTTTGAGAACCGATATTTAGACAGAGGTAGAAAAGAGGATTCTTTCGGGTGCCTCGTTATTTGATTTATGTATTGTTTAGGGACAAAAAGTTTGGTCTAAAGAAAAGGATAAACACTTGTATATATTTCAATACCTAATGTAATTTAGTTAAGGCAATTTTGGTGAAGAACTAGATACTGGGCGGATATTTTACTCTTTTTAGATAAACAGCCAACATCTGGAAATAATTTGGTTTACGAGGACTATGTGGTGATGTTTATTAGAAATTAAAGCCATGAGCTATTGGTTATTTTAGACAACGTATGGTAAATTTGGGTAATTGGATACTATTTAATTTCTTAAATAGGATTCGACAGGTAAAAACTTACAGGTTATTTTTATAATTGATAAAATACGTTGTTTTAGTATGCTTATTTGACTTGCGACTTCTTGATAATTTATGAACGTATAAAGATATAGATATTGTTTTCTTGCGTTAATTGTTCGTGACCACGACGAAAGAGTTCACAACTGGGCAAATAAATTGTTTAGGGGATAGAAAAGTGTTTTAACAGTATGAACTAGAATGTTTGAGATAAAAGAGTTGCTATATTAAAGAGTTCATATTTCTGAATGAAAAACGTATTCAGGGGATAAAGGGTTTTAACACATGTGAACTGGAATATGTAAAATAAATGTGATTAAAGAAATACAGGAGATTTAAAGATGTAGGTTATGCCGCTGTTTTAGGGGGAATGCAGGGAATAAAGGCATGTTATGGGCTATTCTGACTAAGATATAAATAGCAACTATATATTAAAAAAGAATGCCGGCAAATTTAGTGTTGAAAGACGTATAACACCATGGTTTAATAAAAATCGACGTCTATGATTCAATGTGACTAACATTTTTTTTTAGAAGAACAGTAAAGTAATGATGAAAGTCAGGGATAAACATGAAATTAGCCATTTCTCACCAAAGAGAGTGAGGGGAGAAAGTTTAAAAAAAGTGATTTTCCGGTCCGGTATATATATTGATATATTGAATAAATAAATTTTATTTATAAAATAAATACTATTATTATAAATGACGGTTAGTGTCATAGTAAGAGATTCTCACTAGGTATAGGGATTACCGCGTGGAAGAATCGTGGAAGCTTCCTAATGCTGTAGAATTGTGTGCCTGTAGAGAGACTTTTCCGATTAAGGTGATAGTTGAAGGGTAATTTGATTTTTTTTTTCATTTGATTGTCAATAAATATGTAATTTTGATAAAAAGGTTTATAAAGCGTAAGAATGACGAGTGTTAGCGATAATGCTTGTAGCTGAATGAAATACATTAGGCGTCCATATTCTTAATAGAAATCATTGAAAACTAAAATTTTTACAGATGTTATCAAACCTTGGAACTTTTCACGCTTATCGCTTATTTTTTCCACTGAACTCGCAATATTTACCCCCAAACGGTTTTTTCATATATCACTGCATTTGGTTACTGAGTGTTTAAAATAAGTTAGTGATTTTATAAACAATTATTTGCTCGATACGAAATTAGGCGCTCTATTACTAATGCTTACATAAAGAAATAAAAACAGCGAAATGTGCTGGTTTGATTAAAATACTATAACTTAGCTGCTACGGGAACCTTTTTTTCTTAGTATACTTTGATGGTTTCCTATGCATAGGTAGAACAGATGTGAAGATACGGGGTTGAATGTGGGGGTCATTTGTGGGAAATTTTTACCATTATTATTCTCATAAACATCTACTTCTCGAGATATTTCAATTTTTTGCATATTTTTGTCGTTTGTCAACTTAATTTTTACGATGTAAAATTTCAAAATTGGGAGTATGTGATTGCCTAGAAATAAAAAACCAATCCAATACATATAAATTGTCGAAACAGAGCTAACCGTTACACGTACTTTGACAGGTTGAACTACAAAATTATTTAATGAAAAAATTGATTTCAATCTTTTTTCTTCGTTTTATGAGGAGCTTGGGCAAAAATAACAATAAATAAATAATTTTTTCATTAAATAATTTTGTAGTTCAACCTGTCAAAGTACGTGTAATGCTTAGTTAAGCTCAAAAATGAGGTTAACTTTTCCGTCTATATCAAACTCTGTTTCGACAATTTATATGTATTGGATTAGTTTTTTTCTAGGCAATCACATACTCCCAGATTTGAAATTCTACATCCTAAAAAATAAGTTGACAAATTACAAAAATATGAAAAAAATTGAAATATCGCGAAAAGTAGATGTTTATGAGAATAATAATCGTAAAAATCTCCCACAAATGACCCCCACATTCAACCTCGTATCTTCACATCTGTTCTTCCTATATATAGTAAACCATCAAAGTATACAGAGAAAAAAAAAAGGTTCCCGTAGCAGCTAAGTTATATTATTTTTATTAAACCAGCACATTTTGCTGTTTTTAATTCTTTATGTAAGCATTAATAATAGAGCGTCTAATCTCATATCGAGAAAATAATTGTTTATGAAATCACTAACTTGTTTTAAACAATCAGTAACCAAATGCAGTGCTATATGAAAAAACCGCTTGGGGGTAAATATTGCGGGTTCAGTGGAAAAAATATGCGATAAGCGTGAAAAGTCCCAAGGTTTGATAAAATCTGTAGAAATTATAGTTTTTATTAGTTTTAATGAATTCTATGAAGACAATGGACGCCTAATGTATTTTCCAAATATCTAATAATTTGGATTTTTTTTGCTCAATACGAGTTCTCGCTGTATAAGACTAATATATACGTGGGATTTTATTTATATTTTGACATACTTCCTTTAATCCTACAGAAAAAAGTAAAAAAGTTACTCCACCATCTTAAAATTTCGATGTCTGTCCATGTTTAAAAAAACTAAATCTTTTTGCACCAACTACTTCTCATAAAATAGGAATTTTTTCTTATTTAATATTTTATCAGAAATTAAAAAATATACTAAAAAACTCCAAAATACAGTTAGAAATGATCTGTTTCTATATTTACTCCAACATGGAACTCAAAAATTTTAAAAATAAACCCAACATGATATCCTTGAATATAAACAAAAAATATATCAGAATATACAATATACTGTAAAGCAATATAAATTAAAAACTCGTATCTTGAATCTAAATTCTCTTCAGCAGTTATTACAATTTTTCAGGTGGCTTTATGCATCATAAGGGTTGAACAAAGAAAGGTTACACGATTTGGGGTCAAATCCGTTAATGAAATCAAAGTGACCGTTTTCTGAAACCTGAAAAGAGGGTTCTTTATAAAAAAATTAGAAAACATTTTGATGATATCGATATATCAAAGTAAAATAAAAGAATGGTGTCTGAATTAGCGAATCGGTATATAATTATAATTGTACTTTATCCTATATAGTACGTTATTCATGAACTTAAAACACAATTAGACAAGACAACAAGTGATATTTTATACTCGCATTTTAAAAAAGGGTCTATTACAACTAAGGTTATATCTTTACTCAGTATCGTGTGGGGGTCTCCAGTATCGTTTTCTGTTTATTTCTATAATTCTTTAGCTAATCGTGGCGTCAAAATGTGAGTGTGTGTGTGTGTCTTGCATAAACTGTGGGGATTTTAGCGTGCAAATTACCAGGCCTATGGGGATTTCTTTCATTGTGGGGACATGCACACGTCCCCACCTCATTTTCTCATCTATATCTACTGACGTAGATGCTGTAACAGAATAGACTATAACAACGGTATAGAGTATATATTTTTATATATTTTAAATATAATTCAAGCAATATTTTACTAAAACTGTTGGTTCTCACGTTAACGCTTAAACAGGCTTGATTATTTCACAGGAATTATAAGTGGATTTGTCTAATATTAGTTTCGAGAATTTTAAACCCTAAACAAAGTAATAAGTATCATTTATCCCAACCGCTATATTTTAGACTGTATAAACAGATTTATGTATAAACGTTCTGAAAAGGTTACAATTTATACCTTCCTTTTCGAGGGTTTATGGTCTCATATGACCCCTGTCTCATGGGAATCTTTCTTTGGCCCGTTTAATTTAACTTGATGCAAATATTAATTGAAACATTTTATTTGGTTTGATGTAATAATAATGAATGGTCAATTTGCTATGTTAAAAATACAATAGAGTACTTTCTAATAGGAACATTACCGAAAAGCGATGTTTTTGGGGCATAATTTTCCCTGCAGAAAAGATGAAATGAAAGGGTTTTTCGTGCCTTTTTTTTGTTTACTTTTCGGACCCATAATGTGGATAAGTTAGTATAGGCATATATATTAAATTATATACATAATCTTAGGACTAAGAATTGAAGGGAATATTATTTTAATCGAATTATTCACTTTTATTATCATGAGTGACACCTCGTGTTTCTAAGACGAAGTTCCGAATTTAAAGTATAGAGTACCGACTTAAGCTTCGCCATTCACAGCTTTATTCGTTTCGTCCTGACTAATAAAATCAAAGAGGGGATTGGTCTAAGTGGTGGATGTAGTAATCGCTGAGCTAACTTTGTATTTTACGGGAAGTCTAAAAGTCAGTCTGTGTCAGAGTTTTGTTTCTTATAGTTGATCTTAAATTCTTCTTTTGTGGTGGTTTATGGAGCTTTACGTATACAGTGGGATATTAAAGTTAAGGGATTTTCCAAGATATTTCATTTTTATTCTATGTTTTATCTGGGGAGTAACTGGTTTTCAAGAGTTAAATTTACGTTTTATTTAAAGATTTTTGTTTTCTTTTCTTTTGTACCAAGATTGGGGATTTTAAGATAATTTCCTGATTTTCTAGATTTAAATACTTTTTTTTTGTTATTAGGTTTAAGTATTATTTTTGTACAGTATTTAACTTCCTTCACTTTTGTTAATAGATTTTTAAGTTGTTTTTAAAAACCAAATCTTTTATTTAAATAAACCACCTGCTAGTTAAAATAAATATATATTCAAGAAGAAGATACCATTGTTGTTGCAGTTTGCTGTTGTTCGAGTTTATATGGCCGCAGAATTGGTGAGATAAGATGTTTAATTCGATTTGAACTAACAATTATATTTCGTTACATTGTAAATTATAATTCTCGAAGAAGCCTACAGAGTACCTTTGATTTTACTTATTATACCTTAGCTAATTTCAGTATTGTGATAGGGTTGCGCGCTACGTCTCAAATAAATAAATAATTTTAAATATAATAAATAACCGCTCGATAACCCTGCTATAATTTAATGATGGCAGCGGTGGGATAAAATGAAAGACTTGCAATTTTTTTTCTTTGTTATGTTCTTATCGTTGAGTAGTTTTTTATATTGCTGGTTGATCAGTTTTATAAAAGAACTCATGCATTTTATTATCTTGAAGTAGTTTAAGTTTAATTTTTGTTTTGAAGGAGCAGTAGGCTCATAAATAATGATCTCTTGATTTGAAAGTTAAAAAAAAACAAAGTTAGATAGATAGGGAATTTCAGCATTAAAGTCAAAGGTACCAATGGAAGCTTGCGATCGAGGCCAATATCGGGAAATTTTCAAGAAGCAGCAGCTGTAACGGTAGTAACTAACAAGTTTATTTATTGTTGTGGTTATTT
Organism: Kuschelorhynchus macadamiae; assembly: GCA_030620095.1. Taxonomy (NCBI): domain Eukaryota; kingdom Metazoa; phylum Arthropoda; class Insecta; order Coleoptera; family Curculionidae; genus Kuschelorhynchus; species Kuschelorhynchus macadamiae. The sequence goes on along the minus strand of JAUTXW010002718.1, from coordinate 105,626 downwards.
TTTTTTGACGACTTGTAATTTTTTGGAATTTCGGATCATAAAGAAATTTTGTTGTTATAATTTATATTTTTGAGAATTAGTAAATGCTTTGACAAGGATTTTAGTTAAAGATTTAAATATGGATGGTAAACACATCAATAATAACTTTATTAGAACGTAGTTAGTTTATTAACTGGTGAATTGCACAGACTGCTTTCATGTTTGCAGTGCAATGAAATATGTTATAATTTGTTGCTATTTTTTTTGTGCGGTTTTTATGAAAAAAAAAACAGATATTTTTGGGTTAAGATGTACGTACAAATGAGTATTGAATTTTGTAGGTATATATTTTTTTGTGTGAGTTTAAATTACTTAGTGAAGTAAAGTACATTAAAAGAGAAATAAAATTTTAATTTAGTAATCTCTTAAACGGTAGGCTTTCTACATAATATATATTTTTTTTAGGAACTTAGTTTGTTTTGTGGGTGCATTTAATATATATTTCTTTTATAAAATAGGATTTCTGCCGAAGTTGGAGAGTAGCCGAATTTTTCTATGTGTCAACGTATTTGGTTTATTTTGATTTGAGTTGTTTGGAAAAACGTATTTTTGCCTTTCAGGTTTTCTAGGTGTTGAAGGAGGAGAGCCGAACTAAAATGATTTTTTTTTATTTTAGCAGAATATATTTTATCCCCGTTTGAGAACCGATATTTAGACAGAGGTAGAAAAGAGGATTCTTTCGGGTGCCTCGTTATTTGATTTATATATTGTTTAGGGACAAAGAGTTTGGTCTAAAGAAAAGGATAAACACTTGTATATATTTCAATACCTAATGTAATTTAGTTTAGGCAATTTTGGTGAAGAACTAAATACTGGGCGGATATTTTACTCTTTTTAGATAAACAGCCAACATCTGGAAATAATTTGGTTTACGAGGACTATGTGGTGATGTTTATTAGAAATTAAAGCCATGAGCTATTGGTTATTTTAGACAACGTATGGTAAATTTGGGTAATTGGATACTATTTAATTTCTTAAATAGGATTCGACAGGTAAAAACTTACAGGTTATTTTTATAATTGATAAAATACGTTGTTTTAGTATGCTTATTTGACTTGCGACTTCTTGATAATTTATGAACGTATAAAGATATAGATATTGTTTTCTTGCGTTAATTGTTCGAGACCACGACGAAAGAGTTCACAACTGGGCAAATAAATTGTTTAGGGGATAGAAAAGTGTTTTAACAGTATGAACTAGAATGTTTGAGATAGAAGAGTTGCTATATTAAAGAGTTCATATTTCTGAATGAAAAACGTATTCAGGGGATAAAGGGTTTTAACACATGTGAACTGGAATATGTGAAATAAATGTGATTAAAGAAATACAGGAGATTTAAAGATGTAGGTTATGCCGCTGTTTTAGGGGGAATGCAGGGAATAAAGGCATGTTATGGGCTATTCTGACTAAGATATAACTAGCAACTATATATTAAAAAAGAATGCCGGCAAATTTAGTGTTGAAAGACGTATAACACCATGGTTTAATAAAAATCGACGTCTATGATTCAATGTGACTAACATTTTTTTTTAGAAGAACAGTAAAGTAATGATGAAAGTCAGGGATAAACATGAAATTAGCCATTTCTCACCAAAGAGAGTGAGGGGAGAAAGTTTAAAAAAAGTGATTTTCCGGTCCGGTATATATATATTGATATATTGTATAAAAAAATTTTATTTATAAAATAAATACTATTATTATAAATGACGGTTAGTGTCATAGTAAGAGATTCTCACTAGGTATAGGGATTACCGCGTGGAAGAATCGTGGAAGCTTCCTATGCTGTAGAATTGTGTGCCTGTAGAGAGACTTTTCCGATTAAGGTGATAGTTGAAGAGTAATTTGATTTTTTTTTCATTTGATTGTCAATAAATATGTAATTTTGATAAAAAGGTTTATAAAGCGTAAGAATGACGAGTGTTAGCGATAATGCTTGTAGCTGAATGAGATGCGTTGGAAAAGTATACGAACTATACTTGATTGAATCAATCGTAAACTGAGTATCAGTTGGACTGTAGGGTAATGGCCAGAATCCGAACGTTAAACTGTTTGATTTTATTTTTTTTTGTTGTCTTCTGGGCTGCGACCTTGGTATTTCTACATATAGTAGTCAGTGTGGACATATTATAGTCGGTAAGTCACGGAATCAGTTTAAAATTAATATTACATTTTTTTTGCTTTTAAGAACAGAGTGTAGGTAGTTTAGTTCGTATACTGTGTGTTGTATTTATGTTGCATTTGTCTTTATACGATTTTTTTTGTTTGTATGTTGCAAGAAAGGAAGTCTGCTCTCTAGTCTGTAGTTGAAATTTAAAAATAATCACGAATAAAAGGAAAATGTCAGGTGGCTTAATTCTACAGGGGTCATAGATCACGACGATATAAAAAATAGGTCTCCTGAAAGAATGTAGTGGAGAGGTACATAGGTACTAAATAAATGGTACAGTTAAACTAGAGAAATAACGCGTCGCTCTAGAGTAGAATAGTTCCCCCGGGTATCTCCGTTAAGTAATTATGTTAGTGTACAAAAGATCTCCGTATAGATAAGGGAGACATCAAAACGACGGAAAAATTTGGATATAGACGAAATTTTATTTTGGTAATTAGGCGAGCGTATTTTTTTATTATTAAGTCGTATTAAAAAGTGGTAATCAGATATTATCAGGCCATATACGACTTGAAAATTTGCTTATTATTCTTTTAACAAAAAAAGCCAAGTTTCATACCTAGAAAAGATACATCTAGTAAAACTTATTCTTTATTATGGTTAAAAAAAACTATTCACTTGAAAGTACGACTCTTCCTACAGCTTAAGTTAAAAGAAATTTTATCAGGTAAAAAATTATCCGAATTAATGTATTATAACGGTTTTTTTAAAAAATTTTGTTTTTTTTTTAATATACCCAATAACGAACAAATTTTAATTTGAATAATTTGGATATCATTAAATCTATTTATATAAATAGCCTTTGGGACGCAGCCTCAAAATTTTCTAACCATATTTTTTTTACTCACAATTTGCATAGAAGGTTTGGGTATTTTGTTCGTTATTTTTTTTTAAGTACTATGGTTTTAAAAAAGTGTCGTTTGTAAATAAGTATCGTTATCTTAAAAAAAATAACAATCATTAGTTTATGGTTCTAGTTTTTTTTTTCATTCTGTTCAAATCAATTGTCAAAGAAAATACGTAACGTAACCAAGTCTGGCCTAGATAATTTAAATATCGTTATTAAAATTAGATGGAATAATAAAGATAATAATGGGATACTATCATATCGCTTACGTCAGAGTTTAATCAGGTAATATAGTAATTCTTGTCTAATAGAATAAGAAAATTAATATTGTTATATTTTTTTTGGTAGTTTTTTTTTTGGTGGTGAATAAATCTGTTTTGATGATTAAAGTAAGGGTAAAACAGTAAGTGGAAGTTAATGACGTTCTTATTTTGTGGGGTTGATTCCTATTTAAATCCATAAATATCTCATTTGTGTTAACTGTTTTTAGCGATTCTGACAGAAACTGATTATAGCTGCATTAACGATCTCTTACCTGAAGCTATACTTTGTTGTTGGGAGTACACAGATTTAATTTTAAAATAATTTTAAAGGATAGTTATTGCATAATTATGAAAGTGTTCAATATGTTATTGACAAACAGATGATCAAGATTAAAGAATACCCTGTACAAAACTATCAGAATTTTTAGTTTTTTTTTTAAATATAACTAAGTCAATATAACTTAAATTTTTAGGATTACTATAAACAAACAATAAGTTTTTATTATAGGTACCACGCCAGTAGATATGAAACCAAATAAGTTTGAATTTCATTTAGGGAAAGCAAAGTTTTAGTACCTGCCGTTTTTGGAAGATGACAGTTTAGTCGAAAACACTTGTTACTTTGTTACAGATGTTCATTATTATATGACAGGGACATAAATAGTTTTAACGGAAAGAGCTTAGGAATAAAAAAGGGTTTTAGAAAGAAATATTTTAGGGATGTAATTGTGATTGACCTAATTGTTTTTATAATTTTTGAGAGTATAGATATTTATAGTTTTATTTTGAGTTCGGTATTTACATCAGTTAAAATGTTGGAACTAAACGAACGGATTTGGTAAATTAGGTTGAAGGATTTAGGAACTGGAAAAAAAATTAAAATTAATACGAAGTTGGTAAAAACGGAGATACTTGTTCAATAAGAAAATTAAGAAAGAAATTTGTTAAAATATTAAGAAAAAAGATAATATGCTCGCGGAAAAAAGAAGTCGATAAAGTTAACATAGATCAAAGTCAAATTAAGCGCTATGTTTGGAAATATTGTATTTTATTTTTTTTAGGGGTTGGATATGTACTTTCTTTTGTTTTTGTTTTGAACATTAGTAATGTTTTGACGTTTTAGATTATTATTGCGGTTGCCAGGCATGTTGAGGTTTTAGTCACTAGCTATTCGTTTTCCTGTGCCATTGAGGACAGATGTGCCAGCCAATTAGTGCATGAAGAGGCTATGAGTTTAGAGGCTATCGAAGTTATCAGTAGATTTGTGCCAGGGTCCAAGCCAAAGGTCCAAGCAAGATTCAGGCCTTGTAGAAAGCTGTTCGAGACTGGTCTCGAGTTCCACCAGTCCCACTTACCAGCCAATGCTGTGTATTTTTATTCAGTTCAAAGCCGCCCAATAGTTTTTTTCTTCTCAAAGAGTTTTTTTAAATACATTAGTATTCCATAATATTGCATACCATTTATACACCAATCCTAAGTAGGTACGTCAGAAGTATAAACTTGCCTACGTTTATACAGGAGTTTTTATGTCACGTCGCATTTTCCGTTTCCAACTGTCATGTCAGTATAATTTCAGTCATTATTTAAACATCAAAAACATATGGGCAGGCATTTCTTTTTTAACCAAGATTCTTAGTAATGCTAAATAACAGATGCAGTTCGAACGATTTTCATACCAAAAGGATGTACGATTGTCAAGGATAGATGTTTCTAAAAATATGGTTCGTTCAGAGGGAAGAGCGAAAATTCAATCCTTGTAGTCGGCATATTGCTCTGTGCTATTAGCAATTATGGGCAGAAATGGTTCCAGACATTGTTCCACTTAGAAGCGTGCTGAAGTTCACCCACGTCCTAGTTAAAGGTCAGATTTGGCAATAATCTGACGTAACGGAAGTCCATGGACAAGAGCGCAGATAGAAGAAGTCCGGTGATACCACTTGATAGTCCGGGGCACGCGAGATACCAGGTCACAGAGTTTGCAGATGAAGAGATGTCCAGAAGAACGTGAAGAAGTAAGTGAAAGTGTAAAAAAAGGACATTTTAGTATAAATGTTGTTATCGTTTTCACCAATAATTATCGGGATTTACCTTTCTATTGTCATTTTTACCTAGTAAATATTCTATTATTATTGCCTCGAGTAAAACTAAATATTTCAATCTAAGAGGGGAGGAAATTGTAACAGAATAGACTATAACAACGGTATAGAGTATATATTTTTATATATTTTAAATATAATTCACGCAATATTTTACTAAAACTGTTGGTTCTCACGTTAACGCTTAAACAGGCTTGATTATTTCACAGGAATTATAAGTGGATTTGTCTAATATTAGTTTCGAGAATTTTAAACCCTAAACAAAGTAACAAGTATCATATATCCCAACCCCTATATTTTAGACTGTATAGACAGATTTATGTATAAACGTTCTGAAAAGGTTACAATTTATACCTTCCTTTTCGAGGGTTTATGGTCCCATATGACCCCTGTCTCATGGGAATCTTTCTTTGGCCCGTTTAATTTAACTTAATGTAAATATTAATTGAAACATTTTATTTGGTTCGATGTAATGATAATGAATGGTCAATTTGCTATGTTAAAAATACAATAGAGTACTTTGTAATAGGAACATTACCGAAAAGCGATGTTTTTGGGGCATAATTTTCCCTGCAGAAAAGATAAACTGAAAGGGTTTTTCGTGCCTTTTTTTCGCCATGACTTTTCGGACCCATAATGTGGATAAGTTAGTATAGGCATATATATTAAATTATATACATAATCTTAGGACTAAGAATTGAAGGGAATATCATTTTAATCGATTTATTCACATTTATTATCATGGGTGACACATCGTGTTTCTAAGACGAAGTTCCGAATTTATTATTATACCTTAGCTAATTTCAGTATTGTGATAGGGTTGCCCGCTACGTCTCAAAAAAATAAATAAAATAAATAAATAATTTTAAATATATAAAATAACCGCTCGATAACCCTGCTACAATGCTAAATATGTTTCTCATATAGCAAGTAATTCTCCCTACGCCATCTACGTTATTTCCTTACCCGAACTCCCTCTTACGATTTTCCTTTAAATAATTTGTTGCTGTCCCCAGAAGGATAGTTTATTTCACATGATTATGTTGCACATAAACTGTGGGGAATTTTAACTGCCCGTGCAAAAACGCCCTCTTCAGTGAAAAAATGCTTTAAGAGTTCAAATCCACGCTATAAAATTTCTCGTGTTTATTTTTAGAACTCAAACCTCAAGCGCCACTCTGAAGATGACGCATCAATTTCGGAATCCGAATATTTTTTAATTTTTTCCAAAATAGGCCATATAAATTAATTAACAGGTTCAATATTTAATGTTATAACATATTTATGTACGAACATTACATAATATCTATCAAATACTATGCAAATAAGTAGTTTCATTTTTAACGGAAAAATTCAAATATTTCAGAAAACGCTTAACAGTGACGCAACATTGTGGTATCCCCTCCATCCCAAGCAAATAACTTTATGAGTTTTACATTCCTTTGACAGAAAATTCAAAATATTGCATATGGCATGTATTTCTTGTATCTTTGTTGCGAAATTAAATAAAACGAGAGAGTGCTGTTAAAGAATACCTCTTTTACAGACTATATATTTATGATCTCCCCTATTGCTAGCAGAAGTAATAATTGCAGGGCCTTTCGACTTTTGGCACCTTTCGTTGTTTGCGGATAAAAACAAGTTTTTTAATATCTAAATACTCGGAATATTGGTTTCATTATATTTTCATGAACATGATTTTATGATAGCTTGAGTCTCGGGTTGAGAATTTCCTGTTTGTTTATTATACGTGTGTTTTAAAATGACTAGTACTTGTATTTTTAAAACGTCGACTAAACATTTAGAACTTGTCACCCTTGTGACTGTGTCTACGCTTTCTAGATATTTGTTTTTGAATTCCTGTGTTACCTAGGTAATTAGGAAATGTGTAATGAGTGCTAAAGGGTGTAAAAATACGAGAGCAGCAAGACCTCGGCGTCGAACTGCAAAAAATTTTGCAATGAGAATCCTGGGAAAATGCAGAATAAGGTAAGTTGAAATAATACAACTATAGGTGCTCGATTTTGAGAGCCTTCATGAATTTGGAGAATTAGAAATGGACAATTGTAAAATATTGATCACTTTGATTTTCAACGAAATTACCTACGCTACCTACATACATATTACTGATTACAGTACATACATATTAAAAATATCAACAATTTTTTTACGTTTGGGACTACTTATATAAACTTTTTTCTGTATGTCCATGCTATTGTAATTTTTTAGAAGGTACATGGTGGAAGTATCTCTGAAGTACACATCTTTTGTTTGAAACTTAAAATAGCCCAACTTTGAACGAGGAAGACTACTTTGTTTTCAAACAATTATGAAAATAAATAAAACTAATAAATGCCTTTTTATATGTACCTAGGCAACACGATTCTTTTAGAATTTTCTGGTTCATTTTTATTTCATATTGATATTTTTATACATGAGGTGAATTCTCTCTGAAATTCACATAAATACCTATGGTTTTTATATTAGTTAAATGTAAATATGTTTTGTAGGATTAATTTTCAATATTAACTTTTAACAAAGATAGTGTACCTTCAGGGGTATAGTAATTCTTTAGGTATAAAAACTTATTTCCTGTTGGTCATATTGGTGGTAGAAATTAAAAGCTCATAAAATTAGACACTTTTTATGCAACACTAATACTTTCATAGTGGTAGTCTTATAATGCTGGCTGATGCAATTTAACTCACCGGATCCATGACAATCTGTGCCAGAATAAAGCGTTTAGTTATCAGTATTATATTGATCATTTTTATGTGACTTTCACTTAAAAAGTTTTGCTGTTGCAGACAGTAGCAGGCTTTAACAGCGTATACCCCCACAGTTATCATATCACCAAGAGAAAATTATTGGGAAGCAACTGTTTATCGGTACCTAATTTACTAAAGCATTTGCTTTCTAGTGAGAAAATAATTCTTGCGCATGGCTATGCATATGTAACATATTAAATATCTTAGTCTTGTATCTACAAAGAAATAAAAATTGACCTTTGATATATTCTCAATCTTGACCAAAAATGTACATACAGATTCCTGAATCACTGAAAAAGTAAGAAAAAATTGGGGATATTAGTTTTCAGTTCTCAAGTAGTTTAGTGTACAATGTATGTTACTGTATTTATGTATGTACGGTATGATCAGTGCATCTTGATAGAATTTTAAATATTAATAACTTTTTTACTTTTTAACTTATCGGAGTGAACAAAAAACCAATTGTAGGGTTACTTAAAACTTTTTTCTCGTTATTAGAAAAACAAAAGACTATTAATTTTACAAGATATCACCATAAGTTGTATTGTTTAAATCGGACACATCTCGGTATACACTCTATACTTTAATATAACTATAACTTTATCTTCAAAGACACCCGATCAATTTAAGAAAAACCATATGAGGCAGTATGTTAGAGAGAGACGGACAACACTATTACATAGTGGAGTGGATAGGTATCAAACCAGATATAATTATAATCTGCAAGAAGAGACCCATTTGAGGGACATATAATGTCAGGATGTCCCATTTGAATAATATAATTTATAGTAATATCTTGTAAAATTGACAGTCTTTTTTTTTCGTTTTTTTCAAGCTTGGTAATTTATGTAATTTTTTTTAACCAGCATTTGACCTCCCAAACTAATAATATAACCGACTTAATATTTGGACAGCACATATTTAAGATTTTCCCATAAGAGACAATGTTTTAGAGACAGAGGGATAGACTTGATTTCCTCAAATTTTTAAATACTTTTAATGTATGAGTGCATTACATCATTGGATTTTGGAATGCAAAGGTTTGTTGCAAAACAAATTAAAGAATCCAGGTGTGTATTTAAAAGTTGATGATGGTCCCTCGTTTACGAAACATCAGATTCAAAATATGACAGCACCATAAAATGTTTAAAAAAAAAATGCTTTGGCAATATGTTTACAACTTTAAAAAAAAATTAGGATTAAAAAAGTTACTGCATAATTTTAAAAATGCAAAATGGTAATAAATATCTCATGAACATAATGGCTAGAATTCGCCTGCAGGTGCTATTAGGCTTGTAACGAATTTGTCTAAAACTTTCCATATTTAACCATTTTTCTATCTCTTGCGAGATCTGTTTTGTGATGTTACATCCTCTCCAAATATGAAAATACAAATTTTCAGAAGTCAAAATCTCAAAAACAAGTAAAGATACTACATACAAATAGTTAGAATCTGGGACAAAATTCAAAACTCAAAAAAAATTGTATTTTATTTAAAAAATAAAAGTTGATACCACCCTACGTTTTATACCAATATGTATATTTAAAAATATTTCTAAAATGTAACAAAAATAATTAAAGTAAATAAGCATCCAAACGCGTATTCCTCTTTTTTTTTAACTGACATGTTTTTTAATACAGAATTGTTTCTAGTTCAAAATTCCAGGTATTACTAGTATTGTCATATTTCTTATCAACTTGAACGAAATTGTGCCATCCAGAACTGGTATTTTATTTGCTAAGGCAGTGTGCAAGTAAACAAATATCAAAGGAATAAATACATGTTTATTATTAAATCCATTTTTTGGAAAAAAAAAGTATACATGGTAAGAAATCTGGCCTACAACACAACTGCCTAAAAAAGATATGGAACCTCTAAGTTTTACACAAATTCAATGAAAATTGAATAATCATTTTAGACAGAAATACGAGCAGAAATATTAAAATATGTAATCTTATTTATTGCTTCTTTTTAACATTATCACTATACGAGGTTCAGATGCTAACATCGATGGTAATTTTCTTTAAATATAATACCATTTTTTTTATTACATGCTTAGTTTTTAAGGTCTTTCTTATAGCATCAGCTTTTACTCTAAATAGAAGAACGAGTTTTTCTGATAAAAAAAAAATCGATAAATTCACCTATACCAACAAGTTTCTTTGTACCGAATTCTCTTACGAGACCACACGGCCCCCATACAAAACTGAGGTAGGAGTGCATAATTTCTGCTCTTTTAAATCTCAATCGAAATGGGAAAACATGTTTTTTTTTGGAATCCCGGAACCCTAAAATACAAAGATCTGTAAAAATATCTTAGGGTGATTTTTTCAGGATTAAAATACTTCCCTTTTACGGGACCATAAGAAAGATCATACAAAACTGAGGTAGGAGTACACAATTTCTGCTCTAAGTAGAATTATTTAGATTTTACAGCCTTTCTAAATATCAAATTGTCATTTTTCAAATCTCATATCTCAAAAACAATTGAACAACTGAACAACTTTTTAAACATGTAGAGTCAAAACCGCAATGTAATAAATAACTTAACATGTTTTAATATTTTTTCAGGCATAATAACCTGAATTATTTAAATTTGTGAAAGGCTTTAAAGACGCATGATTTATGTATGAGCTTGAAACCGCAAACAAGAAAAAATATCTTACAACTTGTATCACCGAGATATCAACTAATCAATTTAATGTTCCAAAAAATTTATAAGTCCTATTGATTTGATTACTTTTACTACTTTATAGATATTACTTATATATTTGTTTAAAGTTATCCTAAGTAAAATAAATATATTTTTTGGAATCTTAGTCTTATTATTTCAATTTTTTCACTTCAAATGTATGTCTTAAAATCCACCTGACATTTTTTTTCTTTCTCCACACTCTCTATTTTTGGAGCCTCACTTGGTTCCCTCAAAAACAAAAGTGTATGCCCCTGGGCATTATCATATAAGTGCCATAGGTATACCAGTCAGTTTACCATGTTGTTAAGATATAATAGCACGTTGGACATGCCAAAGATATTTATAAAAAAAAATAAATATAGTTCCCTAATATTTCAGATAATATTACAACAGTTTCAACTACATGTATGCATCTATTGATATTAACAAAGGCCATACATATTCAGCCAGTTTTGCAAAGAACCGTGGTAATGATGTTGAGAGTTTAAAGTTCCAAGATGAGTCTCCAGCGAAGTCTCCAGGGATATCTTTGTGAGTATAAATTAAGAGATCTTTCAGTAAAATATTTGAAAGTATCCTAAATACAAATCCTAATACAATGTGCCAAAATGAATTATGAAAAAATCTTTTAAAGGCTTAGATAAGTCAAGTGGATACTAAAATCCTGACAAAATTACAATAAAAAAAAGATTATGCATGCATAAGTGGCGTTTGCCCTGACAAGTTTTGTAAGGGCAAACAATGCAAGGTGGCAAAATGTAAGGTGTTGGCTGTAGAGACGTTATTCCATAATTTTGGGCACTTGGTTGTACTGTTTTACAAACACATTTAAAAAGCAAAAATGTGTCTTGGTATAGGCCGTTAAAATATGTGGGGTAGGGAAGTTGTTCACATGAAGAGAAATGTAGTTTGATGATGTGAAGAAAAATCTAGCAACCTATAAGAAGACTAACACTTATATAATTCTAACACCATTTTCATTTGTTCTTGATTATTACTGGATTTACTAATATTATTAGAGATAGAGGCTGTCTTAATAAAAATAAATAATTTTTTATGGTTTTTTGGTTAAGCATTGCATGTTTGATTGGATGACAAGGGGCTGAAAGTATTAGGATTATAATTATCCATTTCATGGCGTCTGGGGGAAGGGCAACATAATTCATATTAAAGAAAAAGTAAAGTATACCACTGGTTTATAAAAATTTTTATTTTTGTTTAGATCAAGCGATTAAAACTACAGTTTTTTGAAACTCGCCTTTTTTGTTCTCTCTCTTTACTCTATATTTACTATATCTCAATAATATTAGGTTTTTCATTTTGTAACTTCCATCCAATGTTAAGCTTGTTTTTAGTATGCATTAGAGGGATTCGCGCCAGGCAGAAATTAAAGAAAAAAAGCAAAATTAAGTAACATTATTAATTAATTAAGTGAAATAGTATTTAACACATTGATTGCAGTAGCTAAAGTTTGTTTTTAAACAACGATGCCTGAAGTATACTGCATTTCATATAGGATTTACTTTAGACATTGCCTCCTTAAGAATTACATTGACCATCATTAATTTTAGGCTGAAGGGCAGCAAAATATGTATTGATTTAGAGAAAATGTAGAGACATCTTCCTGTGTGACTATATTGTTGTATAGCCTGCATTTTCTATAGGCTTGGTTCATTTATACTTATACTGGTTGTAATAGTAGTGGGAGGTACAACACAAAAGTCTATAGTTTTTACTATTTTTAGAAATATATTATATAGAGTATTAAGATTCTGGGGCAACTTAATATAGTAAGACAACTGAATGGCATTTATGTATTGAGTAGGCACATCTCTCTTTGCGAGTATGTTTTTGCATAATGTTCATTTTCTGTTAGGCTTTGTTCATTTATACTTCTATATAAAACTCTGGTGTATTACATGCTCCCTAATATTTTTAAATATATGAACATTTTTCTAGGTTACTTCAGAGGATATTATGTCTATAGAAAGAAATACAGTTGCGCAGTGGGATAATCCATTTTATAGAGAAATTAGAAAATACATATTAACAGCTTCAGTATTTGGCACAGTATATAAAAGGCGACATAACACTTCCTGCAATAACCTGGTCAGTTCAAAATCAATTATAAATCTAAGGCATTTTAAAACAGATTACACACTTTATGGAAAGCAAAAAGAGAGTGTCGCAAGGCAGAAATTTGCACAGTCAAGACCAAATGCAAAAATCAAGGAACCTGCCAATTTTATTCATGAAAAATTTAAGCACTTAGCTGCTACACCTGATGGTAAAACACTTTTTATTATAACTATTAAATTCCCAAAATTTTATTTGTTTATTTAGACTTTTTACATATTAAGTACTTGACTAAATATTAAATATAGTATAAAAAGAAATAACATTTATTATTATCAGGTAATATAATTATTCTTTCAAAAGATAATCTTTAAATCATATTAAAGCAAACTAAAATATTATTTTTATCTCCAACCATTTTTTTCTTTGTACAGTATTCAAAATACACAAAATGTCGATTTTTTTATTAAAAAACAATAAATAAGAATTTTAGGTCTAAGGTGTGGTACATCAATTATGTTTTCTTTCAAAGAACTTGCTAAATTTTTTCTGTTCTATTTTGAGGGCTCTGTAGCTTGTCCTAATAGTAGTTATAGTTTATAATTTACTTTTATATGTATGACAACAGTTGATAATGATTAAAATAAACATGTTCTTTTATATGCACTTTTCCCTTGCTTTTCATTATTTGCTTGGGCCTTGCTTGAATCTAATGGAAAACACCGGTTAAGTTGAAATTATAAATAAAATTGTTTTCATTCTTTTCAGTTTATATAAATAATATTTAGTTATTCTGGCTTTATTATTACATCGAGCCCATCTCGCTAAAGAACCTAGTTTTTGCGTCTTTTTTTCCTACTAATTAGCATTAAAGAAAATTTGTTCTATATCATTACGGTTAATAATAGGTCAAAAAATATATGTAAGGTATTTTGCCTTTTACTAATATGTACAAAAGTACAAACTTTTACAATTAAACATTAACTTATACCTATTTTACTTGGACCTCTTTTGTGTAGTACTGATAAAACATATTTAATTTTAACACAGAATTTAATTTTTTTTATTTTGTTAGGTATGTATTAAGGTTATTTGTAGAGAGTAAACACCATATTTTCGCATAAACAAGGAAAAAACTAATTCTAGTTATTTTTTCTCTAGGTACAAAGAAAACTCCATATCACAAGAAAACTGTTTATTGTTACAAACTGTACAAGCCAATAGACCATATAATTTTGAATCTCACCATCGATAAAGGAAGCAGAAAAGGAAAATATATTTTAATTTATAGATTTAGAAGTTTGTAATCGTTAGTAGAACAGTTTATGCTTTTGTAGTAAATCCCCATGACTAGTTAATGCATCTTATGAGTATGAGTAGGCGTGTTTGTTGAGTGCAGAATTTAGTAGTAAGATCTCTTTATGTACAGATATATTTGAATTATATTTAATGCAAAAAGTTTCTACTTAGAAATGGAGATAAAGTTGACCCCATAGCTATTCCAATTTTGTTGCTGATAGTCATGTTATATTGAGAGTTTGTTGTTTTGTATACACTGTAAGTGGTTCAGTATTAATGCATTGTTTCACTACTACTTATTTGTGTTGTTTGGCAATTCATACCATGTGGTATGTGTAGCAAGCATTCTGGAGTGTACATTTCATAAGGACCATTTATCCGATGCTTGCATCAGCCATGTCTTTATATTAACAATTTGTTTGTTCACCTATACTGGTATGATTTTCAAATTTATTTGTTACATTATAGTATATTTATAAAAGACTTACATCAGAAAACTGTTTATCTTTTAATTTTACATATGCATACCAAATTTTGGTCAAAAATTCCAATATTTTTTTTAACTTTTTCCCGATTTTTGAAAATTCTAAAAAAATAATAATTTTAAAATAATAAATTTAATTAAATAATAGTTTTCTGTTAATAACCTTATAATAATATTAATTTCTTATACCTAAATATTCCATAAACTGTGTCTTTTTTGGAAAAAAATTAAAATTGCTTCTCAAAAGTATGTTAAGCTTGATGCAAAGTTGACGTTATTTTGTAAATTTTAAGTATATATGTATTAATTAAAGATTTTCGATAGTAAATAGGTGTCTTAATACAAAAAAGTCGTAATTGACTAATTTAGGAACATAATCGAAATTTAAAACTATTTTTTTAATATTTAAGTGCCTTGGACAAAGTTATAAAAATTGAAAAGAAACACCTTTTTTTATAGCACTTTCACTAACACAAGTTAGGTGACTATTCCCTCTAAGTCATTTTTCATACTTAATAAATAAAATAAAACAGCTATGACAGGTAAGGCAGGTCACGTATTTATTTTAATTTATATATATTATTTATAGTAAAGCAAAAGTTATTGCCTATGTTAAATTTTGAGAAAGTGACCTAATAAAAAAAATTCCCATATGATGCAAACTTTTTCAAGGACACTGTATGTATATGTATATGTATATATATATATATATATATATATATATATATATATATATATATATATATATGTATTTATATATTATATGTAGGGTAGAGGTAACATTCAGCCTATTCTGAATGGATTTAAGTTAAAACCTCCATACTCCAACGCAAAAACAGCCCAACTCTTTGAAAGAGCCAGTTACTAGCTAATATTTATATATATATATATATATATATATATATATATATATATATTTCGTGTTTTTTTTCTTTAACCATATATAAATATGTTGGTAATTATTTTCTAGGGCATAGGTTAACTCATTGAAAAGTAAAACTATAATTCATATCGACGTTTCGCTCATTATATTGAGCTTTCTCATGATATTTATTTTGACATGTTTCCAAGAAAAAAATTGAGAAAGCTCAATATAATGAGCGAAACGTCGATATGAATTATAGTTTTCCTTTTCAATGAATTAACCTGTGCCCAAGAAAATAATTAACAAACTATATATATATATATATATATATATATATATATATATATATATATATATATATATATTAACTACTAACTGGCTCTTTCTAAGAGTTTGGCTGTTTTTGTGTTGGAGTATGGAGGTTTTAACTTAAATCCATCAGAATCAGAATAGGCTGAATGTTACCTCTACACTACACTACACACAAGAAAGTTTTATAATTTAATATACCTACTATACATTTGTAGTGTATATGTTCCACAGTTTGATAGCATACTCATGAATACCCAGCCAAACTATAAAAAATATCTTTCAATTGCTACTAAAATGTTATCTTACATATTATTTATTTAAATGCTATAAACAAAAAAAAAGATAATTACTGATTTGTAAGTTTTTAGTTTAGTAATTTAAGGATGTAGTTCAAAAATAAAAACACAATTGTTTTATATTTTAACCAACTCGAGCACATAATTTGAATTATTGTTTTTTTTTAATCTAATCAATGCTTAAATATATTAATTAGACTACAAATATAGTTAGTTCGTTCTGATAGCAACTAAGCAACTACATTTTATATAAAATAAAAGATCTATTGGATTCTTCAATAAATCATTATTACTGTAGATAGATACTATTTTCCTAATCTTAAAAATGTATATGATGATATTGTAATATATAAATACCATTTATGTAAATGCTATTATCTCCTAATAAATTACTAAGCCGCAAACAGAGTTTTTTATATTTTCTCATCCATCTTCAATATTTATAAAAGAAAAATCCCATCAGAAACTTGCAAAAAAATTTTTTATTTTTGTTAAAGCAGAACAATTTTTTTATCTGCTTAGACTAGAAGTTAAACCATTAGTACAACAATTTTCATTTTACTGACATTGCAATTCTAAGATTTCAAATGAGACTAAATATGTTTAGAATCTTGGGGATATTTTTTAAAATTTTGTATTTGAAGTTTATTTTTTTCTGACCTTTATAACAAATTGTAGAAGTTGGAATCAAAATAAAGAACAAAACACTCTTCTACCCAGAAATACCTGAAAACATTTCATGACTAATAAATTTCAGTGCTTAATTTATGCGAAAATAATTTGTCATAGTTCATAAAAAGCTGTTTGTAATTTTGCAAAAAAAAAAGAGTAGGAACAACGTGCCTATTCATGTTTTGTGCTATGGCAGAATTATAGTACATTTAGGTACTTACTTTACTTTTAAATTCTATACAACTGTTCCTATTTTCTTAACAGTTTGAGGGAGAAGGGTTTTCGCCAAGGCGTATTTTGTTTTTTGTACAATGGACTATTTTGCATACCCGATATAAAAATGATAAACTTCATTTGAGGACGTTTAAAGGCATTCAGGGAATTTTATAAACTTGTTTATTTTGAAATTAAATGTCCAGTTAGGTATACCTAACTAAATACCTATATGAAACATCAATTCGTTTTCTTTGCGTAGGGTCATATAAATCTATATATTTCCATTTTTTAGAATAGAACAATTTTGAGATAAGAAATTGTTTGCAAAATTTAGTATTTGGCATAATTTTTTGCCACTAAGAATAGTTTGATTGATTTTTTTTATGTTACTTGACAAAAAACAACCAATAACGGTGTGAATTCTTATTAACTAAAGAAAAAGATAAAACTAAAATGTGTTACACGAACCCACCGTAACTAACTAAGTTATGACCTAAACATACATTCCTCTTGCTTAATAACCCACATAGTTCAAAGAAAGATCGAGTTTCTCCCTTAAAATACAAATATTGTTTAAAAAATTATGTTGTTCCATTTGCCCAAATCTACTGATTACTTAGTTTTTTCAACATGATATGTATTAAAATATTCTAAACGTTATTTAAAAGAAATACCATAGAATCTCATAAAAAATAAACGAAAGACCATGCGAGAGATAAATGTTTATTTATCTGACGTCATTGACAACACGCAATCGGAATTCCATTTTCTTTGACGTCATTGCGCTCTTCCTTCCATTAGAAAATATTGAAAAATTCGGGCCGACCTCTTGCGGTAGGGGTTCAAACTTTACCTGTTACCAACTGCAATTGCCAATCTAACGTATTCTCCGAAAAATATTCCAAGATTTTAATAATTATCTTTGGTGATAGTTTGGAAAAAAAACTACTATGTCTTTCGGATCTTTTTTTTTCAGAAATGTACCTATATGTATGCTCTCCAATTTGAGTATTTTGGAATTTGACGAAATTACTTCTGAGCAGAGAAAAGCTCAAGGTTAGTGCCGCTATTGTTTTCGAAAAATTACTAGACATATAAATTTTTTTTTTACTTTTAAAGGCTAAAATGAAAAAAATCAACATACTTATTTTAATTTAGAACTGTTTTAGAAGATATGTGTTAAACTCTGATCGTCAAATTCCTTTTTATAACTTCGCAGACTATCACAGAAAACAACCTATTTTTGGTCATTTTACCCGATATTCTCTTAATGCTAACTGACTGCAACTGCCCCCTTAAAGATATTTACGGACGACATATTTAGTATTCAATCCGTGCAGTTCAAAGTGTGTCACAAGTGGGGACTGAAGACAATATAGTGTGTTACAACGGCTTGACTTAATATTGGGGACTGGAGACAATAACGTGTGTTAAAACGGCTCGATCTACTTTAATAGTGAGGCATTTTCTATCATAAGGTAAGCTTATTTTTGTTATTACACAGTACAAGCACTACTAAAATATCAGCACGAACTTCGAATAACTAATACGCTAATTAACATGACATGCTGTGATCTGAAAAATGTGAGGGGGATTAGAACTCGCTTGTTGTAAAATGCGCAGCTGACGAGATATAGGAGACTGTCACCTTGAGGTTTTATGAAAACAACATTAGTAGATTAAATTGAGTAGTAGTTTTAGTTTGATTTTCCATTTATCACTTATCACTGTTTAAGACCACATATACATAGGTAGATTATGGGATGGCAAAAGTAAAAAGTTGAAATAGAAGGGATTATTTTATTTTCACATTTGTCCCTGGGTTTAATTCACAGGATTGTTAAGATTTTGGTAATTTTACCTTTGAGCAAATATTTCGAAGTGCATTAGTAATTTGTAAAAAAACTGGATATTGTAACGTACAGGTTGATTGTAGGATCAGTGGCGGCTCGTGAGTATATTGAAGGGTGAGGCTACATGAGGTTAATTTTGTTTAAATGTGAATAAATTTCCACGTCACCCATGAGGTATTATTCTGCGACGCGTTGACCTTTTTTTTTAATGGAGGTCATCGCCAATAGCCCTACTAAACCATTAAAAACTAAAAAAATAAACTCTAAAAAAAGTAAATAAAAAGTAAACAAAACAAGTAAAATATGTACACCTATCACTAAAATATAGCGGTGATTGCGAAAATAAAAACATAATTTAGTTTATTAAAACTTAAAATAAATAGTTGTATGAAATAAGATAAAAAAACTACTTTTTGTACATTAAATCTATACGTCTGTCTTTTAAGGTTGCAAATTTATCTATAATTTGGTCGTAAAAGTTTTGGACTTCACTAAGTTCTGACAGTAATTCCTGCTCTATTGACATCATTGCTAAACCCGAAAGCCGTTCTTGTGTCATTGTGTTTCTTAGGTAGGTTTTGATCTGTTTAAGACATGAAAAATTTCGTTCGGCCGATACACTTGTTGCGGGAATAGTTAAAACTAAATTAAAAAGCTTATATGCTTCCGCAAAAATTGCTTTAAAATCTTTAAATAACAAAGCTAGACTTTTTTCGACATCTAAATTTGAAAATTGTTCATCCCAATACAATACAGAAAGCTCATTCTTTAATCTATCTCTGTCAAAAATGTTTGGATAATTTTTTAATAAATTATTTAATAAGTCGTCTGGAAAGCATTTAACATATTCCGAATATTTTGTGCAATCGACTAAAGCAAAGAAATTTAAATTATTTAAATTTTCAAACCGCGTCCCTAATTGAAGAATTATACAATCTATTATTTCGAAATATAATATTTTATATTTAGTAAAAATATCAAAGTCGCTAGAACATTGCCCTCGACGTGTGTTAGTTGGCAGAATAGTGGCTTTTTTAGCAATATTGAAAAGTTCTTTGAAATGGTCCTCGTTTCTAAATTCAATAATTCGTTGCTTGGCAAGGTTTATTTGCGAAATGCAGTAATTTATATCTAAATGCTTTAACTCTAATATTTGAAACAGTACATCAGTGCAACTTAAAATTTGTTTATAAATATGCGTTAAAAGGCGAAATTCGAAATGCTTTAGAAATCCTTTTGCACCATTAATAGATTCTGTTCCAGAACTTAAGTCATTAATAATAGTTTCAAATACTATAATTAAATTGTCCCATTCATTAGCCACTAAGTTTAAAATTTTAGACCGTGTATACCATCACGTTTCTACAGCTCGCGGAATTCTTTTACCTACTATCTGATTAAGCACAAAAGACCCTTTTGGTGATTGGTGGAAATAATTTGGTATTCCTAATAAAGTGGCAAAAAATATACGACTTTGGGTAATCAGTTTTGTTCCCTGTTGTAAAACTAGATTTAATCTGTGGGCCCAACAATGAGTAAACATAGCTAAAAGAGCAATAGATCTAACTTTTGTTTCAAGTCCATTTATTTCACCTGCCATAACACTAGCCCCATCGTAACACTGCGCGACCAATTTATTTTTGAAGTCATAAGGTTCTAAGCTGTTTTGTATTAAATGAAAAAGGCTCTCTGCTGTTCTATTATAGCTAACGTCAAAAAATCCTAAAAATCTTTCTTTTAAAGATCCGTTGGTCACATACCTAACTGTTATCGAACACTGTGATTTTTCTGTTATATCAGTACTATCATCCGCAATTACGCCAAAAAAACAACAATCGGTGTCATTGATTTCTTTTTTTATATATTCTTGAATATAGTCATGTATGCAACCAATTAGTTCATTTTGTATAGTCTTAGATTGTCCCGTAAAAATATTACTAAATTTAGCACAATGTTCAGTAAGTTCGGCATTTCTTTTTATTAAGCATGCAAATATTTCCTTAAAATTGCCACGGTTAAAAGAATCTGTTGTTTCATTATGACCTCGAAATGCCAAGTCCTGTTTACCCAAAGTAATAGTAACATCAATTAAATAATTTAATAATAAACGGTTTTTTCGAACATTTTCATTATAAACAATTTTATTAAGACTTGCATTTTCTTGTAGTGCATCCGCAATAGTCGCCCTATTTTGCTCCAGTCTTGTAAGTGCTACCGAATTTTTAATATGCTCTCTTGAACTTTCATGCGATTTTACTGCTCGTGAAAAATTTTTTAAATCCGAATATCCGCCCCCTGAACTCCAATTATTTTTGACGCAACCTAATAAAATACAAGGCCAACAATATAAGCTTTCTTTATAAATACTTCCGCATAGCCACCTATAAGTTTCGTACCAAGATATTTGAAATGATATTTTCTTGTTTGGGAAAGTGAGGTAATCTTACTTAAAAGACTCATAGTTCTTAAATTCTTTATACGAGTATTAAATATTTTTTTTCATTCTATCTTAAATTTAATAAATTCATCGTATGTGGAAGTTGCAAGTTTATTACATAATTTAGGAACTAAATACTGTATGCTTTTTATCATGATATTATCTTAGTACAAGTGTGTTAGCTGTGTTATTCCAATTTTTTTTTATGTATAATAAATGAAGGTACGATAACCATATACAAAAGTCTCTCAGCAAAACCTATGACCGAATAAAGAAAGATCATTCATTCAGGACAGAAGCTCTTAAATTACGAAGAGTGGAAATTCCAGAGTCAGGATTACAAATAGGATAAAGGCAAAATTTGTGCAGTACAGAATATTAAACACACAGATTTAACTATGTTTAACTTGGATATATATGATTTAAATTGACGAACTAGGTAACTAACAAAGTCCATATTTGTCACTGGGGAAAAGTCTTTTGGATCTACACTACAAAAGGATCTAATTTTTAGTTATAAAAATGTTGTGTTGAACCGCTCGGCGTCTTCGGCGTTCTTATTTCGAGGCTCCAAAAAGTATTCACTTGTCATAACTAAGTTTAAAGCAAATACACAACTGTAAAAAATGGTCCTATACAAAAAAATGCACTAAATATATATACAAATACTTGAAATTTGATTTGAAGTTATCACGGGCTCATATGGAAGAAAACAATGTTTGTCCTGCGCCAGCCATATTGACAGCAGTCAGCTGTTTTGTTGGACCGCCTAATTGAACTGATTTTATCTTCAATTTAAGGAATTATTTAAACAGAGTAATGTTTTCAGATGACTGAAATAACATTATTTTATTCAAAACGAAATCTAATAATTTCATTGCAATGATTACATTTTATCAAATTGATTCGAGGATATGTTCATTTCAAGTTCATCATATCTTCATTTTTGTTATGTAGGGGCTCTCGTTAAATGTTAATTACGGTCAATATATCCGAAACCGAAAGGAATTTAAAAATAGCTTAAAGACCAAAATGAATTATTCGCGAATAATTTGTCTGTGGTTAACAATAATTATAAATTCTGCTACTACCAACTTTTAGAGAATTAGTTAGCGAGCAATTTTGGTCCTTGCCCTATTTTTAAATGCCGTTTGGTTTTTCACATCCTGAATATATTTAATATTATGGAATACCCTGTGTACAGGGTGTCCCATTTTCGTAGGTTTTACGGGGTTTCCAGCTTATGAGTAGAGATAGAGATGCGGTTTTCGCGACACCGTGCTACTTTTCGATGAAACTAAAGAGGCCGCAAACAGATTTGCCCTAACCATTTTAGTTTCCGTGCTACAGGGTGATTTTGAAAATTTGTCATTTTCGGACACCCCCTGTAACTCAGCTATCGTAAAATATATTTAAAATGTTTCAACTGGTATTTATAGATTTTTTCACGTAGAATTCAGTGGCGTACTCAGATTTTTGCTGAGAGTCATAGTTTTTGACATATTGGCATAACCTACTATTTTTTAAATGGGACACCCTATATATTATTTTTTCATCTTATTCTTCGTGTCGAGAGCTTTTCAAAAACATACCATAAGTCATATTTATTTTCATAAATAACATGAAAAAATGCATTTTTCTTTAAACGGATTTATGGCATAGCAGATCAATCGAAATAAGAGAAGGTGGCTGTGGAGCCATGGAAAAAGTTAACAAATATTTATTAACGAAAT
Organism: Kuschelorhynchus macadamiae; assembly: GCA_030620095.1. Classification (NCBI taxonomy): domain Eukaryota; kingdom Metazoa; phylum Arthropoda; class Insecta; order Coleoptera; family Curculionidae; genus Kuschelorhynchus; species Kuschelorhynchus macadamiae. Next base: position 82,507 of record JAUTXW010002718.1, on the reverse strand, counting down.
AACAAAGTAACAGCATCAGAAAAAATTAGGAAGTAGGTAAAAGGTAATAATTATAATTTCATTAAAACTACAAATATTGTTCAAATTGTAGACCATTATGTGTCCTACAAGTGTGACAAACTTTAAAAATTCTTTTTAATGCATTTTCTATTGTAAATGACTGTCTTTGTAACTCTGCAAAAGCGTTTTCGGTGGCCATTCTTAGTTGTTCTAAGTTTTCGTATCGCCTTACATAAACCTTGTTTTCTAAATAACCCCACAAAAAGAAATCTAAAACTGAGAGGTCAGGGGATCGTGGTGGCCATCGAACAGGTCCGTGTGTTCCTATCCATCTTCCAGGAAAATGGTCGTTAAGCCAGTTTTGACTTATTCTGGCATTGTGGGCTGGAGCTCCGTCTTGCTGGAAATAAATCCTATTTAGTTGAGCCAAGGGAACATCATCCAAAATTCCTAATGCGTCTTCTAGGATTCGCACGTAACCAATCGAATTCAGATTTCCTTCATATATTTGGTAAACTATTTTTCGGTTGAAAATAAAACAGGAGACATTGAATCCAAATCTGCCCTGACGCTCCCTAGGAAAAATCGCGTGTTGTGTCTATTTAAAATCCCTGAACTAGTAAAATGTGCCTCGTCTGACCAAATAATCTTTTTTTCAAAATCGATATCTTCTGCCTTCATATTTATAAACCAATTGCAGAACTCCAATCTGCGCTCTGCATCACCAGGATGCAGATGATGCACAAGTTTGTATTTATAGGGTTTGAATTTGTGCTTTTTCAAAATTTTCTGCACTTTGGTTTTCGGTACACCCGCCTCTTCGTCTATTTTCCTGCAAGATGTTTCAGGAGCTGTCTGAACGAGAGCTAAAACGTTGACCTCAGATTCTTCGTTGTCTTTATTGTAAGTTCGCGATCGAGGCTTGTTAAAAGATCCATATTGGCAAAGATTATTTTTAATTTTTTGAAAAATTCTTTTTTCTGGTTGTCTTCTCTCGGGATATCTAAGATAAAATAAAGCGAACCAATAAAGTCAAAATGCAGGAAGATAAAAAAGAACTAACCTGTTCAGATAAAGCTATGCCGCCTGATCTGCATCTTCATTAGACAATATAAAACACGCGTTCATATCATATTTCTCAAAATATTCAAATTTTTGATTCTGAGCCATATTAAAAACAATAATTATAATAGACGTCAAGAAAAATTTAAACGCAATAATGCCAAAAATGACAGCAGTAATGGCTGCCTGATCATATTTTTGTTGGCGTTGCCATGGCTACCACAGCCACCTTCTCTTATTTCGATTGATCTGCTATGCCATAAATCCGTTTAAAGAAAAATGCATTTTTTCATGTTATTTATGAAAATAAATATGACTTATGGTATGTTTTTGAAAAGCTCTCGACACGAAGAATAAGATGAAAAAATAATATATAGGGTCTCCCATTTAAAAAATAGTAGGTTATGCCAATATGTCAGAAACTATGACTCTCAGCAAAAATCTGAGTATGCCACTGAATTCTACGTGAAAAAATCTATAAATACCAGTTGAAACATTTTAAATATATTTTACGATAGCTGAGTTACAGGGGGTGTCCGAAAATGACAAATTTTCAAAATCACCCTGTAGCACGGAAACTAAAATGGTTAGGGCAAATCTGTTTGCGGCCTCTTTAGTTTCATCGAAAAGTAGCACGGTGTCGCGAAAACCGCATCTCTCTATCTCTACTCATAAGCTGGAAACCCCGTAAAACCTACGAAAATGGGACACCCTGTACAACATGTATCAATAATTGCGACTCTTCTTATTTAAAAAATTATTCATAAAAAAGGTATGAAATTTTTTTTTCTTAGAATTGATAATTTAATTTTTCAAATATCGATTTCGCCTTCGCTCTTGTGAACAATTTACTGTGAGGGGTATTTTTGCTAATAAATTTATTAAATTGTGGAAGACTTGGGATCTGATGACGGCGATGGCGATAAAGGATTAGCGCTGAGTATTAATGCAGGTAACCAAAATGGTTTACATAGATTTAATAAAACACATTTTCTATTTTAAACCTTTGCTTTGTACTTAGGGATAACCCCAGCATCTCCGCTGCCTACCAAAGAGAAGGTCAACAAAAAAGAAAAAAAAGACTGGAGGAACTAGATTCAAGGTTCATTCGTGGGGTTCTGCTGAAGTGGAATCTGTCACAAAGTTTTTTAGAGTGGAAATTAAAAACCAGATGGTTCCAGGAAAGAAAAGGTGCGATGAATGCAAAGAAAAATATGGGTCAGTTTTGGACGCCAGGACCTAGAAAGATATAGTAGAATACAAGAAGAAAGTTATAATTATCTGCTTGTGGGGACTTACACATTTACAATTATTTACTTATGGGGACATACACACAATAATAGCGTGCATAAATTATGGGCACACTCCTCACATAAGTGTGTTCTCCCTTTCTAGCGAGTGTATAGCGGAACGAATCATATTCACAGTATCGTAGCTCTCCGCCAGATAACGCTACTGCAGTAACTTCAATGGCCCCACAATGTACAATTTTGCACATGTACCCATAGTAAATGCAAGACATGTATGTGTGTGTGTGTGTACAATAAAATTTTGGATATTTGAGTAAACAAATTAAGGTAAGACATAATTTATCATGTAATTTATTATTGTAAACTACGAGCGTTCCGAGCTACATCACTAAAAATGTTTTAAATATGTCTTAAAGAGACCCAAAGAACCAAGTATTAGAAAGAACTGTTTGATTAAAGCTAGACCTATTTAAAAAGCCTGTTTTATAATTTGTCAAAACTCAAAAGTATTTTTTTATGATTTTAGAAATTTGCATGTTTTAAATCACTTGCTTATTTGGCTATATGATTCGGAGAATCTTATCGCGTCCTGTAAAGAAACTGAGACCGGGTCTCACACGAAAAAGTCATAATAAAACGTATGTGAATATAAAATGTTTTTGACTTATTTTCAATCAACAAAAGTATTAAATATTCAATAAAGATTTAAAGTTTTAATATTTTATTAATCGATATCATATTATAACAAAACAGTAATCGCAAAAATTTGGGGCTTCATACATGTCATAAATCACCCTTAAAGCTATCCTCTCAACGGCTTCAATTTCACAAGACAGAGATTTAAATAAACGAATGTTTTTTGGGCATTGAGCCCTAAAAATTTCAGTTTGTATTCCTTTTATTTTTATCGGTAGCTAGTCAAAGCTAGCGGATTGCTACATTTCGTGAAGTGTAAGGCGTGCGTTACCACATGTTCTCTTTGGTTTTGAACAGGAACTTATTTAGACGCTTCTTAATAAAAAATTTATAAACGTAGTAAGAAAAGTTTATTAAAAATTCATCTAAATGTCTTTGAAATAGATCGATTAAAAAACGATTTTGGTGTTTTGTACAGAGCCAATTTTTTAATCTATCGCGAAATTTAAAATTACATTTTCGGAAACATACAAATCGGTTTTGGGTAGTATTCTATTCCTGCAACCAGAGTGTCGGTGTGCCTTAGGCGCATTAAAATCTATTTATAAAATATGATTACTTAAGAGCGCCTAGCGGGTTTGTCAATGATGGTCGTTGAAAAAAGACATTTAATTGAAATTGCCTTGAAATTTGAAAATTAGCCTTGAACAAAATAAAATTGAATTGCCCCACCCAAGCATCTAAATTAAAGGAAACCTAAAGAAAATTAAAAAGATCAAAAAAAGTTAATATTTAGGACTTAAACTCGAAACTATCTTAAACTTTAACTTAACTTAATTATAGTTATACCAAATAAAATAGGTAAAAATAAATAAAACTTTTATTTAGAACAACTTTTTTCAAAATTTGTAGTAGATATCGCGATTTTGATTTTTATAAATAAGGTATTGTAGCCCTTAGATATCAATGCTTAATTTTTCAAGCTATTTTTTCCAAAGTTCCATTAAAAATATGTTAATTTAAACTAAAATACACTGTATGTGAGAATTTAAATCAAATCAGTAGTTATAATATGGGAGCGCCTCCTCCTCCTCCTCTTCCTCTCTCTCATGTCCCTCATTCTTAACTTCCTCCCCTTTTATTCTCATTCGCATCATATTTTTTAATTTTTTCTCTTTGTTCTCCCACATTTGATTTTGCATTCTTAAGTCTTATAAATAGGTGCATCATCATCATTTTAGTATGCCGAGGCACATTTACTAAGCTGTGCTCGAGTTGCGTAAAAAGTTATTTTTGAATTTTTCCACCAATTTTGTATAAAACAAAAAGAAAAAATGTGTCAAGTAATAAGTGAATTATGTGTAATCGCGAAAAATTAACTACAACTATCAGACAGTTAAAAGTTAAATATCTCAATTTCTTTGAAGTGATTTCGAAAGATGAATACACCAAGCTGTTTTATCCACTGAAACGAGATTATTTGGAAGCAATTGACTGTTGTGATGATTATTTAGAAGGAATTATAAGCCTTACTACGTTTTTCAATACATTTGGGAAATCATACTTTGTAGGAGAATTAAGCCACCTAATAGAATTTATAGGAGATTGCCAATTTATACCTGCTATTATTGCAACCCAAAAGAGGTTTCAATTATACGAAGATAAAAAACAGGTATTATCAAAGAAAGTTAATCCTATTCGCAAGAGACGTCCCCCTACATATTTAAAATATTATGTTAAATAAATGAAATGGCTGAGTTGCTGATTGCAGTTAAATTATTAGAGGAGAAATTTAGTAATCTTTCAAAAACCTATTTCTCATATTGTATGGCAAGTGGTCCGGAGTGGATAGACTTTTATTGTAATCAATCTGAGGAATTCGTAAAGGCTGCCCTCTGTTGCAACAAATACATTGAAACATTAAATTTTTTTCAACTTATTCAAGATCTAAAAGATATTGGCTTTGGTTACTATTTAAAAGACTTGAAGCAATTTATTGACGAGGATACTATTCTTCAAGAAATTGAAAAGGAAGAATAAATTTAATAATATTTACAATGGAGCAAATGGTTACTGAAATGTATGAAGAGTTTATTATATCTGCTGCATACTTCCAATATTTATCAATTGTAGGCGAAGAAGACGCAGAAGCACAAGATTTGTCAGCATATGTTAATAATATAGATCGAATGGAACAATGTAAATTAGCCGCTAAATTTTGTAATGATTATTTAAAATATAAAAATGAGTATGAACTTTTAAATGAATTTAGAAAATTAGATTTAAGGTATCATATTAATTGTATTCAATCATGGTTGGTTAATGCAAAATAAAAAGGTAATTAAGTTTTTTATATTTTTATTCATTCATAAAACAATTGTCATATAAAAATAACACATTTGTCAAAGCACACATACAAGGTGATTTTGAATGATAGAAGCATTTTGGTTCCATTAGCTTTAGCGCTGGTTGTTCATCTATTTCAATCACAGGCTTTTTAGAATATTTCTGTATAAAATCCTTTTTTTCGCTTCCTTTTACAAAAACAAAATCTGCTTTCTTCGTAAGTGTTTCAATTATTTTTGGGAAATGATGTAATGGAGTAAATCCATTATTCCAATGTATACAATGATAATTTTTCGTTAACCATACCGCCTGCTTGTGACAATCAGGTGAAAGAAACTCCATTGGAAAAGGCCTTTTAAAAATGTAATGAGTCATTTCATAACCATCAAAAGCTGCAAGCTCTTTCGGTATAAATTTATTTTTTTCATCCTTGAATCCTTGAATATCTATAACCAATCTCATATTTTCAAAGCAGCAAATTTTTTAATGAGACTTTTTTTACTTGAATAATTTGCAATTTCTTCTTTCAGTTGATTAATTTTAAAAATAAATTTTTCAATTTGTAGTTGTAGTTTTGATGTCATGACTAAAACTAAAAGCTTTTGAAAATTTCTTTAAATTAAATCGAAATATGAAAATAGTGGGGATAAAGTTTATAATTGTTTCACAATTTTAGTAAGAGGGTTGTAGCTAAATAATTTGTCATGTAAAATAAGACAATAAGCAGAAGTATCTTTTTTAATTGCATTGTGTGTCTCAAATTCAATTCTCATTACTACGGATCCCGTTTGAATTGTTTCTTTTTGATGGGAGCAATCAATATGTGTAATAGGACTAATGTTTTTGAATTGTTCAGGATTAAAAATGGGTTCATTTGGAACACCATAGTAAGACTGTCTAAAGTTGGCAAACATTTCGTATAAAGCAGAAAATTTGTTTTCTTCGAAATTTAAGTACAAATCGTGATAAGGATATCTTTCAGAATTTAAATATACTCTAATATTTGACAAGGTAATATTGTCAAATTTACTCATATCTTTAACAATTTTCCCTTTTCTGTTTTCTTGAAAGCCAATCACAACATGACGAGGAGCTTCTAGTTTACTAGTTGTTTTTACCGGCCATGTGTGACGGGTTGTTTCGGTTAGAGAAGAATATTCAACAAGTTCCCAACTCCTGAATCCTATCAATATATCTTTATTTGATTCTAATATTTTTGATAGAGCAAGTTGTTGTGGCATATCAACTAAAATGTGAGGAACTTTCCAATAAATTTTATCGAAAGTAACCAATGGAGTGTCAGGAGCAGTAACAAGGTGTGCCGGATCTTCTTTGAAAATAACACCATCTAAATCATCAGTTGATCTAATAAGAACCAATTCCTGTTTCATATTCATAATAATTTTTCTGTAATCTTCAAAAAATCCTAAAAGCATTTTTAGTGGTATGGATACGGAGAATTTTCCATCATTATCAACTAAAATTGTATCACCTTCTTTCCGATGTGGAAACCAACCTGCATTTTCCAGTTTTAAACTTTCGTTGGTATTGTGAGAAAGGTAGCTTTTTAAGGTTGATGCTAATCCAACATTTCTTATTGAATCTATAGTAATTCCGTTTAGTTCATAGCGGATTTCTCTGAACAAAAAGGCTATACCATTGTTAATAAATAGCAATTCTTTCTTATATTTACCTTCTGTATTAGTTAATTTTCCTTCGATATAAAGTAAACTATCTGATGGTAGAGTGTAAGCATCGAGTTCTTGAATTGGGATCCTTATTTCATCATTGTAATCGAATTTTGAAGAAATATATGGTTGATATGTGTGAAGCTCAGAACTGACGATGGAATTGTCTACATAAAGCTTTTCGTTTACGTTTAATATGTTCATTATTTTAAAACAGTGAAACCCAAGGATGTGAGAAATTTACGATTATCTCGTCTTAACTTGTTGGTGTTGGATTTGATACTGAACTGTTGTTTAGGCTTTTTCTTTTTATAAGTTTTTACTTTGTTGATAGTGGTAGGGGCAAGTCTCATCCCAAGGGCTCTATTATATCTAACAACCATTTTATATTTCACTTGTTTGTAAATGCAACCTTACTGTTATAGTTTCTCCTCTAAAACTGATAAGTTCTCCGTCTTGATCAACTATTTTAACTGTTATATTGTTAATTGCTTTGACGCTAACTGGAAAATACAAAATGGGCAAAGGAGATTCAACTATTTTATACCCTGGAGCTACAGTTGGATAAAACTGGTGAATAATATGAACAGGTTTACCATTATTGTAAGAACCGACACAAATATTACAGTCAATACAAATAGCATTCACCTTAGTTATTTTTGCAACATTATCTGATTCTTCCTCTTTCATAGCTTCTAGTATCCTGCTATTAAAACCCAACATTTTTCCTATCGAATCTTCCTTGGTAAAATCTACTACACATTAAAAAAGTTTTTAGAGTATTAACATTTGCTTTTAAAAGAAAAAAAAATTTTTCATTCGGAAATAAATCTTCTATACTTTCTCTTATGTATGTTTCTATATCTGTAATGTCATAAGTTCCGTCGGGAATAACAATTACTTTATTATCTATATAAAATTTATTATATCCTTCTTTTATATTGGGGATAGTCATAAACGTTTCAAAATCAGCTAAACCCAGGTAATATTGTTTTTCATCCTCTAAATATATGGGCGGATTAAAATCAGCAGACAAAACAGAACTGTTTCCTGATATGGCAATTGTGGTAGACATTGCAGTTTATTTATGAATGAGATATTACAATAAATAATGAGTTTATATATTTTTTTGCAAAAATTTTAGGGATAGTTGACCACAGTTATATGAATTAAATTTTTGTTTATTTTCATAAGTATAAAATACATCCACTTTGCCATTCGAATTAAAATATTTGAGAAGTTCTAAAGGTGGTTTTAAATTTCCATAACTATCAAAATATATTACATTTTTGTTATTTTTAATATAAGCAGTCCAATGAGATCCTTTATTTTGTTTTTTATCCAAATTTACAATACCACATTCTTTCAGATTAATTTTTTTTGGAAGTTCATCGAGCATAAAAACACCTCTAAAGCCAGTTATTTTTAACAGCTTTACATATTTAATAATATCATTGTTCGTAAGTGCTCTTTTTGGAAAACTTATTTTGAGTTTTTTTTTTGTCTGATTGCTTTCATTTTGACGGATCCTCCTTTATAAGGTCTAATAAATAGTCCCTTTCCTTTATATGGTCTAATATATAATCCTTTACCTTCTTTAGAAGCATTTTCCATTGCAATATTATGTCTATGTATTTCTTCTAGTTGCTGTTTAGCTGCTTTAGCATCATTTACTGCCTTAGCAATTCCTGCCGCGCCTCCACCTAGTGCACCCAGGGCGCCAAGAATGGGAAACAAAAGAGGTAGAAATCCTCCAATTTTTTTGGGTGTTCGAATGATACGTTTTTTTCTCAATTTAAGTTTACCCCCTTTTGTATTTTTTAATCCCAAACCGAACTTTCTTTTACCCTTCATTATTCCTGCAACACTTAAAGCTGCAATTTTTTCACCAATAGAAGAATCTTTAGCTTTTACCCTATCCCAGGCTTTTTTTTCTAATATTTGGTCAGATATGTGTCTTTTTGATAAATCTTCAGTCTGAGAGTAAGATATATCATGTTCTTTGCAAGCGGAATCCAATGGATTTACACCAACGTCACCTCTAGTTAATCTTTTTTCCAAGTTGGTGCCGGGACCACAATAATTATATCCTGGTATATGAACTTCGAAAGGTAATTTACTAATTAATTTATTTACTAAACCAGAGCCTTTTCTATTACGTCTTTTAATAGTTTTTTTCAACTTATGACGACCCACAGTCATTGAAGTTCTTTTTATACTAAAAACACATTGACATTTTTCTGGTATAAATACTTTTACAGCTAAAAATATTTACTAGTGTGATTAAGAATGAGGATTGAAAAACAAAAATTCTCATTACCAGTAAATAATCATGACGAAAAAATTTTAAGTAAACAGTTGAGAAAACATGGTGACTTATTTTGCGGTGGTTCAAAAAGAGGGCTTATAGTTGGTTGCAGTGGTAGCGGTAAAACCAACGTTATGCTTACACTGCTCGAGCATCCTAATGGAATTAGGTTTGAAAATGTCTATGTTTATTCAAAGTCATTAGATCAACCAAAATATGAATATTTAAGGAAGTTGTTAAAGCCTATGAAAGAAATTGGATACTTTGAATATGATAGCGATGAGAACATTATTTCACCTCATGAGATAAAGCCAAATTCCGTTATCATTTTTGATGATATTCCTTGTCATAATCAATCTATTATTAGGGACTATTTCACGCATGGAAGGCATAGAAACACCGATTGTTTTTTTATTTTTCAAGGATATTCCTCAATCCTTAAACGTCTAATTCGAGAAAATGCAAACTTATTAATTTTATTTAAACAGGACTGTTTGAGTTTAAAACATATATATAATGACCACTGTATATTGGATATGACATTTGATCAGTTTAAAAATATTTGTGCTAACTGTTGGATGGATCCATATGGCTTTCTTGTAATTGACAAAGATTGTGAAGTAAATCACGGCAGATATAGGAGTAAATTCGATTCCTTTATATATTTATAAAAGTAAAAAATTTGCAGTTTTATTTCATTTAAAACTTGTACAGCATGGATAAACGTTTAGCTCGAGAATTAATAAAATCGAGACAAGCCGTGAAGCAGAAATATCAAAGCTTGAAATTAGCTACTTCTACTGCTCAGTCCGAATTAGAACAAACTTATAGACCAATAACACAACCACTTAAACAGCTAATTTCAAGTATTGGTAAATCCGAACCATTCGATTTAAAAGAAGAAAGAGTTTCAAAGTATGAAGAATTCAAAACACCTACAAAGCTTTATAAAACATCAACTCCGACGAAAAATATTCAGAAAACAGGAAAAACTCCGTTACTCCCTACAGAACTACCAACATTTTTAAATGACAGTAGTATCACTTCTTCCTCTCCTGTAGTACAACCATTGTCATCAACTGTTATAGCAGAAACTTCAGATCCTTCTAGTGACACAACAACAAATTTAAACTTGTCAGACATATTGGAACAAACTAGAAAAACAATTCAAACCTATGTTGGTACACCATCATATAAAGATTACTTAGCAGATTTTCATGAATTACCCAGATCATATATTGATGAGGGTGTGAAAGATACACAACATAAATTTGACCATTATTACGGAATAGTTCATGACCTCGAAACGGATAAGTTTTCTTTTGGTTTAACACAGATACCGGTAGAAATTATTGGAAAGGACATTAAAGTGGGAGGAATAACGTACACAGGCACGCCAGGTTTATACGAATTGCTTTTCAAAAAAGAACCGATAGGTTATAAGAAGGAAGATTTAGATAATTACATGAACATTCTAGCTAAAACAAATGTATATCGTAGGAATTTTGATTCAAATGAACAAGTTCAAGGAAATACATCACACAAATATGTTACAATAATAGGACCATATTTACAAAGAAAGGGGATTACAAAGACAAAAACCTTGCCAAGATTAGTTACAGCATTTAACAAACCACAACCTCCGTTTAGAACAACTAGAGCCAAATCTACAGGAAAGGGATTAATTTTGAAAACAAACAGATCAAATACAGACTATGTATACTGGAATAATGTAAACGAAATTGTTGATAGGCTACGTTTATTAATTTCATCAAGTGATGCGGGAAATAATGCTCATAGTAACGAGATTATCTCTATTATTGAAGAATTAAGAGAAGATAAAGTAATACTATAAATAACAGATATCAAATATAATCATATTTATTGTTTAATGAAAGCTCAACATGACAGTTGATAAATTTGGACGCCATATTTCAAAACAAAATCAAGAGAGAATAAGTGACATTAATAATTTAAAAAGGAGATTAGGTGAAAATGAAACAAATAATGAAATCTTTGCTAAAAAGCTTAAGGTTTTTGATGAAAATTTTTTAAAGTATGAAAACCAGATTAAAGTATGTTATACCTCAATTGAAAACGTTAATAAACAGTTGCTAACGCTAAATCAAATAAGTAAAGATTTGCAATTTTTAAATGAACATGTTAAAAAGGAAGACAAAAAATTAAGTGATGATATCAACAAAATTAATAAAATAATGGAAACAAATATAAGATAAGAGAAGTAATAATTGAGAACAATTAAGAACTTTTATAAAAAGGTTAGATGATGAAAAAAAAAGAAATCAAAATAGCATTCTTAACAGTAGAACAATTGACCAACTCACTTTGGAAGAAAATCAACAATATATTTCCTTGGAAAATATAATGTCCAGTGTAATTAAGAAATTAGAACAAGAATTAAATAAAACAGAGGAGGAATTAAAAAATAGTGATAGTAGATCAACTACTTTCTTAACTGGAGAGATAAAAAAATCCTTTAATGCGTTAGAAAAGGAGATTACTAAAATTAGTAAAATTTTAAATGAAAAAAGTTATACAATACAAATTGATAAATTGAATGAATGGGAAAAAACATATAAAAGTTATATTTCGAATTATTACAAAACATAGAAAGTGAACTTTCTTAAAATTGAATAAACAAGTTTGTTGTCATGACAACCGTTAAACAGCAAGTCGTTAATGAATTACATAAACCTGCTAGAAAAAACTACAAACGCAGAAGGGTGGTAGTGAAAGGGTTAAATGATCTTTTTCAAGCTGATTTGGTTGAAATGTTACCCTATGCCAAATTTAATAAGGGATTTAAATATATCTTGATTACCATAAATGTATTTTCTAAGTATGTTTGGGCCGAACCGTTAAAATCTAAATCTGGAAAAGACGTAACAGCGGCAATGAAAAAAATATTAATCAGTGCAAAAACTCCACCAAAAAACTTGCAAACGGATAGAGGAAGAGAGTTTTTCAATGTAAATTTTCAAAATTTGATGCAACAATTTCGAATTAACCATTATAGCACGTTTTCCAATTTGAAAGCGAGTATAGTAGAAAGAGTGAACAGGACTTTAAAGAATAATATGTGGAAAATATTTAGCATTCAAGGAAATTACAAATGGTTTAATATATTAGCGGATATTGTAAAAGATTATAACAATACAAAACATTCTTCAATAGGAATGAAGCCAAAACAAGTAAATAAAACAAATGAAAATAGAATCTTGAAATCTGCATTTACTCATGCTAAAACGTTAGATATAAAATCTCCAAAGTTTAAAGTGGGTGATCACGTACGAATAAGCAAGCATCGAGAGGCATTTTCAAAAGGTTACACACCAAATTGGTCAAATGAGATATTCCACATTAAAGAAGTTAAGATGACAAACCCTTGGACATATTTAATTCAAGACGAAGATAATCAGGACATTCTGGGTGGTTTTTATGAGCAAGAATTACTAAAAGTAAAGCATACCGATGTGTATCTTATTGAGAAGGAAAGGAAACAAAGTTTATGTGAAATGGTTAGGACTTGATAAAAAATATAATACATGGATTGATAAAAAAAATATTGTTTAATTAAATTGAAATTAAATTTTAGTTAAATTTGTTTTATTTCTGTTCCTCACTTTATGCTTTAGCTGATACAAATTACAAAGTCTTAATGTGCTAATTAATTTCAAATAAAATTCACATTTACTAAACTAAAATTTTATTAAGTAAAACATCAAATACAATTTTTATTAAAACGTGTCAAATATATTTTATTTCTATGTTCCTCAGATAATATCGAATCTAGAATAAGTTTACAATCATTTATTCTTTTTTCAAAACGGAGTCTATCTAAGTACCACATCTGAAAGTTACTCCTACGGGCTTGTCTGTAAGCAAAGCTCCACTTCACTAACACATGCACCTTATTGTTCTCTTCCAGAAAAGATATTGTTTTCTTCGTAATATTTTCTTTTTGATCCATTTTCATTGTTTTCTTCGTAATATTTTCGTTTTGTTCCATTTTGCTTCAATTTGTTTTCCATTTGTTCAGGATATAAAGCAAGTAATTCCATCATAGTTGAAACATTTTCACTGTTAGGATTTTCTGTTGGACTTATTATATTATAAACATGCGTACACAAGTCGCCACAATCAGATGAAATATTATTTTGAAATATTTTGAAATATGTATTGAATTCTTGCCTTTTAAGTATAGATAATCTATAATCAATAATTTCCTTTAATCGCCACAAATTGTCCAAAGACTCTTGTCCTAAGTATATGAAGTGTGGGCCTTTTGTAATTTGTAGAACAGGGGTATCATTTATTTTCTGAACCTGCAGATGAATGTTGTTTATATTCACACTGGTTTGATCAACTTGAGGAAAGTAGAAATTGTTTACAATAATTCCTTGATGAACACAAATGTCTTTCCAATTTTCTTCGGTTAGTGCGATTGAAAATCCAGTTTTTCCACCAATTACAATTTTTGGAGAAAAATCATTTAAACTAATGCCAACAAGAACAAATTTTGACAAAGAATTATTTAAAAAATAAATTTTTGAATTAAGAAGCGTTTCCAAAGGTTTATGAACCACGGCGTTGTTCATAATGACTAAACGAGACTGAAACATATTGTGTTATTCTTGTACTTAAATATTCTCATCCCCACTTTCTTTAAAGTTTCGTTTAAAATGGATTAATGAAAAAATAGATTTCCAGTTTGAAATTTATAATAAAGATAAATAATTAAAATGGTAATGTATAAAAATAATGCAAAGTTTAATGTAACACTAATGATGGAAAAGTAATAATTTTTGAATCCGTCATAATAATTGGTACAGTTGGGGGTTAAAATTTGTAACTGATTATTTTTAAACTCTAACCTTTCTATCCAATTTGTATCAAAAATAGATCGATTTGGATAATGATACAAAATTTAAAAAAATGTACTTGCATTTTCATTTCCATTTATTCGTTCCATCCAACTAATTGTACTATTGTTAATTAATCCAATTTTCATAAATTTACAATATTTACTTAGAGTGACGTCTGTTTTATTAGAAAAACATATTTCACACTGTGTTACGCCAGGGGGATGATGAACATAAAAAACATTTTGGAAAATAAAATAAAGAAGAATAAATTGAGATCTACTGATAGTCATTAAAACAAATTAATAATATTCCAAATTTATTAACATTAAGCAGATACTTTCACCACGAAAGCAAAAGCAGTTGTAAAAAAATAACAATAAAATACTTAATTTAAATATATGTAAAAGTTCATAAATAAGGATATTAATAATACTATATAAAATGTGTAGCTTGAAGACTTATTTTGAATGGTTACAATTATTCGATTCCTATTTTTCCATAAACAGTTATTTAAATCACAATTCCTAGCAAATTTCTTATGCTGTTCTACTGGGGGAGGAGTTTGTATTGAAAAATTATTTATGTTTTTGCAGAACACAGCCGGTCCATGATGGATTTCTCCACCAGGGATGCCATGTTCTACTGGGGGAGGAGTTGTATTTAAAAAATTTTTTATGTTTTCGAATTTATTCGATTTCACTCGAACGTTGGGCGGAGCTACAGTTTTCTTACCACGTTTCTCCCCTGCGGGGACACTGAGCTCCATTTCTTCGAGTGAAAACAGGGAATACAAACTTCCTTCCCTTTGTCCTGTAGTTGGTTTTTTATTCATTGTCCTGTCGTCGCCTTCGCATATAGAACGGAGGTCGACTCCCGATTTCCCACCCAGACTCTGACGGTCAGGAGAGAAATCCAACTCAAATAACGAATACGTTTTTCTGTTCTTTTGCTGTCTAAGTTCCAACGAACTGTCAGCATATATCGTGTGCAGAGAATCGCGCTCGCGGCTACTATCGAGCAACAGGGTTTCATTTGGTTTGTTTTGTTTGTTTAATTTAATTTCAGATTTAAATTTATCATTTATAAAAGATGTATTACGTTGATAATCTCTTTCTCGGGGCACCTCCATGGAGATGTTCTCCATGTAGGATGCTCCGGCAAATGTATCCACTAAGTATGTTCTATATGAGTCTTCATGATTGTCGATATAGTCAGGGGCTTTGAAAGGCAAGCTTGGTAAGCTTGCCGGGCACCCACCACTCACCCGGGGAATTTTTGAGTGTTCGTTCCCCTCGCCAGGAAATAGATTGAGCACTGGCTCAAGAAGGGGGACGGTGTTGCTGGGCGAATGGAGTTCTGAGCTACCACCCTTGGGAACTACACCAGAAGTAGGAGTAGCCATTGGTAGTCAGATGTAAAAAGTTTGTTTAGAGAATACAAAGTTCGGACGTTCCGAACAAAATAAATGAGGGAGCAACGGGCGTCAGTCGGGGGAAAGTCACTTATAACTAAAGTAACGTCACCCGAGTGGAGTCCTATCCCTAAGTCTAAATCTAGTTTTAATCACAAAAAATCGTATGGATTTTATTTACTTAAGGTAACCTGTCACTATGGCCGTAGCCGTGTGTAGGCTTTTCCAAGTCCTAACACCACTAAATATTTCACCTTTCGAACTCAAGTCGAAACGTTTAAGAAAGCACTACGCACTGTCACTATAAGTGTTCGTGGAGATACTTTGTCTCTTTAAGTTTATTGTTTATTATTTATATTTATTCAATGTTGAGATTTTTCAAAGTTCGCTCAACAGTCTTTGTCCATACAAATAGTAATTGACCACAATTACTAAACTGTCTTTTTGCTCACTTTTCAAAATCGATAGAGTCAAAATAGATAATAACCAATCTCTCGTAGTGGTTATTGTTTATATTAATCAAAATAACACAGTGACTGCTCAGTAAAATCTTTTAGTTACAACTTTAGTATCAAATTACAATAATACTTAACCTAGTCGAACTAACTAAGTGAATATCTTTTTATGTACACTAAAATTTAGTTTATTTATTATTATTAATAATGTCAAAATCAGTAAAATCTTAGTCTTATTTAATAAGTTGGCAAAGCTATTTAAAAATTAAAAATCAAAATGATATTTTCAAAATAAAAATTAAAATCAAAACTCAAAAAGATATTCTTTTCAAGCTTGCCAAGAGTCCCTATCTAATAGTCCACTCGGGTCACGCCGCTTGGGATATTAGACGCGAGAATGTTGTAATATTTTATTATTTAAAAATAAAAGTTATTATAAAGTTAATATTTTGTTAAAGCTAGAGTTTATGATACCTTATATAATATATACAAAATTCACAAATATATATATATCAAAATCAAATTTTGTCAAAATCAAGAGCACGGTTTTTGCTAAGTGTTCCTTAGAATAAACAATCCTCTACACTTAAGAGAGATTGAGAACTTCAGGAACTGACGTGCTATGTCTCTGGAGGGATCGTTAAGTTTTAAAAGAGATCGGATTCACCAAGCGTACTTAATGCTAGGATCCTATCTTACCTAATACAAGATCAAGTAAATTGTTATTTACAATTTGTTTAAACAATTAAGTTTAGATACAAGAGAATATCAAAATCAGATTTGTCACAATCAGTAAGTTTACAAAAAATATGATTCGCCCAATTAAGGGTAGATCATAAAATACAAATCAAATAAAATATACAATGTTACAAGATAGTAAAAGTTTGCAGTCAAAAATCGGTAATTTAAAAAATTTACGAGTTATAAAAATTATAAGAAAAATCAGTGAGCAATTCGTTAAAATTTAGAGTGAACAGCAAATTCAAATTTTCCCAAAATAAGCAAAGGTAAACAGGTTTGCGTTTTAAAATAATGAGTGATAAATTATATGCCAAAAGATACAGAGTTTAATTTTACACTTGAACACAAGTTAGGCTAAGGTTCGAGCAAAGAAAGGAAACTTGATCTGGAGAAAAACTGAGCTTGGAGAACGCTTAGAGGAGAAGGAGACCAGAGGCAAAGCAACTTACAATTTTTTCCTCGCGCAATTTATACAGCCAGTTATGTTTCTTCCAGATGCCTCCTACTAGGCCATAAATCAGGAGAACCAGATTTAAGACCCGAGGACGATCTTCACAATCAGAGCCCTACTAAGAACCTTAGTGCAATGGAACTTTTCGAGACTAAGATCCGGCGCAATCCAACGTTGGGAACAAAGTGCAAGGTTCCTCTAGTAGGCTTCGGCTGTTTCACTCAGAATGATAAAAAGAAACGCACTAATAACACTGCTTCCGACGCTTAGGAGGGTATATGAAAAATAGCTATTACACTCACGAATTTGACACGTATTACTGGTCGTAAGAAGAAGATCGAATGCTTTTGAAACAAAAATCTGTCCATATTTATATCAATCGAAGTTTGACGTCACGGCGACACCCTTTTGCACGCTCTGGACCAATCCTGTGGATTGTGGGCGGAGTCCCGTGAACGAAACTGGTGTATTTTCTGTTCACTTTCGAACAGGATTTTCTACTGAAAACATCTCCCGGGAAACTTTGAAGTCCCGTGGGATCCGTATTTTTGAGAATTTTCTTGGTTTGGGATTTTTCCCTAGAATAGTGTTACTTTACACGTATTCTGGCCAAGTTTCAGATTTTTATTATAACTTTTTTCTTTTTGAAAATAAAAAATTCGTATAACCATAAGACTTTGTTAAACGATAGTTCTTTACGTAATAATTAATCCTGTGAAAAATCAGATTTTTTCTATTAGTCGTTTTGCAGATATTGGACATTTTCACCAGGTCCTGGTGCATAACTTCCAACGTCGATTTCAGGGTTTTCTGGTAGTTTTTTCTAAAACTGTTTTATTATATAAAACTCTTCTTTTTGTAAGGGCTTTCATCCTATGAAGGTCCCAAGTTGATACCTTTATTTTGGTTTTTTGTTTATCCAAAATTTTGGCTAAGTCCAAAAAAGTGAAAAATTTTGCTCGCAAAAATTTTCCTATTTTCTTGAAAATTTGATATGTTGTAGTTTAAGTTATTTGAAAACTTTTTCGTCTAGTGACTTTTTGACGTCCGACGTCGCGTTTAGGCGCTACGGACGTGGCGTCCTTTTCCAGGCGTGGCATCTGCGACGCCTATCTTCTTTCGTTCATAGTTTTGTTAATTCTTTATATATCTTCTTCAAATTTTGATACAAGGTGGCCCTAAGGGGTCTCTTTCGATTAGTCCTTACGGCACTTGTCTATCTGGTTTAGAAAAAATTTTATTAAAGATTGAAATTGAAAAATTGAAATTTAACGAACTCGAATTTTTGAATTTTTTTCTTTAAGGCTAATTTTCTCTGTTAATTCTGAACGGATTTTAATCATTCTTTTACTGAAATGTAGGGTTTGATTAGGCCTTTTTGGGTATGTAAAAAGTTTTTTGAAATAATTAGTTTTTAGATTTTGAGAAATTTTTAATGTTGAATTTTAGGTAGAAATAATAATGTTTTTGTAAAGATTTTTATATGAGCGTGAAGCGCATATACTAGAGATTGTTTTTACAAAGTTTCATTATGAAATTTTGATTAGAACTATTTTTAATTAATTAATTTACTTATAGAATTTCTAGAATCGAACAGACCAATCCGATTGCAGCGTGGGTAAATCTTATTGGTTGAAAGACTTGAATGCTGTAATCCTATTGGGTGGAATGTTTCTATCGAATTTTCTAGATTAGGTGTGGTTACGTAGATTATTCGACTTGGTTCGATGCTCCAGAAGACGAGTTCTAGGCCGATTTCCAATGTCTAATGTATGTAAATGTATATGGAATTCATTTTTCTATATTTTGGCCTAATTTTACTTGTTGATTTTATTTAATTTTGGCAAAAAATGTGATATTACGACACTCCCCCACCCAGCTGTAAATTGACTGTCCTTTCGATTGTCAATTTAAGCCTCGAAGGATTCTTGGTGGATGTCTTCTTCGGAGAGTTCTTCAGGTCGTAACATCGGTTTTCGTCCTGGAGGTTTCGCGAGTGTTAACCGCTCTGTCTCCGGGGTTTTTGTTTTTGTTTGCTCAGGTTTAGTTTTAATTTTAGTTTTAGTTTTACTTTTAATTTTAGATTTAATTAGAGTTTGGGAATTTGTATTTTTAGCTTGCTCATTAGTTTGAGATTGATTTAAATCAGTTTGATTATTTATATTTATATTATCATTATTTGAACTGGAATTTTGACCTGAAGGGTCGGAATTGTCTCCTTCAGAGTCAGAGTTGTTAGGGAATGAATAAACACTATCTTCGTCGTCCGAAGATAGGTTGTCTTCATTCTCAAAGTCGACCTCGTTTCCATCTGGATGCTTCCGTAAGTCGTCCAGATGTGTCACCCAGTCCCGTCCGTTGATGTTAACAACATAGGAGGTGTCTCCTAGTTGTTTAACAACAGTATGTGGTCCAGTCCAAGTCGTAGCGAATGTGCCTGGGCCGATTGTGTACTGTGTACGGAAATTGACTTTCTGTCCGGGCGCAAAAGTGACGTGAGGGATTTCTTTATTTTTATTGTATTTTCGCGTTTGGTAATCAAGCTGCTTCGCATAGATCCTTTTGTTACGAGCCTTCCTTTCCGGCTTGGTCAAATTTTTCCGCCTGAGGGCCTCAGGGGTGAACCACGTACCTGGCCGAGGAAGCTCATAACCAAGGACTATGGAAGCAGGCGTTTCGCCTGTGGCTTGGTTACGACGAGATCTTAGTATTTGTAATGCTTTGGGTACTTGTGTATCCCACGCAATTTCAGGTTTATTATGTAATAATATTCTCATGACTTTTTTAAATTCTTGTACACGACGCTCGATCGGGTTTGCTCGTTGATGATATATCGCCGAGAATTCGTGTTTTATGTTGTGCCGTTCGCACATTTTTTCAACCTGTTTCGAGATGAAGACCGGCCCATTATCAGAGACTATGGTCTCCGGGCTTCCATATCTGGAAAAGATTTCTCCCTCCAGATAGGTTACGACGTCCCTTGCCAATAGCTCTGGATATGGTTTGGCCTCCACCCATTTGCTAAAAACGTCCTCAACTTTGAGTATATATTGATTTTTTCGTGGGGTTTCTGCGTAAGGACCTAATACGTCGACTGATATCATTTGGAAAGGATATTTTGGCGATCTAGCATGCATCGGAGCATGTGGCGCTTTTTGTTGCGTTTTACAAATCGAACAGGGTATGCAATTTTTAATGTAGTGTGAAACTTCACGAGTCATCCTTTTCCAGAAGTATAGACGCTGTATTTGACGCAACGTTTCATCAATGCCTGGGTGTGCAGAGTCAGGGTCATCGTGGAACGTGTAGATAACCTTCTGAGTCTGATTTTTTGGTACGACTAGTCTGTCACCAGAGTCGTGTTTTCGCCAGAGTAACTGGTCGTAAGTCGTGTAATTTTTTAGTAACTCACGGTCTTCGTTAGTCTCTGGGGGGTTGTTCGTCAAGTAAGTCAGTTGCGCGATGCGTCTCTGACATTGACGATTTGATCTTTGGGCATTGACTATTTTCGTATGTAGGTCTCGTAGGTTAATCGCATTGATTGCAAGGTCTTCAGAAATCTCTAGAGACGCATTGTCAGGGTTTTCTCCCAGGGCTTCTGGGGGAAAAAGTCTCTCGAGGTTTGGTGTAAAGTCTACTTGCTCTCCAGGGTCTCTGCTGAGGAGATCTGGAAGTTCATTTTTCGTGCCAGGGACATGCTCGATTTTAAAATTAAATTCCTGTAGAAGTAAGGCCCATCGGGTCAGTTTAGCTTTGGTGTCCTTGAATTTATTGAGCCAGGTAATTGCCCTAGAGTCAGTTCGAAGAATGAACTGGCGATCCTCTAGGTAATTACGGAAGTACTTGATGGCCCACATGACAGATAGACACTCTTGCTCGTTAATGTGGTACTTTTGAACAGTTGGTGAAAATTTTGAGCTTATATGTGAAATAATGCGTCTTTCTCCGTCCTCTGCCTCTTGGTAGAGTACGGCCGCCATTCCTACGGAAGACGCATCTGTTTGAAGAATGAATGGTTTGGTGTAATCGGGCCTGCTCAAAGGAGTGGGATTCGAAAAAGCTATCTTGGCCGCGTCGAAAGCTTTATCGTGGACCTCGGTCCAATGCCACTTGGAAGTTTTCCTCAATAACTGGGTCAACGGCACTAAAATTTCAGAAGAGTTGGGGACATATTCCCTTAACCAATTGCAAACTCCAAGAAAGCTCTGGAGTTGCTTTTTTGTCTGTGGCTTTTTAAAGTTTTGGATTTGAATTATATGTTTCTGTTGTGGGATGTTATTTTCCCCACAAATTCGATGGCCAAGATAATTTAAATCCGTGACGGCAAGTTGACACTTGTCCGCCGAAACTTTCAGGTTATGGATCTGCAATCTCTCAAAAATGAGACGAAGATGGGCTAAATGTTCCTCAATTGTATTGCTGTAACATATGATATCGTCCAGGTACACCTGCACGAAATCATGGAGATAACCAACCAAGACTTCGGTGGTCATGAGTTTCTGAAAGGTGGCTGGCGCGCCTTTCAGACCAAAGGGCATTACGGTGAAGTGGTATGACGCTCCGTCTGGAGTTGTGAATGCCGTCAATTCCTTAGAAAAGTCGTCCAAAGGAATTTGCCAGTAACCTGCCTTCAGGTCAAGAACTGAAAAAACCTTTGCTTGACAGAGGTCTTTGAGAGCATCCTGGATTCTAGGAAGCCCTGAGCTCTCGTCTTGAGTTAAGTCGTTCAGGTCACGGAAATCTACACAGAACCTTTCCTTTTTACCCTCACGTTCGACAAGAACAGGAGGACTAGAATAAGGCGACTGTGAGGGTTCGATGACACCTGCCTCAAGCATTTCATCTACACATTCATATAAAATACGTTTTTTATAAGGATTTAGAGGATAGCATTTTTTGTTAACAACCTTATTTGAATTTAGCGTAATAACATGTTTTGTCGTACGCGTTGTGGGTTGGACTAACCCAGTTTCAAAAATATCCTGAAACTCATGAATCAAGTCTTTGATACCCTGCGGGTGTTGATCATTGAGCTCAGGTAATTTAATTAAGTTTTTATTTTGTTTAGGGGGTTGATACCAATACACTGTCTTCCGATTTTCGATACCAATGTAAACACAATTGCGTTTGTAATCAAGGACGCATTCCTGACTACTTAAAAACGGATGCCCTAACAACATATCTTCACACAAATTTTTAATGACAAAAAATTTTGCCGAAAAAACTGCCGATTGGATCTCGAAGATGCAATGGCACGTGCCTAGTACCTCCGCGTTTGCGTTATTGGTAGCTAGTGCTAAACTACTTCTCTCTGACGTGTCGAGGGAATCTGGAGCTAAGTTGTCCGACAACAAATTCACTCCGGCTCCAGTGTCCAAAAGTGCCCGTACTTTTTGTCCTCCAAGAGTGACACTCAGTATTGGATTTTTCACTTTTGGGACTCTATTCCCAACGACGTGCGAAAAAGTCGTTGACTTTCCACCGTCAGTTCCTACCTCTTTTCCTCTATTATAAACATCATCATCAATATTATCAATTAAAACGTTAGGCTCCGTATTTTCGCAGAAGGTTTTGTGGCTCGAATTTGGAAGTGTTTTTAGTGTTTGGTGTGGTGTGGGGTGTGTTTGAAATGTGTGTTGTGTGGTTGAGGAATGGTGAGTCACACTATCCGCGCCACGCATGACGGGTCTGTTTTTAGACTCACCACCCTCGGGTGTGTGTGTAGTGTACGTGTGTGTGTGTGTAGATTTTTGAAATGAAGAGTGTGGGCCGACACTCAAAGTGAAAGTTGATATAGAAAAAGATTTTAGTTTATTTTGTTTAAAATTTAAATTATTATTTACTTGAGGAACATTAGTTGTTGAAGAAACGTTGTCTTCCTTCGAGTTTACCTCTTGGGAAGCTTGCTCAACGATCTTCTTTTGTTTTTTAGATTTCTTTTTAGTTTTATTTTTTGAAGCGTGGGGGAGGGTGATGCCCTGTGTATCCTCCACGGTTTCTTCCACTTCGGGAAATAGAGAATGTAAATCTTTATGAATGAATTTAGTTTTTAAATTTGGAAAAATTTTATTTTTATTATTATCATTATTAAAAATTAATTTTTGATAATCAGTTGAGAAAATGTCAACTTTGGAGTGATCCTGAGGCCGGCCCTGTCCTAGTTTTCCGGACACTCAGGATCTGGTTTCTTTTCCTTTTGAATCTTTAACGAAGCCACCTGCTTTTGCAGGGACTTGACTTGTTTTTTAAGATTTTCCTCTTTTTTATTATTATTATTATTATTATTAGAGTTGGTATTTGAATTAAAGTCACTCGTTCGGCTAGTCGATGGCACGACTTCGTTTTGCCGTACAACCGCTACCTTTTTGAAATTTTGGGTTTGTGGTTTATTTTGAGTGGTTTGTGGAATAGTGTTTTTTTGATTTTGTGTGTTTACATTATTCGAGGCCTTATTTTGGTTATTGAACGGTCGATTCGTATTTTGGGCGTTTTGCGCAAAATTTCGATTGCCGTTGTTATTATTGTTATTATTATTATTATTTTGATTATTGTTATTATTATTATTATTACGACTAAAATTAGGATTTTGGCCGCTGCCAAAATTCCTTTGTGGACCTTGTCCGTTCGGGAAGTTTCTATTTTGGAAATTATTGGGGTTTCTATTAAAATTATTATTAGGCGCACTCGGATAATTAGTATTTCTCGGTCCGTCGTTACCCTGATTTGTTGTGAATCTAGGGGTAACATTTTGGTTTTGGGATCTATTTTGGAAACTACTATTTACAGGTTTAAAGCTACTATTTACAGGTTTAAAGTTATTACTACTATTATTACTATTACTAGAAGATGAGGATGTAGTAACCTTTTGAACTACAACCTTTGTTTGACCCTGTACATTGGGTCGATTTCTTTTTTCTTCCGCAATATCTTTTTCCAACATTGACGTAAGATTTATTAAATCGGATATCGTTTGGAAATACTTTCCACGTATTCTGGATCGTATTTCTGGTAATAGTTGCGAAATTACAAGGGAGATTAATCCTTGTTCATTTCCGTCGGGTTCTAGTCTTGTAAATAGCGCATATTTTCGGAAAATGAATTTTTCGGACGATTCATTTGAATTTTGTTTTTCCCCGTATAGCTTGGTTTTCAAATCGGTGATTTTGTCCAAAAACCCGAATTTAGCGATAAATCGGTCGCAGAATTGTAAAAGAGTTATTTTGTAATTTGTAAATGTGCTGGCCCATTTGTGAGCCTCTTCTCTCAATTGGGTCTTGATGAGATCCAATTGCTCATACGGGTCGTTTATATTGTTCTGTGCGCAATATTGACTGATTATTTTTAAAAATTCACGGGGGTCCTCATGTTCAAGGCCGCTAAACGTGATTTTTAATTTTTTGGGTTTTTCATTAGGTCTCTGTAGGGATGCCAGACACATTGCCATTTCTGACAGTTTATTTGCGATTTCAAGTTGGGTATTGACAATCGCGTTGTCATTAAGTAATGTGTCGTCTGTTTGTTTGTTTTGTCGATTGCCTCCCTCTAGGCTTACCGACGGTAGTTGCTCGTACAGTTTGTAGGTCCGTTGCGAGGATTGTTTTGCCCCCTGATGGACAAAGTTGGGCTCATTGAAATAATAATCCTGCTTTTTGTGTGCCTCTTGTCTGAGGACTTCCGAAAGATTGGGCAAGATATTCTCCAATGATCCACCTTTTCCATTCTCCCCACCAGGGATGCCATGTTCTACTGGGGGAGGAGTTTGTATTGAAAAATTATTTATGTTTTTGCAGAACACAGCCGGTCCATGATGGATTTCTCCACCAGGGATGCCATGTTCTACTGGGGGAGGAGTTGTATTTAAAAAATTTTTTATGTTTTCGAATTTATTCGATTTCACTCGAACGTTGGGCGGAGCTACAGTTTTCTTACCACGTTTCTCCCCTGCGGGGACACTGAGCTCCATTTCTTCGAGTGAAAACAGGGAATACAAACTTCCTTCCCTTTGTCCTGTAGTTGGTTTTTTATTCATTGTCCTGTCGTCGCCTTCGCATATAGAACGGAGGTCGACTCCCGATTTCCCACCCAGACTCTGACGGTCAGGAGAGAAATCCAACTCAAATAACGAATACGTTTTTCTGTTCTTTTGCTGTCTAAGTTCCAACGAACTGTCAGCATATATCGTGTGCAGAGAATCGCGCTCGCGGCTACTATCGAGCAACAGGGTTTCATTTGGTTTGTTTTGTTTGTTTAATTTAATTTCAGATTTAAATTTATCATTTATAAAAGATGTATTACGTTGATAATCTCTTTCTCGGGGCACCTCCATGGAGATGTTCTCCATGTAGGATGCTCCGGCAAATGTATCCACTAAGTATGTTCTATATGAGTCTTCATGATTGTCGATATAGTCAGGGGCTTTGAAAGGCAAGCTTGGTAAGCTTGCCGGGCACCCACCACTCACCCGGGGAATTTTTGAGTGTTCGTTCCCCTCGCCAGGAAATAGATTGAGCACTGGCTCAAGAAGGGGGACGGTGTTGCTGGGCGAATGGAGTTCTGAGCTACCACCCTTGGGAACTACACCAGAAGTAGGAGTAGCCATTGGTAGTCAGATGTAAAAAGTTTGTTTAGAGAATACAAAGTTCGGACGTTCCGAACAAAATAAATGAGGGAGCAACGGGCGTCAGTCGGGGGAAAGTCACTTATAACTAAAGTAACGTCACCCGAGTGGAGTCCTATCCCTAAGTCTAAATCTAGTTTTAATCACAAAAAATCGTATGGATTTTATTTACTTAAGGTAACCTGTCACTATGGCCGTAGCCGTGTGTAGGCTTTTCCAAGTCCTAACACCACTAAATATTTCACCTTTCGAACTCAAGTCGAAACGTTTAAGAAAGCACTACGCACTGTCACTATAAGTGTTCGTGGAGATACTTTGTCTCTTTAAGTTTATTGTTTATTATTTATATTTATTCAATGTTGAGATTTTTCAAAGTTCGCTCAACAGTCTTTGTCCATACAAATAGTAATTGACCACAATTACTGAACTGTCTTTTTGCTCACTTTTCAAAATCGATAGAGTCAAAATAGATAATAACCAATCTCTCGTAGTGGTTATTGTTTATATTAATCAAAATAACACAGTGACTGCTCAGTAAAATCTTTTAGTTACAACTTTAGTATCAAATTACAATAATACTTAACCTAGTCGAACTAACTAAGTGAATATCTTTTTATGTACACTAAAATTTAGTTTATTTATTATTATTAATAATGTCAAAATCAGTAAAATCTTAGTCTTATTTAATAAGTTGGCAAAGCTATTTAAAAATTAAAAAATCAAAATGATATTTTCAAAAAAAAAATAAAAATTAAAATCAAAACTCAAAAAGATATTCTTTTCAAGCTTGCCAAGAGTCCCTATCTAATAGTCCACTCGGGTCACGCCGCTTGGGATATTAGACGCGAGAATGTTGTAATATTTTATTATTTAAAAATAAAAGTTATTATAAAGTTAATATTTTGTTAAAGCTAGAGTTTATGATACCTTATATAATATATACAAAATTCACAAATATATATATATCAAAATCAAATTTTGTCAAAATCAAGAGCACGGTTTTTGCTAAGTGTTCCTTAGAATAAACAATCCTCTACACTTAAGAGAGATTGAGAACTTCAGGAACTGACGTGCTATGTCTCTGGAGGGATCGTTAAGTTTTAAAAGAGATCGGATTCACCAAGCGTACTTAATGCTAGGATCCTATCTTACCTAATACAAGATCAAGTAAATTGTTATTTACAATTTGTTTAAACAATTAAGTTTAGATACAAGAGAATATCAAAATCAGATTTGTCACAATCAGTAAGTTTACAAAAAATATGATTCGCCCAATTAAGGGTAGATCATAAAATACAAATCAAATAAAATATACAATGTTACAAGATAGTAAAAGTTTGCAGTCAAAAATCGGTAATTTAAAAAATTTACGAGTTATAAAATTATAAGAAAAATCAGTGAGCAATTCGTTAAAATTTAGAGTGAACAGCAAATTCAAATTTTCCCAAAATAAGCAAAGGTAAACAGGTTTGCGTTTTAAAATAATGAGTGATAAATTATATGCCAAAAGATACAGAGTTTAATTTTACACTTGAACACAAGTTAGGCTAAGGTTCGAGCAAAGAAAGGAAACTTGATCTGGAGAAAAACTGAGCTTGGAGAACGCTTAGAGGAGAAGGAGACCAGAGGCAAAGCAACTTACAATTTTTTCCTCGCGCAATTTATACAGCCAGTTATGTTTCTTCCAGATGCCTCCTACTAGGCCATAAATCAGGAGAACCAGATTTAAGACCCGAGGACGATCTTCACAATCAGAGCCCTACTAAGAACCTTAGTGCAATGGAACTTTTCGAGACTAAGATCCGGCGCAATCCAACGTTGGGAACAAAGTGCAAGGTTCCTCTAGTAGGCTTCGGCTGTTTCACTCAGAATGATAAAAAGAAACGCACTAATAACACTGCTTCCGACGCTTAGGAGGGTATATGAAAAATAGCTATTACACTCACGAATTTGACACGTATTACTGGTCGTAAGAAGACGATCGAATGCTTTTGAAACAAAAATCTGTCCATATTTATATTAATCGAAGTTTGACGTCACGGCGACACCCTTTTGCACGCTCTGGACCAATCCTGTGGATTGTGGGCGGAGTCCCGTGAACGAAACTGGTGTATTTTCTGTTCACTTTCGAACAGGATTTTCTACTGAAAACATCTCCCGGGAAACTTTGAAGTCCCGTGGGATCCGTATTTTTGAGAATTTTCTTGGTTTGGGATTTTTCCCTAGAATAGTGTTACTTTACACGTATTCTGGCCAAGTTTCAGATTTTTATTATAACTTTTTTCTTTTTGAAAATAAAAAATTCGTATAACCATAAGACTTTGTTAAACGATAGTTCTTTACGTAATAATTAATCCTGTGAAAAATCAGATTTTTTCTATTAGTCGTTTTGCAGATATTGGACATTTTCACCAGGTCCTGGTGCATAACTTCCAACGTCGATTTCAGGGTTTTCTGGTAGTTTTTTCTAAAACTGTTTTATTATATAAAACTCTTCTTTTTGTAAGGGCTTTCATCCTATGAAGGTCCCAAGTTGATACCTTTATTTTGGTTTTTTGTTTATCCAAAATTTTGGCTAAGTCCAAAAAAGTGAAAAATTTTGCTCGCAAAAATTTTCCTATTTTCTTGAAAATTTGATATGTTGTAGTTTAAGTTATTTGAAAACTTTTTCGTCTAGTGACTTTTTGACGTCCGACGTCGCGTTTAGGCGCTACGGACGTGGCGTCCTTTTCCAGGCGTGGCATCTGCGACGCCTATCTTCTTTCGTTCATAGTTTTGTTAATTCTTTATATATCTTCTTCAAATTTTGATACAAGGTGGCCCTAAGGGGTCTCTTTCGATTAGTCCTTACGGCACTTGTCTATCTGGTTTAGAAAAAATTTTATTAAAGATTGAAATTGAAAAATTGAAATTTAACGAACTCGAATTTTTGAATTTTTTTCTTTAAGGCTAATTTTCTCTGTTAATTCTGAACGGATTTTAATCATTCTTTTACTGAAATGTAGGGTTTGATTAGGCCTTTTTGGGTATGTAAAAAGTTTTTTGAAATAATTAGTTTTTAGATTTTGAGAAATTTTTAATGTTGAATTTTAGGTAGAAATAATAATGTTTTTGTAAAGATTTTTATATGAGCGTGAAGCGCATATACTAGAGATTGTTTTTACAAAGTTTCATTATGAAATTTTGATTAGAACTATTTTTAATTAATTAATTTACTTATAGAATTTCTAGAATCGAACAGACCAATCCGATTGCAGCGTGGGTAAATCTTATTGGTTGAAAGACTTGAATGCTGTAATCCTATTGGGTGGAATGTTTCTATCGAATTTTCTAGATTAGGTGTGGTTACGTAGATTATTCGACTTGGTTCGATGCTCCAGAAGACGAGTTCTAGGCCGATTTCCAATGTCTAATGTATGTAAATGTATATGGAATTCATTTTTCTATATTTTGGCCTAATTTTACTTGTTGATTTTATTTAATTTTGGCAAAAAATGTGATATTACGACAATGCTCCACAATAGGATCATCATAACTTAACCAATCAAAAATTTCAATACCACAATAAAAACATTTACAAATATCATTGATTGAAGTATAGTAAAAGCCAGCTCCAGCTAACACTTCTGGTCTCAATTTTCCTTTCCATTTTTTAAAAGTGGAAAGTCGTTTTTCATATGTTTTAAAATAACTGTTATCAATTTCTTTGTCAAAAGTTTCTAAGCACATTTTGTGAAAGACTTATGAAGACTAACTTTGGTTTCAAAAACAACAAATTTAAATACCTTATAATATCTACATAAATATATCTAAATCTTCATGTTCTGCATTCCATTGATACAAAGCAATATCTTGGTGTCCCCAAGCTAATGTATTAAAACTATAGGGAATTTTATACCGCTTATCATCTTCGGAACTCAAAGCCAATTTATTAATTAACTCTGTAAAAATTGTATGTTGTCTAGATCGAAAAACATACATTGAACAAAAGGTTTTAGAATGATTTTCAACAACATCTTTATAATGAATAAAATCCAACTGCTTTTTAATTGCACTTTTTTTAACACCTTTTGCTTTTTTTGTTAAACTGTTTTCCGTTTTAATACAATATGCTTTTGCTCCAGTACCAAAGAAAGTAGTAATGGGTTCACCAGCATATTCATCTTTGAATTTTCCTATAACTGACTTTGTAATAGGCATTTCATGAATATTATTAAATTCATAATTAGATGTGTCAAATTTGTGAATATTTTTTATCATGTCAGAATAAATATTTGGAGTTGTGACTTCTAAAATGAACGAATCGGTATCGGTGTATAAAAGTGAAATATTTTCCTGATAAAGAGGTTTTAAAAAATTATAAAAGAAATCATACATGACAGTTTTAGATATATCTAATATTGAGAAGCCTACATATATTGGTTTATTGTAAGTAACTTGAATCTTTTGCATTTGAATAGCTACCAAGTTTTCAGAAAATATTGTTAAGTCCTTGAAATATGGTTTTGCAATTAAATTCTCAGCACCATCTTTTCTTCTATTTTTTTCCCACTCTGTAACAAGTCTTACGTCAATTCTCCTATCAACATTTTCCATAGTCTTGCCATAAATACTATTATTTGCCAACTTGTAAGTATTACGATCAAATTCATTCTTTGAATCATTTCTTAATCTTGAATTCAAGTCTATATATTTTTTCAACCAATCAGATTGAGAAAACTGTAAAACTCTATGAACTTTAGTTAACTTGAGTCCATGTTCCAAACATTGTTTTAATAATTGATAGTGAATAACATATTTTGATTTATCATTTAAATTGGGTATTAATTTTATGCATTTAGAATTTGGCGGTTTAAAGTTTTCTGGACAAAACGGAAAATCGTTATGATAGGAATGTAGACTTGTAGGATATTCTAAATCAACTTCTAAAACATATCCCTTATTAGATTTTTTAGAAATATTCATAATATTTAAATCATTGATTTCTTTATCTGTTAACCAAACAAAATCTCCCGTTGGAATGTGCTGTGACATTGCATAACCATACAAATTTGTTGCATCATAATAAATCATGTATTTAGTTGGCTTTAAAGGATCAAAATTTAAAAGAAATGGATTATTAGCTTCAGATTTTCTACAAATGCAAGAGCTCACACCACCGCGAACGCTTTTTTTGAAAAAGTGTATCATATCTGGATCAGTTAACAATTCTAACTCTATTCCAGTATAACGCAAACACGCCTCCCAAGATAAACCTGGAAAAGTGTAAAAATGAGCTGGATCGAGCTTATATGTGGATAAACAAGTGCTTCTAAAATTTTCAAAAATATCTGCCAAAAGTAAAGTATCAGAGAGTAAGTAAACGTCGGAGTATTGACCAAGAGATTCACATTTAAACAATTGCCAAACCTTTACAGCTCTTTGGTATTCTGCATCACTGATGTGCTCATCCGTTAAAGTATTATAACATTGGTCTTTTTGAGGTAAAGTTGTTTCTTCTAATTTTAAATAATCATCAATATAATTGTAAGGAAATACACCTTTTTGCCGAATAAGTTTAAATCTTTCTTCATCATTGAAAATTTTTTTTATTTCCTTACATTGTTCATCTTTTAAGCTTTCAGAGAGTTTTGATAAAGAATGGGATAGAAATTGAAAAGAATCAATAAACCTTAATGATATATTTTTTTTCTTAGCCTTTTGTGTCTTTTTATCAAAATAGTTATCCACATGAATAAGCTTTTCAAATGAAATATATTTTTCCTTGTTTTGTGCGATAACTGTTAGTTGTTCTTTGTTTAAGCATAATTTTTTAAGAAATAGATGAGAATCATAATTACGCAAATTATGCAATATAACTGGAATAAAGTTAGGTATTCTGTAATTTATGTTGCAGAGTGAATGAGCTGGACCTCTATAAAGACCGGTTATATGACAATGATCTGCAACCCTGTCATTTAAAAGAGGTTTATTACAAATATGACAAACTGTTTCATAGTTATGATAAATTTTGTCCAGTTCGTTCAAAGGAATCATCTTTTTAGGAGTCTTTAAATATTTATTGTATATGTTATACACATCTCTTTCTAAAGAATTTATAAATAATGTATCACAATTTTGACCTCTATATTTTTCAAATTTAGAATAATTATCGTCGAATGAACATTTAATGTAATAGGCAAATGAATGTGGAATATGTTCATATTGTTTTAAGGTGTATGAAGTATTAGGATTTTTATCAGCATTGTCATTATTTAAAGGCTTTAAAATGCATTCAAAATCTGCATACACCACGAAAGGAACTTTCATTTGTTTATGATAATTTACAAATTTCAAAATATTATCATATGAATAGTTTCCAAACTTATCTTTTATTAATTCTTTAGAAGGTAGGTTAATTCGTAAATGATCACAATCATAGCTATTGTGTTGTAATAAATTTTCTTCTGTAGGGAAATATTGTAAACAACCATCGCAAATATATTTTTTTCCGTGATGTTTAGAAATTTGTGCAGAAACTAGTTTTGATAAATCTTTAATATAGCAATAATGAAAAGTTTTTTCATCATCATCACTTATTAACAATAAATTGACATGTTGATTTTTTTTATTCGATGAATAATAAAGTGGACCAATTACTTCATACCCCTTTTTAGGATTTATAATTTCTAATCCATATACATTAATAGAAATGTTATTTTTTTCTTCAAAAATCTTAATGTTCTTTAGCAACATTGGAAATTCTATACCTGACATATCCAAAACAGAAGAGTAGTGTGGGTAGGATGAAGTTTCAAAATCTAATCCGCTTGGTTGGTGAAGAGCAGACACAACTGCCCAGGCGAAGCAAAAGTTGTCATCATTCCTAATGTTGATCACAGCTTGACGTCTCTTGATCTCTTGAGGAAGTTCGATAAAAGATGAGGCTCTCAGCGGATTGTGCTTGTTAACATTAATTTCCAAATGAAGTAAATTCATCAAAGCCCATCCTGCAACGTAAAAATTAAAAAATTACTTTTTTTGTTGCTGTTGTAAAATCGAAAATAAATTCTTTACCTGAATCTCTTTCTGCAAATTCGTCAGCTTTCTGGTCAATAATGGTGCAGATTTGCTCTAACAGTTCTTTTTTCTGATATCCCTGGCAAATGACTTGGAACGGCGCATTAAAAGATTTGACATCATAGCTGTCGCTGCTGGGGTTAAAATAGAAACCGAACAGTTCCATATTTAGCTTGATACATTTATGTTTCTGCAGTTCTTGATCTATTAGATGTGCAATTTTGTATTCCAAATGTTGAAAATACTCTTTCACATTTATGAAGTTTTGGTGTGAGGAAATCCTATAAGATATTATTCGTTCCCTGAATGCTGACTTGATAATTTCAACACCTTCCTCCAAGCCTATTTTGGAATTGTTCTTGTGCACACTAGATCGAAGATGTCCACCCCATAGACTTTGGTTTATATTTTTCTTGCATTCTTTACAATATTTTACAATATTTGTAGAATCTATAAATTAAGAAAAAAATATTTTACAAAATATAACATGAAAAATAAAATGTTCTTACCTTTAACAAGCTTTGGTTTTTTCAACCAACTGTTGAGTTTTGTGGAATTTCCGTTAACATGTTTTTTATTATGTCGCAATAAATTATCCTTTCTAGTGAAGACTTTATTACATGTTACACACTTATGCATTTCTGAAGTTTTCTGGATAATAATAATAATAAAATTAATATTGTGCATTTCTATTTAGTTATAGTCAAATTTTGAAAAAAGCAATTGCATTTTTGAAGTTCTTTGTATAATAATAAAATTAATATTGTGCATTTTTATTTAGTTGTAGTCAAATTTTGAAAAAAGCAATAGAAATTAATTGACTTTATGAATCCATTTCTTCAAATGAGTCAACTAATTTGTCAAAGGCCTGTTTAACATAATTCACCGTACTTTCGTCTCCCTTTTTAATTGTGATCAAATTAGTTAAATTTTGAATAGCGAAACCCAGACACTTAAGGTTTGCTATTTGTTTTTTATTTTTTTTATTAATTTTAAAATTTTTTTTAATGATAAATGATGGTTTCGAAATTGAATTTTGTTCAACTGGTAAATTATTAGGAGAAATATCCGAAGTTAAATTTGCATCAATTTGTTTTTCTTGCGGATCAGAATTTACAATAGCAAATGGTGAATTAATAGAAGATATAGCCGAACTTAAATTTTGATCAATTTGTTTTTCTTGCGAATCAGAATTTACAATATCATATGGTGAATTAGTAGGACAAATAGCCAAACTTAAATTTTGATCAATTTGTTCTTCTTCCGAATCAGAATTTTCACTAAACAAAAAGGGAGAGCAAATTGGTCTCGGAGAATTAATTGGCGATTTTAATGTTAAATAATTTGTATTAGATTTTTGAAAACAAACAATATCCTCATCGCTAGAATTTTGAGTTTCGTCAATGTCATTCAGTTCTTCAAGAGTTTGTTTAGTTTTTGTTGTAATTAAGTCCGATTTGTTGTCAATAATGTCATTAAGATCGTCAAGAGTTTCTTGTTGACTAGCTGTAAATAAATATTTTTCGTTGTTCTGTTTGTTGGCATTATTTTGAACTTGGCTATTATAAATAATTTCATTCAAGTCCTGAATAGTTTGTTGTTGACTAGTTGTAAATACGTCTGTTTCATTGTTTTGTTGGTTTGCAAAATTCTGCATTTGAGTACATGTGTATAAGTCAAAGTCATTGTCAATAATTTTGCTACTCGATGCCAAAAAATTGTCCATTATGAAAAAAAATCGTAATAACAAATAAAATGCCACAAATGTACATAAAAATGTCACCAATATATATAAGAATTAAATCTTGCCAAATAAAAATGTTAGAAATAAAAATAAAAATTGAAAAATTACCAAATAAACACAATGTAAACACCAGAAAACTCGCGAGCTCTGCACAGTGTGAATGCAGAAATCAATTGCATTCGTCTCTTCGCTGAGGCGATTTTATATGCAAAAGTTAATCACATGTGTCCTACTTAAAGTTGAACGACAATCTCTAAAAACCACTTTCCCAAGCCGATCAACTACCTTACCCCCCTTCCCCCTCCCCCCTCCCCCCTTCCCCCGGACCCCTTAATTTCCGAGACTCAAATCCCGGCTCCCCAATTTCGGGCTACCCTCTTCAGGTTAAGTTAAGTTAGGTTAGGTTATGTTAGGTTAGGTTAGGTTAGGTTAGGTTAGGTTAGGTTAGGTTAGGTTAGGTTAGGTTAGGTTAATTAAAAAAGAAGAAAAGAAAAAAGGAGAAGGAAAGAAAAAGAAGAAGGAAGGAAAAAGGAGAAGGAAGGAAAAAGGAGAAGGAAGGAAAACGGAGAAACATATAAAAAAGAGAAAGAAGGAAGGGAGAGAAAGAAGATAAGGTGAGGGTGAGGGGGGTTTAAGGGGGGCGAAGCCCCCCTTAGGGGGGTTGGCGGAGCGGGGAGGGGGGCGAAGCCCCCCTTGGGCCCCCCCCCCCCCCCCCCCCCCGAGGCAACTGACAGGGAAAGGGACAGTGAATAAAAAAAAAAAAAAAAAAAAAAAAAAAAACTTATGTATTGCAGGTAGTAAAAGTGGTGGTTGATGGGATATATACTTAAGAACATCCACTCGACGATCATACAGTAACATTCGCTGTAATATCAGTTGTCGCTATTATTTTAACGTATAACCAAATTTTTTATCAAATAAATCGATCTAAATCCAAAGTTCCTAACAATGGCAGAAAATATGAATGGAAACGCTGTCCAAATTGAAGAAAATAATATGGAGATCGCCGCTCAAATTGAAGAAAGAGAAGAGATTTTTAATAACTTGGAAGGCGATTCCATCACTTATAAACATTCATTTTTGGACAAGTCATCTAGGCTTGTTAGAAGATCATTCTTATGTAACATCGATATTAATTATATTGAAGAGGAGGAAGAGGAAGAGATGGAGGAAGATGATCAGGAAATTGACGAAGGAGTGGATATGGA
Source organism: Kuschelorhynchus macadamiae (assembly GCA_030620095.1). Taxonomy (NCBI): domain Eukaryota; kingdom Metazoa; phylum Arthropoda; class Insecta; order Coleoptera; family Curculionidae; genus Kuschelorhynchus; species Kuschelorhynchus macadamiae. Next base: position 46,645 of record JAUTXW010002718.1, on the reverse strand, counting down.
TGGACAATTACTAAATTTAGGAACCGAGGGTGACGTAAAAGTAAGCAAGTTTAGGGCTAGTGAATTATTTAATAATTTTGAAGAAAAAGATGTATGTGTTATACAAAGCTACTCTAAAATTGAAAGTCGAAGACTAGGAACATTTGCTATTTGCCTTCCTTGTAGTGCAATTCACATGAGATATTTACGGAGAGGGGAATCCGATCACGTGAGCTGCCACTACAAAAGAGCCTATGTTGTTAGTGCTTCTGATTTACATTGTGCTATTTGTAGGATACATCTTTTTATACTAATTCCTGAACATGCTTGCTTTTACTGCAACAAAAATGAAAAAAAAGAAATAGAAAATTATATTGTTAAATATTAATATTAAACATAGTTTGTAAATGTGATGGGTAGATTAGTTTAACAATATTAATTTTAAATATAGGTTAGGTTAGGTTAGGTTAGGTTTAATATTAAACATAGTTTGTAAATGTGATGGGTAGATTAGTTTAACAATATTAATTTTAAATATAGGTTATAAACGTAATGGATAGATAATGTCAAAAATATTAATTTTAAACTTAAATTGTAAAGATAATAAGAATACGTCAAGAATATTAATTTAAAAATGTCAAATGTTACTATAAGCGGTTATATATTTTCAGTGCTATATGCAAAATACTTCTTTTTATTCTAACATCTGACACTGTATTTGTAAATGAAATAGTTAATCATATGTAAAAAAAGTGTCGATTATGTCTACTGCCACTAGAAGCACTCATATATTAGCATAACATTTTGTTAACGCTTGTTTCTGTATTCAATTGAGTTTTCTCTTACTTGATGCAAATTATATTAATATTATTAGTATAATTAAAAAGTAGTAGATTAGGCTATGCCGGTCCGACAATCAAAACCGTCATTTTTACATGTAAATTCCCATAAGAAAATTTAAGATTCGATCTGCAAAAGTGGTGCCATTTTAGGGCGTGGCACTTTTTGTGTCAACCCATAACAATTGTTTTGTTATGTAATGTGAAAATTAGTATGTATTAAAAAACTTGTTAGATCATTGTTGTCGTTTCAATATAGGAAAAGGAAAAAATGTGTGTCAATTATTATATATATATTTACATTTACTTTTTTTACAAAATTATTTGTTACCAGAGTTTTCACAAACACAAATTATAAAAAAAATATTATCCTCTTTTTAAAATTACAACAAAATGATGTCTAATTACATCTTTGAAGATTTGTACCAAATAGTAATATCTAGTGCGACATACAGGACAATTGTTTACCATTATAGAACAACAATTTTCATCATTCCATCTTAAAATACATTTTAAACAAAAAATGTGGGAACATGTATTTGGTCTACATGAATCATAATATTCGATTATTTCAAAACAAATAGCACAAAACACTTTTTTCTCTTCACTCTCAGTTTTGTTCAAATTTTTTAAAACAATCCCATTATTTTCTTCTCGAACTAATGGTATATTTTCTTCTTGAACTCCTGGTATAATTTCTTCGAGGCTCTGAAGCGGAATGGATCGATTTCTTTCTCCAACTGATTCACTCATTTTATTTTAATATTATTATTAATAGATTTATTCAACAGATTTTTTTCTTTTAACAGTCACTCGTACCTTAACATACTAAAATGATCTTGATGCACCTATTTATAAGACTTAAGAATGCAAAATCAAATGTGGGAGAACAAAGAGAAAAAATTAAAAATATGATGCGAATGAGAATAAAAGGGGAGGAAGTTAAGAATGAGGGACATGAGAGAGAGGAAGAGGAGGAGGAGGAGGCGCTCCCATATTATAACTACTCAAATCGGTTGAATAGAAAATTTTTCAAAGCTTTTGAAACAGAAATTTTAAATGGTTTAGCGATGATTTTAGATTCTCCAAGTTAATTACCTTTATTACATTTTTTTTCAAGAATAAGAGATCATTTAAAAAGTGTTACACCATACTGTTAATCTATTTATACAGGAGTTATTTCTCTTTTTTTATGTTATCCATATAAAAAAACAAATTATGAAAAACTCACCTGCAGAGTTTTATTAAACATATGCACAAACAAACTTTTCAATTGTTTTTCACACATACACGCACACACATTTAAAACATTATTGCTTTGAGTGGCTCTTTTTAAGCTTTGATGTTTGAGGTGGTAAAAAGTCATTGTCTTTGCTAGCTGGAAATACTTATCTAATGATCATTCAGTTTAGTTTTTTGTTTACATATTTTTTATCTGATCTACATATTTTTTATCTGATCTTTGATGTTGAAGTCATCAGATCAAAGGTTGCCCAAGATGATGATGATTTCGATCGAAATGGCGTTAATACCGCAGGCACCGGATCAATTATTGTTGGTAATGGCATTGGTTGAATTGGGGTTAATATCTCAGGCACTGGATCAATTGTTGGTAACAGTGTCGCTGTAATTAGTGTTAAAAGTTCAGGCAGATCATCATTGAAAAGTGAAGGAGATGGTGGTGATCGAATTGGTGTTAACATCTTCGATAGGGGCTCAATTGATGGGGTCCAAATCAGTCTTTCCAAAAAAACCGATCGGTTTGCCCTCTGCTTGTAGAATTCCGATGAGTTTCTCGGATCCATCCGTTCTTGACTCAACTCAAACACTAAATCGAACATAATATTCGTTATGGCGTGAGTCCTTCAACTTGATTGATTTTAGCTAGCGCCGCTTTATCTGTTACTATTTTAAAGACGCTATTTGAAGCAAAAGACATGGTAAAAATAAATGTACTTTTTTGTAGACAAAAAACGAACACCTCTTAATACTTCAAGAGTCAGACAATAAATGTAGGCTCAACTTTATGGTCACCAGTCTTTCACCCCCTATTTATTTAACGACTTTGTATATACCAAAATGAAAAAAGGGTGTAAACTGTTTGTACCTAAAGGTGTGTTTAAAATACCATAATTTATTTAGCGGCTATGTACATACCAAAAAAAAAAGGTTGTAAACTGTTTATATCTAGAACTGTTTAAAATAGGAAAAAAAGTTTCAAACAGGTATAAAAGATCCGTGTCATCATTTTATGACAAAATGTACCCTTAAATTAAAAAAATCAATTTTTAGCTCTTTTTTATTTTTATTTTAGCTTTGACTATAAGGATGTTTTCAACAAATTATAAATTTTACGTATATCTTTAATTAAATAAATCTCAATTTACTTATAAGACAACTATTTCCATATACACTAATTTTTTTATGTAAAAAAATAGAAAAAATTAGTAAATAATGCTCTTATACTAGATAAGGTTAAAGTTTTATTCACACTAAACAAAAAGACCCTCGTCCTAGTAGACCTTTGTTAATGTACCGGCATAAATGTTTTATAATGATGAAAAATTGTGGGATTTATTGTACATGAAAACAGAAAAAAACCTCATATTGTTCACAAAGTGACCAGACCAGGAAAAAATGTCTTTTATTTTTTTGCTTCTCTCTCAGACCTATTTCCTCAGACTGTGACTCACCATAAAACATTGTTTTAACTATATTTGGATGTTTAAACATGTAGAGAGTTTGCAGGTAGATCGACTACTTCAAAAAATTTGTAAAAAATGTGCCTTTTTTCCCAATATCCGACAAAGATAGGGTCAACTGTTTTAAATTTATGATAGATTCTTGTCTAAAAATACGGAATGGGAGTTTTGAGGTAGGGAACTTTTTTTTGTTAATTTATGTAATGTAATGTAAAAATGTAAATAAGGTATTTTTTGTTTAAGATTTTTTTTGTTATATTTATATATACAGACGCCGCACTGTGAATCGCTTAATACAAGCTAGCGGGACAAAATTCATGTCAAGACACGCTTTTTTTATTAATTACCGCTTATTAAGAAAGGTGAGTAGAGCTAAAAACCAGAAATTCCGGTTTTGGAATGTCAACCGTATCATAGACACCGAAGTTCAAAGTGTCAACTGATAACAGATAAAATAATTGCGTCTGCATTTTTATGCAATATTGTGCTAATTTAAAGTGGGTATTTTTATTGTAAAAAGAAAAAAAAATAAAAATCGTGACATAGATTTGTTAACTGAAGGTAGGTACTCTATTTAAAGTGTTTTGTATATATATATTTTCAACATTTGTACCAAATATTGCATGAAATCACCGAAATTGTCAAAATATGACATAAAAGAAATTTTTCTTAAACTTCGTTGGACTATCTACTAAGTATGCCGCAAAATGCCGCTATGGAGACTATATTTAAATCAATCAGTATGGTTTTTTCTTCCAAATAAAACCATTCCGGTTGAGCGCTTTTTTGCGTTAGTCATGAAATTATTATTTTTTAGATACCCTGCTGACCGTGTCGCGCCGAGAATTTTTTGAACTTTGGCAGAAATTTTCCAAACAAGCAGGCCGCAACCGTCAACTCTGCACTCATTTCAAAGACACTTTAGGTCTCTTTAACTAGTGAGCAAGAAAACATCCTTTTGAAAGAAATATCGAAGACATCCAAAGTATTTGAAAGAAAATGGAAGAAAAGTTTTCGCAAGAAGTCTCAGTTCGTTGGAGAAAATGAAAGTTGGCTCAACGAAAATGCTTTTTAGTTATCATTTTCTGGAATTCCCCAAGAAAAATTTTTTTGTCAAGTTGGCCGGCGAAAATCGGACACTCTGGCTAACGCTTCAAAAAAGTGAGCTGAATATTTTTTTCCATGTCGATGAAATTAACAGTATCGTTTTTTTGTCTATTCTAGAACGAAGCTGCGAAGAGTTCAACATTTGGTTGAAAATCGAACCGTTTTGGAGCTAACAACTGCCGCAGAAGTGGTAGTTAGAAAATCGGGGAAGCGGGATGCGGCAAATATAATCAGGACAATTGCTTCTGGTAGCCCTTCTACAGTTTCCAGAATAAAGGAAAACCTGAAGAATAACAGTGTGCGGGAGTCCAGACCTTTGTCAAGTGAGGAAGCCTTAGCCTATTATATAGATTCTAAATCAACTTCACATTCATACAAACAAACCAGAAAATATGCTCTTCGGACTGGTAATGAAGTTTTCCCTTCATATTACAGCCTCCAGAAGGCAAAAAAGGATTGTTATCCATCCGAAGAGCATATTTTCATAACAGAAACTACAGCTGAGATAAGTGTGAAAGCAATTCTTGACATAACAACGGAACGCTTAGTGCGTGCTCATGAAGAAGTTCTGTTGCAGTCAAACCTTTCCGTGTTTACTCTTGTGTCCAAATGGGGTGGTGACGGAAGCTCTGGTCACAGTAATTATAAGCAAAAATTTAGTCAACAGCATCTTTCTGACGAATATTTGTTTGTGTTTTGTTTGGTTCCCATCATCCTACATAGCCATGAGGACAATACATTTTTAGTGTGGCAAAACCCCAGTCCTAGTTCAACAAGGCTTTGTCGTCCCATCAAATTTGCATTTTCGAAAGAAATTACACAATTTGTGCTAGAAGAGGCCGAAAAAATTAAGCAGCAAATTAACAACAATTTATTTACAGAAGTAACTTCTAGCACAGGTAGAATTTTTTCCATCCAACATAAACTTTTATTGACTATGGTGGATGGAAAAATATGTAATATTCTTTCAGAAAACGCATCGTCACAAAGATGCTTTATTTGCGGCTGCACTTCAACAGAAATGAATAAAATTACCGTGACCGGACCTCCCGTTATTGAAAACTATGGCTTTGGTTTATCAACATTGCACGCTTGGATTCGCTGTTCTTCTACAGAAGTTCGACACCATTTTAAGAGCTATTTCTTTAGGGTTCAAAGTAAACACGGAAAAGTTTGAAGAATTTGCAACAGAAACTAGAGAGCTATATTTGAGTCTCTATTCGTGGTATAATATGCCTGCGACAGTCCACAAAATTCTTAATCATGGAGCTGCCATTATTAAATATCATATTGTGCCTATAGGACAACTTTCAGAGGAGGCGCAAGAAGCGCGAAACAAAAGGACTGTCGCAGGTTTCGTGAACATCACACGAGAAAAAACTTGAGATATAACACGAATAGAGACTTACTTAATATGCTCTTGATAACGTCAGATCCACTCATAAATGCACTCAGAGAGCAACCTAAAAAAAAGAAAGATGCTTTTCCCGAACGAGTGCTTTCATTATTATCTCAGGCCAGTATACCCACAAATAATAGTATTGCACCAAGTACTTCACGTACTTTGAAAGAAGTTGATTTAAATATATATAATGTTGAGGATTCCTCTAGCGATGAAGACTCGGATTAATTACTTTGGAAAAACTGTAGCAAGGGTTACAGAAACGATTTGTATTGAATTTTTTTGTATTTTTTTTTAAATTAGATTTCGGTTATAAAATGAGAATTTTGTATTATGTTCTTTAGGAATTGATGAATATTTTTAAGGAATTATCGGCACTCTGCTTATGGACTCGTGATATGACTACTGATAATAGTTAAACTAGTTCTTGATTATTTTGGGTTTATTGCTTTTGTTATGATTTATTATTTTTGTTAATATCTGTTATGCTGTTATGATGTTAAAAGGTTTAAAAAATAGTTACATAAAAAAAATATTTTTGCAACTAAAGACTTTTATTTTCGATCTTGCTTAAAAAAAAACACTGAAATTCCTAACATTTTTTCCAGTGTGTCATAAATGCGATAAAACGTTGCGTTTGGATTAATAGCTGTCATAGCCTTTTGTTTTTTTTGTTAACTTTACAAAGCCATTTAGTATTTGATGCAAATTCATATTACCCCAACTTCAGTTAAACATATTTCAGAAAATCCATTGTTGATCAAAACAAACGATAAAAGGTGTATAATATGCTAGATACACCCGGCCCAGCTGGCATACGCAACACCCTGTATGGCAAACACAAATATACCACCTAAAAAAATACATGAAACCGAAATTAGGTAAAAAATATGTAAAAACAATTTTGTCCCGCTAGCTTGTATTAAACGATTCACTGTGCGCCGTTATCACCATTACCAACAATAAATTGATGCGGTGCCTGAGGTATTAACGCCATTTCAATCGAAACCATCATCATCTTGGCCAACCTTTGATCTGATGCCTTCAACATCAAACCAGCTATCTCGGGTTAAAAGAAAAAGATCAGATAAAAATATATGAACAAAAAACTAAACTGAATGATCATTAGACAAGTATTTCCAGCTAGCAAAGACGATGACTTTTTACCACCTGAAACATCAAAGCTTAAAAAGAGCCACTCAAAGCGATAATGTTTTAAATGTGTGTGCGTGTATGTGTGAAAAACGATTTGATTTAAATTCTCACATACATAAGGGCTACAATACCTTATTTACAAAAATCAAAATCACGATCTCTACTACAAATTTGGAAAAAAGTTGTTCTAAATAAAAGTTTAAGATAGTTTCGAGTTTAAGTCTTAAATATTAACTTTTTTTGATTTATTTGATTTTCTCTAAATCACAATTAGTTACTGAATGAAAAAAATTTCGACGTAGATGTTGGATGAGAATATTTAGGTTTCCTTTAATTTAGATGCTAGGGTGGGGCAATTCAATTTTATTTTTTTAAGACTAATTTTCAAATTTCAAGGCAATTTCAATTAAATTTCTTTTTTCAACGACCATCATTGACAAACCCGCTAGGCGCTCTTATGTAATCATATTTTATAAATAGATTTTAATGCGCCTAAGGCACACCGACACACTCCGGTTGCAGGCATAGAATACTACACAAAACCGATTTGTAATGTTTCCGAAAATGTAATTTTAAATTTCGCGATAGATTAAAAAATTGGCTCTGTACAAAACACCAAAATCGTTTTTTAATCGATCTATTTCAAAGACATTTGGAGGAATGTTTAATACACTTTTCTTACTACGTTTATAAATTTTTTAATAAGAAGCTTCTAAATAAGTTCCTGTTCAAAACCAAAGAGAACATGTGGTAACATACGCCTTACGCTTCACAAATGTAGCAATCCACTAGCTTTGACTAGCTACCGATAAAAATAAAAGGAATACAAGCTCAAAATTTCTAGGGCTCAGTGCCGTTCATTTATTTAAATCTCTGTCTTGTGAAATTGAAGCCGTGGAGAGGATAGCTTTAAGGGTGATTTATGACATGTATGAAGCCTCAAAATTTTGCGATTACTGTTTTGTTATAATATGATATCGATTAATATATTACAACTTTTAATCTTTATTGAATATTTAATACTTTTATTGATTAAAAATAAGTCAAAAAGGTTTTATATTCACATACATTTTATTACGACTTTTTTGTGTGAGACCCGGTTTCAGTTTCTTTACAGGACTCGATAAGATTCTCCGAATCATATAGTCAAATAAGCTAGTGATTTAAAACATGCAAATTTCTAAAATCATAAAAAAATACTTTTGAGTTTTGACAAATTATAGAACAGGCTTTTTAAATAGGTTTAGCTTTAATCAAACAGTTCTTTCTAATACTTGGTTCTTTGGGATTTCAGATCATACAAATTAATGATATCTCTGCTTTGTCAATTACGGATAGTGGATTTTCATCCAACTTGGCGTTTAAGCAACTTTTATTTTAGTTTAAGAAGCTTTTATATATAGCCATAAAACTGTGTTCGAAACAGAGCACTTTTTGACTTGGTGTGGGATAGACCTAAACAGTTGAGCCACCTGTTCATAAGTATTATCAATAACCTGTAATACAGCCCCTCCTTTTATTTTCATGGTGTTACAAGGAACCAAACGCCGAATCGAGTGTAGTTATTACAGGTTGCTCTGCTTTTTGCAATTTCCAAGCTCCGTTTTGGGTAAAATAATACTAGGACAAATCACTTATTATATCAATTTTCTAGTCGTCAGCGTCGCAGTCAGTGCAAATATTATTCGAGAGCAGAGAGCTACAAAATCGTCCGTTTAAAAATATTTATAGGCTTTACAGAATATTTACACAAAGTTTAAAATTAAAACTCTGAACTGTTAGACTATCTTACTAGTTTATTACTTTAAATGGCTTGCAAAAGGTATTATACCTGTATTAACAAAAAAGTTCGATCAGAATAAAGATTTCTACAAATGACTGCTGGGTTACGGTAAAATTCCTTTCTAGAAATTGAAAAGCTTTAGTAATATCGCCCGTTACACTAACAGGTGGCTCGTACAGTACGACTTTGCTACATTGACTTTATACGAGGACAGTGGCGACAATAATGGGCAACAATTTATTTACCATTGATCTTATGGGAATTTCGTCTAGTTTATTTCATTTTATTTGCAAATTTACAATATATCTATTTATAATTATTAATTAACTATTTATAATTATATATCTATTATTATTTATTATATTATTATTATTTGGACTTTGTATTCTAATAATATTTATGTGGCTTAGAGTCAGCGGTTTACGTAAATGTGAAGATTTAGTAAGGTCTATTTTTTAACAAATACTGTAAGGTATGTTTTATTATTGATTCCATAAGTATAAAATAAGGTTTAAGCTTGATAAAAAATGTAAATTTTAAACATTATAATAAATCCAAAAACTTAAAAAATCAATTATATAACTCTATAGGCTATGTCCTCCAACAGGAAACCAATAAACCAATACAACAAATTTAATATTGATTATATCCATTAGGATTCTTTGGTTTTTAAATATCATTTAAAATTAATTTTTATTTGTTTTTAGGGCTTTTATATATTTGTAAGTTAAAGTAAAAAACTTAAAGTCCCACTGTGTTTAGTGTCTGTACTTCGAATTATATTTTTTGTTTTTAGATTAATTGATTACATTTTAAGATGAATTTGGCTCTTTATATCATGCCTATGCAAATGAATTGTGTTTAATGTTCAACTAGACCTATACCTATAAACAAGGGCTCTTCCGCCATACCGTACAGAGTTTTATACGGATCCTTTTATGCCAAATAATTTTGAAATAGAATATGAACTATTAAGTAAGTATAATAGCAGAAATATATAATTTCTGCAGGTGCAAAACGGCCTACAAGAAGAATTGCTTTCGATTATGTCACAGGGTACCCTCCTGCGATCATAATTTCTGGGCCTCTACCCTCATCAGGCAGGCTTGTACCCAGGGAGATCTGAAATAACAGATTGCTCGATATGACAAAATCGAAACGTCTATCATACTGAAACAGTACTACAAGTTAAATGTAACATTTAGCACCACCTATTGGGGCTCCGGTGATTTCCGGCTGCAAACCCATAGGTAATTTAAAAAGTATGCACTAGCACCATCATGCGGAGAGTAGATACTAAAAATCGATAAAAATGCGCTTTCACACATCTTTATCAAAAGTTCTTGGCCGGAAAAGATATATGTATAATAGCAGAAATATATAATTTCTGCAGGTGCAAAACGGCCTACAAGAAGAATAGCTTTCGATTATGTCACAGGGTACCCTCCTGCGATCATGATTTCTGGGCCTCTACCCTCATCAGGCAGGCTTGTACCCAGGGAGATCTGAAATAACAGATTGCTCGATATGGCAAAATCGAAACGTCTATCATACTGAAACAGCACTACAAGTTAAATGTAACATTTAGCACCACCTATTGGAGCTCCGGTGATTTCCGGCTGCAAACCCATAGGTAATTTAAAAAGTATGCACTAGCACCATCATGCGGAGAGTAGATACTAAAAATCGATAAAAATGCGCTCTCACACATCTTTATCAAAAGTTCTTGGCCGGAAAAGATATATGTATAATAGCAGAAATATATAATTTCTGCTATTATACATATAATAACAGATCTCCCTGGGTACAAGCCTGCCTGATGAGGGTAGAGGCCCAGAAATCATGATCGCAGGAGGGTACCCTGTGACATAATCGAAAGCAATTCTTCTTGTAGGCCGTTTTGCACCTGCAGAAATTATATATTTCTGCTATTATACATATATCTTTTCCGGCCAAGAACTTTTGTGTGAGAGCGCATTTTTATCGATTTTTAGTATCTACTCTCCGCATGATGGTGCTAGTGCATACTTTTTAAATTACCTATGGGTTTGCAGCCGGAAGTCACCGGAGCCCCAATAGGTGGTGCTAAATGTTACATTTAACTTGTAGTACTGTTTCAGTATGATAGACGTTTCGTTTTCGATTTTGTCATATCGAGTAATCTGTTATTTCAGATCTCCCTGGGTACAAGCCTGCCTGATGAGGGTTGACATAATCGAAAGCAATTCTTCTTGTAGGCCGTTTTGCACCTGCAGAAATTATATATTTCTGCTATTATACATATATCTTTTCCGGCCAAGAACTTTTGATAAAGATGTGTGAGAGCGCATTTTTATCGATTTTTAATATTAAGTAAGTAGTTAATTAAAGTACATACACCTCTATGCTTTAATACTTAACACTTACGTGTGTACTTTTTTCCTCTGGCTCATACATTTTACACAAAATTATGTAAATATATAACAATTACGTGATTTGTAAAATGAAAATTATTATTCATTGTTGTTAAATAAATTGAAAAGTTGCAAGCAATGTCGAAGTAAGTTTTCTTCAATTTTTACCTGGGTATATTTAAAATCTGGAAAATTATGCTAAGTCCCTATTAAATTATGATTTTTCGTGATAAAATTGCTTAACAGAACATACTGATGTTGCAATAAATTGTTAGTTTCATTTTTAATTAAATATGATATATTATAGGCTTACAAGTAAAAAGCATTAAGTCAACTGTGTTCACATTTGACTTAGTGCCCTTTGCTTGTAAGCCCATGAACAATATATGAAAAATCTGTCTTGCAATACCTAATTTTTTTATTAAGGTCATACAATATTTGACCGATAAATGTGAGTCATTGCATGCAGAATATACCAGCTATTTTTGTATTGCTCGTGTGCAACTTTACATATTTGCCAATATTATTAATATTAATAAAATGAGGACTTGTCAAAGTATATAAGTAAATTGTTTTTAAATATTATATTGTTAATTTTATTTCTTCAGTTCCCAAATAAATAACATTTCCTAATGTTTTTTTTTGCTTGTGTTGGTGCTCGTGTTTGTTTTCAAGGTACGTAGCTTACACTTTCTTGACAATAGAATGCTACTTGTCATATCTTTTATTTAGATATACATAATACCTACATAATTTTTTAAGAATGTTTTGCACTAATAAGGCTACTAATAGAAAATGTGTTATTTATTTATTTAAATATACTTAATAGTTACCTAAATGGTTCAAAGTTTTTAACCTAAGAAGTAAAATTAGTTCGTTTCAAAGAGATGTCTGGAAAATGTTTCTTTTAAAAAAAAAATTATCTTTATACTACTAGTTTACCCCTAACTTGGACACATTTAAACAGTATGATAGGGGAAATTTTGAACTTTGTATTTTTTTTTTCTAAAACGCAACAAAAGGTAAACATGCTGGCTCATAAGACGTATGTTTGTTTTCTAAATAATTACGTTGGGTGATATTACATTTTTACAGGGTGAAAGAATAGGCCTTATGCGGAAATGTTTTAATCTTAAAAGTGTATTTGAAAAAAAAACAAATTGGAGAAAAATACTTTTTTTTATTATTGAAAAAACAAAATATAAAAATAAACGTGAATTGTTGGCAAAAAACCTACCAAAATAAAAACTCTTGAGTTCATAAATAACTGTATTGCACTGCACACAAAAAGCTTTCTCAGTATCACAATTGTCTTTTAAACTTTTAATTTTTCTTTCACCTAAACTTAACTTATTTTTATAACAATTTGCACAAGCTGACTTTCTACGAACCAGACTCCTATATAGGTCAATTTTTTCCTTTGACAGGGGATCTGAATTTGTCGAACTTTCATCAGTAGCATTGACTTTGTATACGAGAAAAGAAAAAAATTGAGAACACTGCGTTTGTCTTAAGTTTTCTGGTACCATCTTCCCTTGTGTTTTCCCACATATCTAGCACAAAATGAATCTACAAGAAAAAAGAATTAAAAAAAATACATTCTGCAAAAAGTTATGGTTTTAATAAAATTAAGTTAAACTAAATTTCCACATTTCATACCTCACATAATAGTGGTGTGTCCATAGGAATCCATTTATCCCTTTTCATTTCTTATAACCCATTCCTTTTTACAAGTAGGATTCTTAGGAAACACCTTCATACGGAAGCCTTTTTGGCAGAATTTGAACATCCTACTGCAGCACAGTCCGGCATATTGTACTTTTATAATGATCTAAAAAAAATATACTTATGAAAAAATAGTAGGTAATATTATGAAACTTAACCATACGCTTGAAATATTCGAAAACATAATGATTTAAAAGGCTCGAAATGGACAGGAACGCACTACAAGAACTTTCCGGTTCATGAAAATCCTAACTTATCAATTTTTATGTTCTTGACTTTATTGCTATTATAATAGAACGTTAAGTTCAAATATAAACTTTTTTGATTTGAGCATTTGTATTTAATAAAGTATGTTATTAAAAAAACTTTAAATGAAGCGATGTAGGATTGTTTAAGAAAGATCCAATAATAAAAAAATGCCTTATTTGCAAAGAATAAACATTAATTAAATTTCAAGGTACATAACATGACCCGAGAAGATATTGTTCTTCCTGAAGTAACTAAGAATTGCAAAAAATATTTATATAGTATTTGCAGTTTACATCACTATATTTTATAAATCAATGTATGTCTATTGTATATAGGGTTACCAGATGCTCTCTCGTCACTGTACATGTCTTTGCAATTTAACCGAATTGGCCCTTTTTGTATGTACCATTATAATTTTAAAAATCATATATTTCTACATCAGAGATTACAGTTTATTAGGAATATTCAGTATACAAAAGACAATACTTTTTTTATATTAGTTGCTGTTGAGGTAATACTTGTTACAAAAAGTAACCTTTTTGTTTTTTTTTTTAATTTGTTAGGCTAGATAAACAACTCGCTCAGACAACAAAGATTTAGCTCATTAATGGCGGATGGGCGGAGCTTATGCTCTATTGTCGCTACTGTCCTGTATAAAGTCACTGTAGACTTTACGACATATAAATATTTCTGTCCAAATAAAGATTTCAGCAAAGGACGGTTAGGAGTTAGGAGTTAGGAAATTTCTTTCTAGAAATTGGAAACGTTTAATAATATCACCCGTATCACTAATAGATTCTACGACTTTACTACGTTGACTTTATAAAGACAGTGGCGACAATAGAAGCCCACCAGCCATATTGATGCAAAATTTCTAAAGGTTTAAATGGGCGCACACATATTATCGTTAGGTTTTCACAAAATATAACTAAATTAATCTACTTTAGCACATTAGTATAATAAAACTGAATCAGCTAAAAGGAACCTCTTTCAGCAGTAGGGCATCCCTCATTTAATTCGGTAACAATCTTCGTGTAAACGAAAATATTTAAACGTTTAATATACTTAACACATATTTTATTGATTGACCTACTTTTTCAAGACAAAGCAAAAAGTGACCTGCTCGGTTAAATCGTCTAATCTGTAAGCCCATCGTTTTCTGTTGTGCAGGGAATTGTATAAGACAATAGAAAAATTGGACATGGGTTCACAAAGTATAGGATTAACATATACGCAATGATTCATTGATATGCACTGTCAAAAATATTAAAACCACTGCTTTTATATTGGTTTTATTGTAATTGCAGTGCGCTAAGTAATTAATATAAAGCATCATTAACCATTAAATGAATCAGCAATCTCCGTGTAAATGAAAATCGATATTCAAGATGACACGCATAAAAGCACCGTTGACCATTAAATTAATCAGCAATCTCCGTGTAAATGAAAATCGATATTTATGATGACACGCGTAATGGGTGTGTGATCATTAATCCCAACCGCCGACGTCGCTAAGCGTAACTCCCCCGGAAATACTGACCCCTGATTGGTCGCTCCATAATTATTTACAAGAAACACGTTTTTTTCTACTTACGACTTTGCTACAAAACTCGTTAATACGAATACGGACTTTTTTACACTCTTATCTGCTACATGACTTAATAAAGTTTTAAATTGGGTTTTTCAGTTATATTAAGCAATATATATAATTAAAATTAATTTCATGGGAATATTATGTTATTATAATCCATAAGCATAATCCTTAATATTTCACGGAAGAGTGTCAGCATTGAAACGCTACTGAAATAGATTCAAACAAGCTTTTTATGGATAATATAATATGGAAGATGCAATGTAGGTTCGAAATCAAGAAATTTAATTCAGAGCTCCTTTTTGTCGATAGGAACTCTTCATAATCCTTCTATTACAAGTAAAACTATAACGCCGAAACGATCAACAAATTTACCTTTAAGTACACTATATAACATCTCTCTATGTTTAACTAATCTACTTCATAAACCAATCAATATAAATATGATTTTGATTTTGGGATAAAATTAGAACCCAAGTTTCTCAAAACCTGTTTTAATCACTTTCCAATAAACCGATGTCAATCGTTCATTTTACGAGGACCGAATCAATTAGTGACCGATTCCGAAAAAGAGCGAATCTTTTCAATCATTCATTCACTTCAATACTTTTCGTTGCCGATTGAAAGAGATCATTGAACGAAATGATTGATTTTATTTTAAGTTAAAATAGTATTTTTTATTCATGTTCTTTTTTAGTACGGGTTGGATTGTTATGTTCTGCTTTATATTATGACTTCTGTATTGTATTTTGGTGTTGGTTTAAGCAGTTTGAGCAGATACATATTCAAAATATGGTTTATTAGCTACGTTCGAAAATAGAATTTTGCTCAATTTTTTTTAATTTCAATGATGTGCCTTTACGCGTAAAGAATTAATTTTGAATTTTTTACATTATTTACGTGTAAAGAAGTAAATAATGTAAATCATTAGCAAAAAATGTAAACAATAAATAATAGTGGGTTTGAGAGGTTATGTTTTTATTAATTCTTAATAAATTTGAGAAACTAACTTAGTATGTTTTTAGGTTCGTTAATTTTAAAAATTATTGCTTGACCTACTTGACAGTGGTGGTATCCTTATTCAGATTAAGAATGCGTTGTGCCCAATAGATAAAATATTATCAACAGTGACGGCTCGTCAGGGGCGGCAGGGTCAGACGGACGAGAAAATATACAGGGAAATTCTCTTTATAAAAAAGTAAATATTTTTTAAAAATATGTTTGCAAACATTCCGCAGTCCGCGGGCATCTCACATGCTAGACTTCATGTAAAAAATGCACGCGGTACATTCGCATACATCCCATGCTATTACCTGCTATAACGTTCGTCGTAGCTTATATCACCCAACACAACAGAAGTTTTCCCAATTAAATTCTACCATTTTACAGGTATTATTTGTAATTATTTTAAATTGATACTACGTATTTTTAAATTGATTTTGTTAATTCTTTACATTAACATGACTAATGATGGTTAATATATTATATTAGTAATTTTCACTCCATATTTCATGTTTAAATGTGGTGCCGAAATGTGAAGTGAATATTTTAAAATATCGCATCGCGATTTTTGCTGGACAATATACTGTTGGTTGTATATGTAGCTTTCACTTTGCTTGGCATCTATTTTATGTTCTTCTTGAAGACAAGATACATTAAAATATCAAAAAATTAAATTGACTGACTAGAGCGTTTTATTAACATTTTTTTCTTATTTATTAAATTTATACTCTAGCCGAGATCTGCTATACCTATATAGGTTGATAGCTTCCTAATTATCACTGAAGAAATAAACGAAAAAAAAGATTAAAGACTATTATTTGACTATATTTGGACGCGACACCAATTAACACCATATAGGCCTCAAAGGCGATTTTAGGAAAGATTTCTGGGGGGGGAGGTTAATTTAAAAAAAAAGTTTGTTATTATATTTTATTATAAATGGTATGAGAACAACATAAATACCTATATTTTTCATCATATTTGTTTTGGCATAAGTGAAAAAAAAGCAGCCTCTAGTAAATAATTATAGAATAACGTCTAATTTTTTTCATGCAGCAAATTTATTAATTATATTGTTTATATTTACAGCACTATACCTTTGGATATGCAAGAGACCCAATCCAATAGGTCGCTCTTGTGCTATAGTGTTTTGTAGCCAAGTTTTTAATCGTAATTTTCACGTAAAAATATGTAAATTACACATGATGTTTGAACGGTCTGGGCGGAGGAGGAGGGTAAGTGATTACCTCATTACCTCCTCACCGTAAAACCGCCCTTGAGCCTCAGCCGACCCTAAATTTTAGACTACGATCCGTCACTGATTATCAAAGTTTCAAAACCTTATTCTTGCGTTAATCCTCATAGCCAAGGTATACAACTATAAACCATTAACTAGCATAACTTAGCTTAACTAAATGACATTCGCAACAAAATGTTGATATCTGTAATACTTACGCTACTCAGGAACCATATAAGCTGACGTGCAACATTAAGACAAATAACAAATAACTACAATTTATCATAGATCAATATTGGATTTCTTAAAATGAAAGAAATCTCATACAAATATTTCTCTTCATTTAGTTGTAGATCTTCACATTATATACATATATAACTTATATTTGGATTTTGGAGTAACTGAAAAGTATTGTTAATACTTACCAACCTGATAGTGGTGTTGATAGCGAACCGTTGTCAGTTCAGCTGGATGGCAAATATTAAATCGTCTTTTAAAACTTCATTTTTGTTTACAACCAGAATGTGTTGTAGCTAAAAAATAAAGCTATCATCTTTCATTAAGTTGTTAGTTAATTCTGTAGTTTTCTAAAACAGATGATAAAAAGCCTGTATTGATAAAGCAATTTATGTAAAGCTATCAGCACATTTAATTTAAACCGTTTATTAAAAAATGTAGAAATGTAAAATTTTATAAACATGTTAAGTAAATGTCAATTAAATTCAATTTATGCTTTCGTTTCCGCGTATATCCGAGTTTTCTGCAACTTGGGTTTGTCATTCATTTTTTAATTCAAAAATAAAAATAAAAAAGTAATCTAAGAGTCATTTTAATGTTTTAAGTGTAATAGAATAATATAAAATTATAAATAGGTACACAGAAATATTGCAACTGAACACTCTATGAGAGCGACTAGTAAAATGTGCTTATATTTTACTTGGCTTTGCTGATCTGCTATTTTTCAAGTTTTTTAACGCAGATGGTAACAAGCTTGCCTTGACTTATTCAAAGTTAGCAAAATATTATTTTGCTGTTCACGGGTGTAGATAAGTGATAAGTTCCCATTTAGAATCTGAAATTTTGAATCTACATGTCTAAATCCTTTAAATTACGTTTTACAATTTCAGGGAATTCTCAATTAACCTTTGTTAAAATAAGAAAAGGTATATGTATCATGTACATTAAAATATATATTTATACGTAAATGAGAAAAATCAAATTTTAGGAATCAGTAACGTATTGAAAACGCTTTAATAGTACAAAGCTATAACTACCAATTGCAAAATTAGTGTAGATGTTATTATATTTTGAGAGTTAAAAAAATATGCTACTAAAGCCTTAATCTCTCTTTTGAAAGGGTCTGTTATAAGACAATATCGCTAACGGTAATGAACCTTTAATTGGCCAACTAGATGATTCTCATTACCTTCCCTACTCCCTAGTTTCGTAAGACTCGGTTGAATTTAAATATTTATTTCTACATTAACAGAGGTAAAGCAAGACTACAAGAACATCTATTTGCACTTATATTTATAACATGTTTGTGCTGAAGTAGCGCACAAATAATTTTAAGAAATGCTTAGGTAAATAGAAAATGAAACACAAAAACGTTCTTCGTATATCATACTGGTTATAACTTTATATTTTCATATATAGTTGTGTACGAAATTACAATAAATCTATTATTTACCAAAGACATGCACACTATAGCATACAGATTACTATTCAAAGATTTAAATATTTTCTTCAAAAAGTGAGATCCATTGTACTAGCCTCATTTTTAGAGGAGTATTCTTCTTCATGCGCTACCGACATATTGGCTTCTGGATCTGGATCAATGTCGTCTTGCTCTATTCTCTTTGCCGCTATGGCTTTTAACAATGCTTTTCCTTGCTCTTTCGTCTAAAATAAATAGGATTTTTAAAGATTTAAAAAAGTTTGTATCTGTTTTTTTATTTGTAATTGTGATAATTTCATTTTAAAAAACTTCGTAGATTCTCATATTTATTCAAAAACTGAACGAATGAAGAATAAATTATGTAAAAAAATACTGTCACGACCGCTATGAAAACATTAAAAAAACACACACACAGCACGATCTGGAATTATTTTATGAAGCCCAAAAACATTTCAATTGTGTCGAAAATATTTTTTATGTCGTTAAAAGTTAAATTTGTTGTGTTAAAAATGGACAGTAATAAATCTCAACAAAATTAGAACTAGCTAGACATTTTTATATGTCTATATACATATTTTGGCAGATATTGGCAAAAAAATAATTTTTACGTATTTTTTGTAATTTTCTTGAACTCGCGAAGGGTTTAGTGATATAAACTTGGACTAATTCAAAAAAGCGGTCAAGAAGTAACAATTACTTGCGTCTTAATTTTCCTGAGGTTCGGCCAAAAAAATAGCTGTGCTTCCTGGATTGCAAATGTAGTCGTAGAATTTAAAAATCACTTTCCTCACTATATAAGTCTATATGAGTGTGAATTAGTTCATCGAAGTGCAACCGAATATTTAAGAAGAAATTGATACTGCGTTATAATTCGATCCAATACAACTTTTTGAAGTGGTGTTTGATGTGCAATCAAACTGGTTCTGACGTCGGTCGACTGAGGAAAAATACTCCTCCAATCTCGCCTAGAAGTTATTTTTGTTTTGCGATGTCTCATTTTACATACTAACAAGCAAAGTTCTAATATCACCCAGCGACCTGGCAAATCTGCATGCAAACAAGTAAGTCACCGACAGTAAAGCAACGATTCTAATTCTAACCGAACTTCACATCGTGCATCACGGCGGACTCGATACTGGAATTCCTTGGAACAGGTATTTTTTGCATTCGAATTGGTTTAGATTGATGGAAATTATAGGATTACCCATGCCTAGCCTAGATCACACCACTAGCGACACGTTTCCACTGAGTGCCGTTTGGAACTCGACCCGACGGATGGCTGCACTTACCGCCATATATAAATAAAAATATATAAGAAACTTCAAATGGAACCCTTGAAAAGGTTTTGTGTATGCAACCAGTTTATCGTATTTTTGTTAGTTCTGCAACGATCCACAGTCGCCGCTAGTTGCGCTTTTGAACGAGTTGCCATTTGACGGTTTGACGCGAAACGGCCAGTTTTGATCGTAAACGTAAACAGTGCCAACAGTGGTTTTTGAATTTAAATTAGGTGTATGTGATTGTTATTTTGTAGACACAAATTTTGGTAATGTGAAAGAAATCTACAAATCTCACAGGGTATGTGATCTACATTTTTCTGAAGATAATAGCATGCCAGGAATGAAAAGAGGTTTAAGAACAACCTATTTTCCAACAGAAAGTTTACCTCATTTATTTCGTACTGGGAAGTTCATTCGTTTATATAAAATATCTATCTACTTATATAAAGCAGAAATGCCTAAATACTAATACAATTTGATTAAACGCGGTATTAAAACAAAAAGATATTTTGAAAATCAAAGAAGCCAAGAACAGAATTTTCATGGTTCAAGTCTTGTTTTTCATACAGAAGATAGAGAGTTTTCAAGAATTAGTTTTGTCATTTATATAGGATATCCAAACTTAACGCTTTTATTCAATTATACTGATTTAGAGGGCTTGAGGTTTTTAATATGAACTCATGTTTATAGGCTTGCCTTAGGGAACATATCAAATCAAACAATAACAATACATGTAGAAGAAGAAGAAGAACCACAACTAGAATGTAGGGCTACCCGAGAAAATAAGAGTTGTTGTAGGAGGTAGGTATTACCTAATAGTTAGTAACAAAAAACCGGTACCTGTGAGTGATGTGCATAAAACTGTATACAACTAAATAATTTTACTAAGACTGGACTCTAATATTCATTTAGATACATCAGCTAGCCCAAAACTGGGAACTTCTAGAGACCTGTTTACCATTAAAGAATGTAAGAAGCTTTTTTCTAATAGTAATTATTTTTAAATATAGTGTTTATTTGACACAGTTCAATGCAATTCATGCATTACATTTAGGGTACCTCACAAATAATACACGGGATCGTGAAGTCTGCTAGAGCTATAATAAAGATTTTTTTTGGGATTATTGGACATCACAAAAGAAAGTAAATTTATTTTTACATACTACAAAGGTTTTTTTAAAGTGGAATATAAAGCCAAAAACTCTAGAGAATGATAAATTCACTTTCTTCTTGACTTAACTCTTTGTTTAATAGGAAAATTACATATATCATGTGGATGCTATAAAATGTAACTTAAGATTTTTTTGACTGTGTGTTGAGTTGGTTCGATTAACAATAAGTCTGTCCTGGTCTTTTCTAGATCAAAATATCATATTTAATGTAACAGAATTTCTTTTAAACAATCCTTTGTTGGGTATGTCAGTTAAATTTATGTGAAAAAGTTGCTTTTTGCATTTCCTGAAAATATTAAAAATAATGTGTTAGCATATATATTTTATTATATGTTTATGTGTTGTATGTTTTCAGATATGTCCGAGATATATATTATGAACAGCAGTAATCCCAAAACAGAGCCTTGGGGTACTCTATTCAATACATCATAGCTCTCCGACAGACATCTATTGAATCGGACTTGGAAGCGCCTTCCTTGTTAAAAATCTGAAATCCATCCAGTAGGGTGTATTATTATAAATATTGTTATATTTTCTCGTTTATTTAAAATTACATCTGTAGTTATATTGTGTATGATAGTATATATGGGAATGTACTCTAAGGGAGCTCATGACCATAAGAGTTTTAGCAAGGATTAATTCAGAGAAAAGTTACGCAATTTTGTTCTTAATTACTTTACATTTCTCAAAATTAACCATTATGTATTTGCGCATTATAATTAATTTTGGAGTTAAAACAAAACAAAGCTGAGACATGTTAATGTCATTTATTTATAACATTTCTTTCTTTTGTTCTTTTTTTTGTGCTTATATTGGATTTTATTGTTTGTATCTTGTACCATTTGTAGTTCACTTGTTTATTCTCTAAGTACGTATTTACAAATAAATAAATTTTAGTTTTGTTCAACAGTTTTATCTATCTGTAGTGAAAATTTTACAAGATCTAGGTGTAGAAATAATAATAATAGTGATAGATATGTTAATATACAATGATAAATAAAACACAAACAAATGGTGCAGAACAAGGTATTTTTTTATAATGTATCGACTTATATTTAAAGTTAAAAATTGATAATCTCTAGAGCATTTATTGTATCAGATAACATTTTTATTAATGAAGTACATGACCACTACTTATATACATTTTAAAAGACTTCTAATCTGTTATTGTAAGATCAAATTGTAATTTTGAAATAAAACAGTCAAGATTTCAAATTTCAAGGAAAATGAGTATTTATTTTCTTATGGAGTAGATTTTTTTTATTTGCAGTGAGACATTTGGTGGACCTAAAGGAAAAACGGCCTTCATTTATGTATCACCCTGTATCTTTGTAGTGTATTATCTTATTACCAAATGCCAATTAACACAGGGTCAGTAAAACGAATGAGAAGATATAAATATATTTTTTTTAATTCGAATGTTTTTTCTTTATAGATGCGCTTTTTAAAATAAAAACAAATTTTGAAAATTATGCCATAATTTTTTGATTACATGGTTTAAACCTAAATTAGTTTTTTGAATTTAGGGATAAGTCAGGATACAGCATCAAGTTGAGACGAAAATACTGTATATGACTATTTCTTGGTCCCTAGAAATTTTGTGCCTTATCTCGAAAATTAAAAAACCGGTGTTTGAACCATATTTTTAAAGAATTATCCGATTTTTTAAAAATAGATTTCATTTTATTGGTTGCATTTGAAAACAGAAAACTTTCAATTTAAAATAAAATATCTGTATATATTTCCCAGGGTTGGTCCTTTTCATTTGCCATGTATTGTCAAAAGAGTGCTAATAAATTAATACACTACAAAGTAAGAGGGTGATACATAAATGAAGACCATTTTTTCTTTAGGTCCATCAAATCTAAAAATTACTTGAATTGGGCGCGAGCATTTAGTTTTAAAAATTCGCAATAGATGACGCCACTGCTGCCTTCGGTTTTTACAGTTAACTGTAGAAAAAAAAATAGGCATCTCGTAACTTTTGCAACGACCCGAGGTATGGCGCTGCGCAAACTTTACAACTCGAAGCACGGCAGTTTCCATTATATTGTAAGTGTTATGTGCTTACCGCTGGCATCTCGACTCGATTACCCGACCCGAGCTGAAGAGCCTATCTAGCCAAACACGCGATCTTCGAACAAGGCTCCAGAACCCCACTAGGTGAGAAGTGTTAGTACAGCATATATTTTACCGATGTAGCATGAGTAGGTATTAAATTTAATAAATATAATTACTTGGTAATAACTTCAAATATTTAAACATTTTATTAGGCCGCCATATGGTTCTGCCAAATTGGATGCGGACTTTTACCAGTTTATCCCCGTTTCACACATTATGATTGTGCAAAATTGGAAGTCAATTGGATACATAGTTTTTCTGGTACTTAGTTTTTAAATGTTTCATTAGGCCATCATTTTGTTCCGCCACAATGAATTTACATAAAAATTTTACCACATTATCGCTATATTGCACTTTATTTTTGTGCAAATTTTGAAGTCTATCCGATAAATAGTTTCTTAATAATGGTTTTTTTTTCATCTCTAAAGACCGCCTTTCTGTTTCGCCATAATGGATTATTACCAAAATGTTACCGTTCTATCCTCATAAGGCTCTTGGATTTTTTACCAAAATTTGAAGTCAATCGGATAAGTAGTTTCTGAGCGTATAGAGAGAACGACATGCAGTCTGACGGAAACGGGAAAAAGGTCTACAAAAATAGCGCACATTTTTAGCGAAATTTATAACTAGACACAAATTAAAACAAATCAAGTAAAAAAAAACATAATTTTACGAAAACACTGTGTATAGTACCGGTAGAAATGGTGATGACGCGGCAAAAATACCGGTAGTAAAAAAAATACATATGATTAAATATCGGTAAACTGTTTACTCAGGCTATTTTTTCCTAGTTTATAAAAAAAGTTCAATGTTTTCGTTGCTTTCCATCTTTCCCTGAAAAAAAAAACGTTTTTTAAGCACTCAATTTTTTCTGAAATTTTAAACTTCTACTAAAGACAGAGAATCCTTACTGTTAAGACAACTCATTAACTTGAAATAACTTTTCGTCAAAGAATTATTTTGAAAATTATATACAGGGTGTTTTGGGAGGAAAGGGAAATATTCTAAGGATTTATTTGGAACGTCAAAAAAAATTATTATTATGATATTATTTATAGGTCCGCAAACGCTTAGTTTTCGAGATAAAACGTGTAAAAGCAAATTAAAAAAATCCGTTTTTATTTAATATTTCGGAAACGATTTTAGATCAATCAACAAAAAAACAAATTGAAATTTGTTAAGCTATATTATGACGTAAAAGGGCATCTATTGTAATAAAATGATTTGTAATACTTTCGCCAGTGGCGTGCGTGCCAACATAAGGTGAGATATTTTTCACGAAAAAAAATGGACGCCACTGCTTTTCTTCAGAATTAATACCTTTTTCTTAATTGGGAATCTGTTCTAAAGGAAAAAGGCCTCCTTATTTGTTTTCGTCTGATGCATCATTTTGGGGAAATAATTAAAATACTGCTTCAATACATTTATATCCTTACATTATCATTTCAAATGATTTTAACAAGTTGGCGTTTAAAACTTTACAGTTAATTCATTGCTTTTAAATTGATTTACCATACTTAGTTGCACTTTTATATAATATTAATATAACAATAATCGTTTCTGAAATAATAAAAAAATAGTTTTTTTTTAAATTTCCTCTTACATTCTGTATCTCAGAAACTAAGCGTGTGAGGACCTATAAATATATCCTTAGAATATTTTCCTTTCCTCCCGAAATACCCTGTACTTCTCTTTCATTTATCTTAGTATGACAAAGTCAATGCACATTAAAGAAAAAATACAAAGGCTGAATAAACCGGGAGGTATTCTGTTTTAAAACCGACTTGCATTGTATTGTCCTAACATTTTTGGTTGCATTGTATTATTAAACCATTTTCATTTGTATTATTTAACCATTTTCCGTTTAACCATGTCACAAACATTTTCATTAGTTTTGCGCACCGCTTTTTCATGTAAAATCGATCATCGCGTGGCTTTATTTTATTATATTTTACTGGCTTCTGTTCCCGCCGGCGCCGTTTCGTTACACCCCGTACAGAATTAACAGAATTCGACACTGTAGAATTTTTAATGGTAATTTATTTATTAATTAAAATTAGGACCTTACATCTTGGACTGTCTAAAAGACACTTAGAGACATAGTGGCGTCTCTCGTCTCTATCACTAAAATCTAGAAACTGACGCCCGAGAATCACATACAAAAAGTCAACAAAGGTTGGAAAATGCAAATATTGTTTATTACATATATATTATGGCAAAAAAATTGTTTTTTTTTAATCTTCTTCCGGCCGCTTTGGGTTTATATGTATATGCCAAGTGGATTATGGATGACCTTTTTTCGTCATCAGTTATTTTAGAACATTGTTGCCCCTCCCTCCCCCTGGAAATAGTTCTACGGGCGCCTATGAATGTAGCTTTGAGGTCAAAGCAAACTATAACTTGCAGGAATTTTACGATTATAGTTTGTGAGCGTTCAGCCTAAAGGGATGAAACACATTCCTCTAAAATAAAAAAAAAACAATGTCGAAAACGGTAAACTACGCATAAATTCTATTTTATTTCTTGTATATTTTAGATTTACTTGCAATTCTGCAATTTTTATCTGGACAAATACTAAGAAATATGTTTTAGGTGTATACATTACAGGGGCGTGCGGTGAAATTTTAAGAAAGGGAAGCTATTTTTAGAAACTTACCTATTTGTAATGTAATTCGATTCTTCTATCATTTTTTGCAAATTCGTCAATGACGTCACCATAAAAACGTCGATGCTCCGACATATTTTGGAGAAGTTTATTTTCAATGAACAGCGATGTATGCGAAAGTCTCTCCTGCCCCGTCGAATTTCTCACGAAATTTTTTATACGTTTAAGTGTTGAAAAATTGCGTTCTACTGATGAACTCGTGGCAGGTATTGTCAATACTAATTCACACAATTTCGACACTTTGGTGTAGGCATCTTCAGGCTCCTTGTCTTTTAAAAATTGCATCAGTTTCGTAAATCACTAGTTCAGATCGCAGTAACACTCGGTCGAAGAACTGGCCATAATGAAGAAGCAGAGCTCGAGGAATTTAAAATCATTTAAACCGTTAAATCTATAGTTTATTTGTTGCTGAATTTGATCGATTATTTCATAAAAGAGGCGTCTGTATGATTTTTGAACATCTCCGACCTTGTCTGTTCGAAGACGCTTGACTTGTGGCTCCACATTTAACGTCATCGTTTTCTCCCAAAATAGGTCAAAGTCATTTCTTTTTAGGCTTAACATGGTCTTAAAATCATCCACTTTTTTTAGGCAAAAAGCAATAAATATCATTTGTTTTAGTTTGTAATATATTGTGGGTTTACTGCGAAAAGTGACCAAGTCAATTTTTGAATGTTTTGAGATAATGTGACCAAGTCATAGGTAAAAGTAATAGGTACTACATAAAAAATTGACCAAGTCATATATACGACTTAAAGTGGTTGAGGTAAATCCACCTAAAGTGATCAAGTAAAATAATATACTTTTAACATCAGCTAAAAGTTACTAAATCCACTTGGGCATTTTATCATGTCAGCAAAGATGCAAATTGCCGATATGCAAAAATGATCAAGTCGACTTGGTCAATTTTTGCTGTAACTATACTTGCATTATGATTTGCGTTTTGACAAGTGGTTATTGTGCAAAAATATCGTTAGCTTGCTATAAAGAAAATACAAAGTTGTTCAAAAATGAGTGGCAGAGGAAAGTTATGTGTTTCGTTATGTTTTAAAAATGAAGGAAACCAAGAAAAATCAGCCAGTAAATATTAAATAACATAATTAAATAATTAGTAAAAAGTGAGGTTATATATTATAGGGACCGGCATTTTTAAATTCGCATACAATACTCTTTACTATCATAAAGAAGTTTTAAAACCCCGTATTATAGTTGGTTGATTTGTTAATAAAACCATTATTTTTCTTGCTTTTAGATTTAGTAGTTCAGGAAGAAGACAAAGTAGACTCGAGTGAAACTAGTTTCTCTGGCACCAAAAATTATATTACTGATACTGATAATCATGAGGCCATGAAGATATTTAGTAAACATGTGACCGCAGAAAGTAAGTATTACTTAAAGAGTACAAAGGGTGTTTCTAAATATTATGTACAGTCGCGGTCCATAAAATTGTACAATGGTTACAGACTAAGTGGGTTTTAATGATTGTTCTAGGGTTTAAGTAGTTTAGAATGTGATCGAGATGTACAATTTTATTGACCACGAGT
Organism: Kuschelorhynchus macadamiae; assembly: GCA_030620095.1. Taxonomy (NCBI): domain Eukaryota; kingdom Metazoa; phylum Arthropoda; class Insecta; order Coleoptera; family Curculionidae; genus Kuschelorhynchus; species Kuschelorhynchus macadamiae. The sequence continues at coordinate 19,021 of JAUTXW010002718.1, read as the reverse complement.
AGACATACGAAATTCCTCTCATAATTTTGTAATAAACAAGTCTGGAAATATATTACTTCCAAGATAGGCTTGGCCAAATTGTTTGAAATTTGACAGCGGTATTTGTAGTAAAAACTATAATAAAATTATTAAGTTTAGTGCGCTCCGGAGGCACTTTAATGACTATTAATGATATAAAAGTATGCCACTGACATGTTTCAATTTTTTTAGCTGATCATTCTGATATTCAAGATGAAGGTGTTATTCAGCAAAACCAATATATAAATTTACATAATTTGGAAGCTGAAAATGCGTCAGACAGTGACTATGAGTACGTTCCAGAAAAAGAACAAAGTAGTAGTGAAGATGACGAAGATAGTGATGAGCCTTTAGCTAAGAAAAGAGCACGTTGGAGGAAGTCAACACCAAACAAGTGGAAGAAAAATATTGTTAAAGAAAATAGAAAAAGTGGCAAGCCGTACATTAATAAAAATAAAGCTCAACCAGCCAAAGCACCAAAGCAAGTTGACTGTACAAACTGCAAATTTAAATGTGCTTTGAAATTCAGTGAAGAGGACAGAAAGGCTATTTGCATTAATTACTGGCAGCTAGATTACTGCCGGCAAAAAAACTTTACAATTTATGAAGCGGCACCCCCCAATAATGCGTTCTGTTTTGCGTGGAACGAAGTAAACGGTCAGAGGGGTAGCGCAGAAATAGGAACGGCATTGTTAAGATGGATCGAAAAAGTCCCACGAGGTATAAAAGAACTTAGTTTATACTCTGATACATGTGGTGGGCAAAATCGAAATCAGTTTATTGCTGCATTATTCTTGTATGTCGTACGAAACACTCATATCGAGGTTATACAACACAATTTTTTAGAGAAAGGCCACTTCTATATGGAAGTAGATTCAATGTATAGTGCCATAGAAAAAGCAAAAAAAATTGTAAAATATACACGATGAATGACCTCCTTAATGTGTTTAAGCTGGCGCGCTCAGAGGTTAAAAAATAAAACAAGCGACCCATACTACATCGAAGAGCTACGGTTTGGCGACTTTCTGGACTTCCCCTTCTCACACATGATTCCTGAACAAATTTTGACATCTATTAGATAAGTATATACCGATTTTTTAAACATTTAGGCCGTTATGTTCCAATATATCTAAGGATTAGACCGTGTCAAAATGGAATCACTTTCCGACGTTCCGCCTTTGATTGCACGAGGTATCTTCAGAGATCTTCACTTCGCCAGATCGGAACTTTGAATGAGCTCGGAGAGACCCAGGCCGGCTATTTATAGTCGGGTTATTTATAGTCGACCTGCCTTTGACGAACAGTGACTCGGTGTAACAATCGGTTTCCATGTTATGATGTAAACTGAAGCCCGTATCTTTATTAAAATTGTTAGGATGCTTATAAATTTCAATAGATTCTCTAATTTTCCGTGAATAGAATCCCGAAACGAATGCAAGAACTTTGGTATACTTACAACTTCGTTCAATTATTAAGAAAGGATTTTTGAAGATTTTCCTTTACTATCACTTATAGAATAATGCAGAAAAGTGGGTAAGCCCTTGCATTATATTCTCTTAGGTTCAGATGTACCTATAACATTCCCCAAACCTAATCTAAGCAATAGACATATTTATACTGCTTTCTATGGCGTCAACTTTCTTGAAAAATCGAAACAAAGACGAACTCGGAAATCAAGTCTCGTGGCTTAAGTTAAAAGTAATGAGATACGAAAAGATTAAACACGGTTGTATTCAGTTTAAGTATAATTACAGCGATGCTGAATTTCGTGTCTTAAGAATCTATGGCAAAGGAAGACCAGCCGAAATTCCGAAAGATATCATGCCATTATACAATTCCCTTTTGGTAATCCCTGAAAAGAAAAAAAATAGTCTACTTAAACTATGCGCCAATAACATTATACCACCTGAATATCATTACTGGTATAAATCTCTCCCAGTGGACAAGAAAAAAGTTGTCACCATACCCGCGGACCCAACAAGTGATTTGGACGATTCTGAGTAGTGATCGACTGAGTAGTGTTTTTGATTTTTTTTAATAAAAAATATACATAACATTACTTTTTTCCAAATTTTGGTTTTTTTATTTATGACCAACCCTAATTTAAATTTTATTTCTTACATCATAAAATGCCTAAGTAATTTTTTTTCAAAAACTTTCATGTAAACTTACATCTCAGTAGGTTTGTGGAAAACTACAGCATTTCATACATCTATATTCCAAAATTTATGTACATGCAAATATTTCTTGATTTTACGCAGAGCCTTAAAATTAAAACGTATTTTCCTAAGAACTTACTATTTGGACTTGGTCACTTTCGTAAGTCCACGATATTAAAAACATTGTCCGAGAATTAGTTCCACCTAGTAGGAGCTACTTTGGGCAATCGTTTGTGGACAATGGAGTCCAAAGCTTGTGTACGTTTTGTTGACTTGGAAAAATAAGCAGCCATGCCACTTAAAGTAACGGAAAATACTTTGCACTCTTTAATGTGATTGATGGACAGGGTTAAAACTAAATTTAATTTATGAGCAAAACAATAGACAAACACAGCACTTTGGAAAGTTTCTCGAACTTTAGCTTGCAGACCCCCTAATTGTCCTGCCATCACTGCAGCTCTATCATAGCTTTGAGCAAATAATTTTTTCTCTCCATTAATTTCTTTAGTAACGTTATAAACTACGGCATATAATGCATCTGCTATACGATTTTCGGACACATTCTTAAAACCTAAAAATCGCTCTTGAATACCTCCGTCTGTTTTAACGTAGCGTATTACTATAGATAATTAGCTAAAATTAGTGGTATCAGTTGTTTCGTCCAGAACAATAGCAATGAACCGTGCCTCGCTAATTTCCTGCTTAATTCTTTTTAGAATAATGGTTGCAACAGCGGAAATTAAATCATTCTGGATTCGATTCGACGTTCCGCGAGAAACGCTAGACTGCTCTAAATGATTTTTTAAGCAATCATCATATTTAGCCATTAAACTAAGATAAATCTTGAAAATTTCCTCTATTCGAAGAAACCCTTGTTTCTTCATTCCCTCTAAATAACAATTCGTGCTGTCCGAGAAACAAACAACATCGATAAGTCTTCTTAATATTTGCCTATTTTTATCGACTAGTTCATTGTGTTGGCGGTGACTAATTTCCAACTATTTATTAAGGTCGTGTTCAATTCTGGTTTTGCCGAAGACTTTTTCTTTTATGACGGCCTGCAAATGCGCTTTGGACATAATGTGTCTTTTTACAGCTTTATGGAAATTGTTTCAATCGGAAAAACCAGTTTTATTCCAGAGACCTTTTTCATTTTCAAAAAGTAAACATGGCCAACAAAATAATTTACTTATATTTTCACACCCTGTTAGCCATTTAAATTGTTCGTATTGTTTTTCCGGATAAACATGTCTAATACAGTTTTGCATTTTTGTGGTTAAATTTTTCATAGGCGGTTTTGCCCTTCCTTTGGAAATTATTTGAAGCTTATCAGCGAAGTTTAACGTTAAAAATCCCTTTATTATTAAGACACACACCACCCATTCACACACACTCTAACTAAATTCTCCAACATTTTCAACGTTATTACCGACAGCCGAAGTTGACGGTATTTGCATATCCACGTCCATATTATTGTCTTCCATATCGCACCATGCACGGCGCGACGTTCGTATTACACAACACACGGATAGCCGTTCAAACAAAGAACCTACTCCAACTATAGCTTCCGCCCTCACTTAAAGCACGCGACTGAAATGCAAAAATTGCAAACAGCCGGTGGAAAGTTCAATAAAAATCAAGCATACAGGACTTGGCTGCAGAGAAGCTGGCAGCCCGCATAGGTTCTATTCGATTTCTATTGTGGCTCGGTCGGAGTCAAGGCCGCATTTATTATGGGCTTGATAATTAAGATAATATTTTAGCATTTTTAATATAAACTAAATTAATGGTTTCCTATTTCTAAAATTACATTTTAGATGTTTTGTAATTTTTTTTGGGGAAGCACTGCTTCCATTGCTTCCATGGAGTGCACGCCCCTGATACATTTATTTTATTCAAAATTGGTCACAGTCGATTTTAACCTACTTCTGATTTTATTGTTGTATTGATTTGAAATTTTGTACATAATTCGGATGATAATATAATAATTTGCTACCATCGAGCTGATCGATGGTTCCTACCGATCGATTTTAACCTACTTCTAAATGTTGTGAAGATTTGAAAATTTTCAAGCCTACATAATTCGGATGATAAATATAATAATTTGGTGCCATCGGGCTGATGGATGGTAACAAATGGTACCGATCGGTTTTAACCTACTTCTAACTGTGTGGATTTGAAATTTTGTAACTATATTTAATTCGAATAATAATACAATTTGACACCATTGAAGTTATCTGATAAGCTCGATGATACCCATCGATTTTAACCAACCTCTAATTGTTGTGTCGATTTGAAGATTTGCAAGTATGAGTAATTCAAATGGCAATACTAAAATTTGGTAGCAGCGAGCTGATCTGACCATCCCGATGATACCACATTCTACACATTGTGCCAGCTAGTAAACCCCTCTTGTTTGGGCTCATTTGGTTTGTTTGGACGAGCCCAATACATAATTTGGTACCACCGAGTTGATCTGATCAGCTCGATGGTACCAAATGGTACCGATTATCCTTTGGTTTGTTTTAACGAGTCCAATACATAATATAGTACCATCGAACCTAAAGTTTGGACTAATCTGTTTTGTTTTGACGAGTCCGGTAAAGTGTGTAAAAAGTAAAAAATAATTTATAGTTTTAAAAATACTAGAAAACAAGCTTTGTCAGTAACGCACTAAAAAACAAAATGAGTCCAGTAAAGTGTGTAAAAAGTAAAAAATAATTTATAGTTTTAAAAAAACTAGAAAACAAGCTTTTGTCAGTAACGCACTAAAAAGAACAAAATAATGTAATGTCGAAATAAGTTAAACGTACATGCTTCTCAAAGAAACCAAAAAGCGAATCACACTTTTTTGTATAGTCATTGAACAAAATATATTTTAAAAATTTGTTTTTTCTAGATATTTTAAACTATATTTTTTTATTGAATCGAGGATCACATATGGTTTTATTTATTGGCGTTCAGTGTTGCTCGCATTGACAGCATAAAGCCTGTTTGTGATATTAGCATTAACACTATTATTTTTTATCTAATCTTAGAACAAGAAACTGATCATGTCTTTTAGAGAAAATAAACGATCTGTATAAAAGTCAGAGGTTATGTGGCTTACACTTGAATCATCCCCTTATTTATAAATGGATATTACAAAAAAATATAAATGAAGAGAAAAATGGATTTGCAGACCACAAAAACTGTATAAATCAGAAACATAATATTCCATTTTTGTGATGTGAGAGAGTATAATAGTGGGCTTAAACTCTTTCTACATATACTAAAATCCAATGTTTTCAAGTTCAGCGATATAACTGATCTAACAATAATATTAAATTTTAACCTTGCCTTTATACTTTCATCAACCTATAAAAACTCAAACCACTCTGTATATGCATAACTACTACGTATACACGAATTTTTCATTCACTTTAACTTGGTTAAACATTACTCACAAAATATTTTAATAAGGTCCTGCTCAGAATAATTAAAATTATTTCGAGTACATCTCTAAGTTCTCCGTCCAGCTAATGGGTTCGAGTAAACACGTCTATGAATGAAAATTCCTTGAGTGCGGTATCTGATTCATTGTTAATCTGTGAAACTACCAAGTAAAATTTTATTATTCGTTGCTTTTTAAAATTTCATTTTTAAATCTTAAGCAGAAAAAAGTTATGTTGAAAAGAAGTTAGCAAGTAGATATGTTGATAATTTACGGGAAAATTGGTAAAAATGCTGCAGAAGCCGAACGAGTGTTTCTTGAAGAATATCCTAATCGGCGTATACATCCTTCGCGCCAATATATTGTTTATTGAATAAAAAAAAAGCGCGAGGAACCTGTCATCTAATCAGACAATGACTTTATCATCAACGAAGAAATGGAAATTTACGTTTTGGCATTTGTAAACCTGAACCCCACGGCATCTACTAGCCAAATCGGTCATGAACTTGATATTAGCCAAGTGCATTTTAAAGAAACACGGTTACTGCTCATTCAAATAGCAATTAGATCAACATCTTTATGTCGGTGACATTCAAAGAAGCTGGTTTTTATAGAATAATAATCGGATTAATAATTTGGCACTTTCAATATTGTATTCAGATGAGTCCCGGTTTAACAACAATAGCATATTCAATAGGCAAAACACAAGATATTGGTTAACAGAAAATCAAAACCATATGAAAGAAGGAAAATTTCAGGAGAGATTTGGTGTGAATTTTTGATAGATTTGGTGTGAATTTTTGACTGGGACGCGTATTATAGGACCGATCTTTTTTAAAGAACAATTAACAGGCGAGCGATATCTTGAAATCTAGAGAACTCCCACGAGGAATTTTTACAAGGCCTACCTTTGGCGTAAGAGCAAATAGTGATCAATCATTTGAAGCAAAGGTTTGGACAACGTTTTATCGCACCCCCGCAAACTTTAGAAATGTTACAAGACCGTATTCGAGAAGGATTTGCTACTTTAACTGTTGAACGGCTTCAAAATGTTGTAAGGGAAAACGTTTTTCCCGTGAGAAAATGCCATGAAGTCAACGAACAACATTTAGAGAACCTGATGCTTCCCCAAAAAAAATTACAAAACATCTTCTAAAATGTAATTTTTGAAATAGGAAACCATTAATTTAGTTTATATTAAAAATGCTAAAATATTATCTTAATTATCAAGCCCATAATAAATGCGGCCTTGACTCCGACCCAGCCACAATAGAATATCGAATAGAACCTATGCGGGCCGGCAGCTTCTCTGCACCCAAGTCCTGTATGCTTGATTTCCTGTGAATCGAGCCAGAGGTTATTGAACTTTCCACCGGCTGTTTGCAATTTTTGCATTTCAGTCGCGTGCTTTAAGTCGTGGCGGAAGCTATCGTTGGAGTAGGTTCTTTGTTTGAACAGCTATACGTGTGTTGTGTGATACGTACATCGCGTCCTGCATGGTGCGACCGTCAACTTCGGCTGTCGGTAATAACGTTAAAAAGGTGGAGAATTTAGTAAGAAGAGTGTGTGTAAATGTGTAGTGTGTGTCTTAATAATAAAGGGATTTTCAACATTAAACTTCGCTGATAAGCTTCAAATAATTTCCAAAGGAAGGGCAAAACCGCCTATGAAAAATTTAACCACAAAAATGAAAAACTGTATTAGACATTTTTATCCGGAAAAACAATACGAACAATTTAAATGGCTAACAGGGTGTGAAAATATAAGTAAATTATTTTGTTAGTCATGTTTACTTTTTGAAAATGAAAAATGTCTCTGGAATAAAACTGGTTTTTCCGACTTAAACAATTTCCATAAAGCTGTAAAAAGACACATTATGTCCAAAGCGCATGCTTTTATGACAGACCGTCATAAAAGAAAAAGTCTTGGGCAAAACCAAAATTGAACACGCCCTTAATAAATAGGTGGAAATTAGTCACCGCCAACACAATGAACTAGTCGATAAAAATAAGCAAATATTAAGAAGACTTATCGATGTTGTTTGTTTTCTCGGACAGCACGAATTGGGATTTAGAGGTCATGACGAAACAAGGATTTCTTCAAATAGAGGAAATTTTCAAGTTTTACTTAGTTTAATGGCTAACTATGATGATTGCTTAAAAAATCATTTAGAGCAGTCAAGCGTTTTTCGCGGAACGTCGAATCGAATCCAGAATAATTTAATTTCCGCTGTTGCAATATATAGTAATATATTGCAAAAATATAATAGAAAATAATGAAACGTGGGACTCAGAGGCAATAAATAGTTCGAGGGGGTTTTTGCACTGTTTGAAACGAGATTTTAATTTTAATTATTTGTTGAACATAATTTCAGAAATATTTCCATTCTCGGACAATGTTTTTAAAGGCCGTTTTACATGCTGCAATTCTTTCTTGCAAGTTGCAATAGTCCTGAACAAAAGCATGCGCAGTGGCAAGACATTTGTACCTTTTGTCAAACTGCGCATGCCTTTGTTCTAGACTATTGCATATTGCAAAGACGAATTGCAGCATGTAAAACGGCCTTAATATATTACAAACTAAAACAAATGATATTGCTTTTTGCCTAAAAAAAGTGGATGATTTTAAGTCCATGTTAAGCCAAAAAAGATGACTTTAGCCTATTTTGGGAGAAAACGATGACGTTAAATGTAGAGCCACAAGCCAAGCATCTTCGAACAGACAAGGTGGGAGAACAAAACAAAATAATAATCTGAACACATTTAAAAGTAACATTATAGATTGCTGCAAACTATCATTTTTTTTCATATCTGGGTTACTTGTCAAACAAATTGACAAATTTTAAAATTTTGAAATCAGTTCTTTTCTATTATTTAATTTAATGTTTCTCTCTTACGATCGGCGCACTGATGAGTCCCGATAGGATGAAAGTATTTGTACAACTACTATGTATCTATAAAAACTTAAGGTAAATGATATAATTTCTTATGCTTGCTTAAATAATATTGTTTATATTATGTATCGAAACATTCCGTAGACAGATTAGTCTACATGTTGAGGTATGTAATTATATTAAATATTTGCTTCAATTAATTTAAAGTTAAATATTTTTATTCAGTTGCGAAATGCCAAAAAAGATTTTTGTTTGTCAATCTAAACGCAACAAATAATCTGAACACATTTAAAAATAACATTATAGATGGCTGCAATCTATCATTTTTTTCATATCTAGGTTACATGTCAAGCAAATTGACAAATTTTAAAATTTTGAAATCAATTCTTTTCTATTATTTAATTTCATGTTTCTCTCTTACGATCGGCGCACTGATGAGTCCCGATAGGATGAAACTATTTGTAGAACTACTATGTGTCTATAAAAACTTAAGGTAAATGATATCATTTCTTATGCTTGCTTAAATAATATTGTTTATATTATGAATCGAAAGATACCGTAGACAGACTAGTCTACATGTTGAGGTATGTAATTATATTAAATATTTGCTTCAATTAATTTAAACTTAAATATTTTTATTCAGTTGCGAAAAAGCCAAAAAAGAATTTTGTTTGTCAATTTAATTTAACAATAATAAGTAATATTTAAAAAAATATATATAAAGAAACTACATCGTTTCTTCTTCTTCAGTAAAATAATCATTCATCAGTCTAAATCAATATCAATAATAAAATTGTTTGAAGCATCCAACAGGCTTTGATGTTTCAGCATACATTGCATAAATGCACGATCTTATAATGTGTTTATGAACCTTGGTAGATATCAACTCCATGAGAAAAAGCTGTAGCCTGATTTATCGCGGCTTTATAGTATTCATACTTCTCGACTCCTTTGGAACCTAGCTTTTAACTATAAAGAGTGATAGTGTGAACTACCCGACTGGATATTTTCGATTTAGATATAAGGCATTATTTTTCGGTTTGACCTCGACAGTTATGATTCCAATAACATATACACAGCTCAGACACAGATAAAAGGAGTTTTCCAGTATCGCCTTCACGTTTAAAACAGGTTATAAGTTTTAAAATGAATCCTTGCTCGTTTTTACTATAATATCCCGGCATTTTATACACAAAAAAAAAACACCAAACATAAAATAGGTATGAAAGAAATTTTAAACGGCGAATAGCAAATGTCACCAATGAAAGTTGATACCTGAAATTCTACTAACTGGCCGCCTAGTATAAGCGTATGCCCCAACGCCGACGTTGCGTATTGCCGTAATGTGAAAGCCGATAAAGACATGCACAAAAGCATGGAGATACATTTCTAGATATTTTTATTGGAAAAACGGGGCGTCATTTTTTAATTGCAGAGAATATATTATAATAAAAAATAGGGTCAATATTTATATTTTTTACATTTTTCAACGGCGGATGTCCCCATTTAAATTTATAAACGCCAAAATAATCAAATTATATTTTAATTTTATGTCAAAACAAAAATTAAGTTCTCATCCGCCAAACAAAAAGGGCTACTGAATATTTTTAAAAACGTTTTAGGTAAGTTAGTAAATAACGCCACTTTTCACTAGGTATGGAGTACTCTTAAATAATATATCTCATTTACGTAATTTGGCGAAATGTACGCAAACCAATAGTTCTATCAAAAATTAAAGCTCGGTATGCTGAGGGGATGATGTAAGGGTTTAGTTCTCTGACCACCATCAGGGCATTATATCACTATATCACTTTTATTAACCGATGAAGAGGTTAACCTTGAAATACAGGAAACTATACAAGAAGGTTTTTAGTGTTTTTGATGCTGTCAGCAATTTATTGTAATTTGTTTGAAATAGTTTTTTTCCTCAAGTTCATTTGACTAAATTAGAAATATCCAAATTTAAGGGAGACTATAAGACCTTTCCGCCATTTTTAGATTTATTTAACGCCTTGGTCCATCTAAAGTCATCGCTTTCTGATATTGTGCGTTTTAACTATTTATTTTCAGTTTTGGAACGGCAACTCTTATCGGTAAGTCGGACGCTACCTTTAAACAAGCTATTACGTGCTCAGTTAATGCCAACATCGCACGAAAAATCTACGCATTCTCTTTCTGATTTCTGTCAGAATAATGACAGCTCACAAATTACTAAACTCAATCTCTAAGGAATTTTAGCAGTACTTTGTCTACCGCAGACGTAACCAGCGAAAGAGTTTTACTATCTACCAGTTCCACGCTTAGTAATATCATAGACAGTAAAGGTATACTTATTACATTTTGTTTTGCTTAAAGCCTGGAATGGTTTAGGGTTACCAAAAAATCATTGGTCCCTTAAAATAAATGGCCTTAGTTACGCCCGCTATAAAACTTGCAGGGTGGGACAGTCCGGTTCTAATCACAGAGATGGTAATTTTAAAAACAATTTGTGAAATTTGCCTTCCACTTCATTTTCTCTCAATTCTTGTGAGCATATTAAAATTTTAAAACTCGTATATTTAACATTTTTATAAACCAGGCAAAATTGACATTTTACTTGGCAGTGATTTATTTTCTAAACTTCTTTTAAATGGCCGTATTTTGGAAAAAGCGAACGAACCTGATGCGTCAAACACTATTTTTGGGTATATTTTAATGCAAAAATGTATTCGCCAAATACCCTGCAAACAACCGTATTATTTTGTAACAAATCGGAAATTAGCAGCATTCGCTCTCCTACTCGTACTACCCACCTCGCGTCAACACGCACTTCCTACTCGCATCACCATTCTAACTCGCACCTCCCTTTTCGCATTCCCACGCACTTCAATTTTAGAAAATGTTGACTAGCAGTATGAGCTCCACGTTTTTTGCGGTGCCTCCGAGACAGGTTACGCTGCAGTTCTTTATATACGAGTGGTAATAATAATACTATTTTTACCAAATTCCTTTGTTCTTAAACTAAATTTGCTCCGCCATCTAAAATAGCAATTCCGCGTCTCGCATTATGTGCCGCTGTTTTACTGGCAAAATTGATTTTTTGTTGTTGTAAATAATTATCGCAATTACATTTTTATTGGTAAAATTTTCGCTTTTTCCGCTTCTTTATTAGTAAAATTTTCGCACTTTTTCCGACTGTTTTGCATTCGATCAGGGGTGCGATTTTGCACTTATCATTTCGTTAGTTAACGAAAATTTTCTCCGTTCGGAGAGCTGTTCGGCATGACAATCGGATTTTCCGATCCTGGTTTGTTAAACACCAACCTACTACTAAAGCCGCCATTTTCCGAATCTGTCAGTTTTTGAGTTTTTGATAATAACTAAATTTACTGCCTTGGAGTTTCATTTCGTAAGATAAAAAGTAGTTTTGATTACTTGAAAGCTAAGCCATGATATATTAGCATATGCATCATACCGTAAATAATCAACAGATGCCAAAATATTCAAGAAAATCATGAAAACATGGAACCTCCAAATAGGCAGCGAAGATACGAAACTCGTAAATCCTTCAAATTAAACAAGGTAAGCTAATCTGTTTAAAAAATATTATCTATGTCATATTATTACGAAACCTGTATATTTTAGTTATTAATGAATCATTATTTTTAATTCAGTGAATTCTTCTTTCTTGATCATTTTGTTAGAAGTACGGGAAAACATAAAACGCTATCCTCAAAATGTACTTCTTTTGAAGAAATATTTAACAAAGTTGTGAATATTCTGTTTAAATATTAATTACATTATTTGCTATATGGTGCAAAATTCTATATTACGTATTTTATTTTTAAAAGAAAAGGGACCTATGTTAATATGTATTCCATCTATTCTAATCCAGCACCGCGGCTGTTATGCAACCACATAAACATCATACATTTATCCGCCTTTGAAACGGGGCGCGCCTTCCACAGAAAAATAATATAATAATATAGGCGAAATGCGTTCCTCGGGAGAACAAAGCGTTTTAAACTTAGAGTAAGAATAAAAATCTTACTCTAGGTTGTAAATGCCCGTTGTTACTGGGGAATGGACCTCCCTATTTTAAGAATAGGCAGTATTTTATTTTTGGTCTCTCGTAACCTAACCTAACTTTTTTAGTTCACAGATACACAGTAAACAAGTCGAACAGCTGATGGATCACTTGCGGAAACATAACAGTGATTTAATAATGGTGTATTTAAGTACTGCAAAATTGAACATAAATACCAGTAACTAGGAACCAATTTAAGAATAATATTTTCTATTGATGGAAAGACTAAAGAAGCAATAAGGGCAGTTGAATCTAGATTATCATAATACTGTTACAGGTAGGCATGAATTTGTATATTTTTAAGCAAATAGAATGTAATTGCTAAAATTATATTTTATTGTCTATGTCGAGGTCTATGTATAACTTGTAAACAAAAGTATTCCTTAACAGGTATTATCAAAGAAAATTTATAGTGTAAGCTATTATTTTCTTTGGTATTATATATTTTCACTGTTGAGGGCGAAATGAAATAATCTTTGTTTTTCTTTAAAAGAACTATAGTTGGAATTATATAATGTTATAATTATTAGAGTAGGGAAATAATTAGTTATATTATATTACACAGTATGTGGTGTATGGCACATTTATTGATTATAGCAATATTTTTACTTTTTTGCAGAATATGGTCCGAAAAAGAAGGAAATGATACAAGAAATGATGTCAAGTATTTGATACAGTATTTTCATTTACCTTTCACATACTTAGTCAATATAAGGAAGAACAATCACCGAAGCACAATTACAAATTCCTCGATAAGCTGTTTTGTTGATTCAAATTTGAACTCGACCATTTTGATTGTAGAAGATATATACCTGTGTAAGTATTGTGATTATTTTTTTTTTATAAAGAAACTTACTATAATATTAGACTTAAACTGATTAGGCTAGTATAATTCATAAGCTTATGTTTAGCAAAGTCTACTGCAAAACATACCTATGAATTCGTTATTATAACAAATTATCAGTTACAGTATCAAACAGAATTTAACACTTGAAACCTTGTTTAATTTGACTAATTGTTTTTGCACTGATATTCTGTCGGAAAACAGCAGCAAGATAATGCATAGCAACTAAACTGATGAATGGTGCACTTATTTTTTTATTATGTCATCCATTAAACTTTGTGCTAGACACCTCATTATGTTTTATATGTTTGTCTAATTTCTTACAGTGTGATACAAATATGTTTAAAGTGTTTGTTTTTCCTTGGGTTTCGCTAATTGTAAATTTTAATGTGTATTTTTAAATTAATCTTTTGTTCAAATCTATGAATCCCTTTTGAAGTTTCACGTTTATATTATATTACACAGTATGTGGTGTATGGCACATTTATTGATTATAGCAATATTTTTACTTTTTTGCAGAATATGGTCCGAAAAAGAAGGGAATGATACAAGAAATGATGTCAAGTATTTGATACAGTATTTTCATTTACCTTTCACATACTTAGTCAATATAAGGAAGAACAATCTCCGAAGCACAATTACAAATTCCTCGATAAGCTATTTTGTTGATTCAAATTTGAACTCGACCATTTTGATTGTAGAAGATATATACCTGTGTAAGTATTGTTATTATTTTTTTTTTTTAAAGAAACTTACTATAATATTAGACTTAAACTGATTAGGCTAGTATAATTCATAAGCTTATGTTTAGCAAAGTCTACTGCAAAACATACCTATGAATTCGTTATTATAACAAATTATCAGTTTACAGTATCAAACAGAATTTAACACTTGAAACCTTGTTTAATTTGACTAATTGTTTTTGCACTGATATTCTGTCGGAAAACAGCAGCAAGATAATGCATAGCAACTAAACTGATGAATGGTGCACTTATTTTTTTATTATGTCATCCATTAAACTTTGTGATAGACACCTCATTATGTTTTATATGTTTGTCTAATTTCTTACAGTGTGATACAAATATGTTTAAAGTGTTTGTTTTTCCTTGGGTTTTGCTAAATGTAAATTTTAATGTGTATTTTTAAATTAATCTTTTGTTCAAATCTATGAATCGCTTTTGAAGTTTCACGTTTATATTATATTACACAGTATGTGGTGTATGGCACATTTATTGATTATAGCAATATTTTTACTTTTTTGCAGAATATGGTCCGAAAAAGAAGGGAATGATACAAGAAATGATGTCAAGTATTTGATACAGTATTTTCATTTACCTTTCACATACTTAGTCAATATAAGGAAGAACAATCACCAAAGCACAATTACAAATTCCTCGATAAGCTATTTTGTGGATTCAAATTTGAACTCGACCATTTTGATTGTAGAAGATATATACCTGTGTAAGTATTGTGATTATTTTTTTTTTTATAAAGAAACTTACTATAATATTAGACTTAAACTGATTAGGCTAGTATAATTCATAAGCTTATGTTTAGCAAAGTCTACTGCAAAACATACCTATGAATTCGTTATTATAACAAATTATCAGTTTACAGTATCAAACAGAATTTAACACTTGAAACCTTGTTTAATTTGACTAATTGTTTTTGCACTGATATTCTGTCGGAAAACAGCAGCAAGATAATGCATAGCAACTAAACTGATGAATGGTGCACTTATTTTTTTATTATGTCATCCATTAAACTTTGTGCTAGACACCTCATTATGTTTTATATGTTTGTCTAATTTCTTACAGTGTGATACAAATATGTTTAAAATGTTTGTTTTTCCTTGGGTTTTGCTAATTGTAAATTTTAATGTGTATTTTTAAATTAATCTTTTGTTCAAATCTATGAATCGCTTTTGAAGTTTCACATCACAATAAAAATATTCTATTTAAAAAAATAACTATTATATGACTTAATAAGTTCATTATGTTTAATGGAATTTATTTGTTTATTCCTATGTAAAATTGTACAGGGTGCCTGATTATATTTTAAATGGTACGTACCCTAGAGGCCTTATGCTATGAGTTATCAGAAAACTTTAAATACAAATGTTTTTGGGTTTGAACAAAATCATCATTCATTAATCATTCTTGCCGATTATAAATATACTAGGTTTAAACTTTATCTCTAAAGATAATAGAGAAATTTTAGAAAAACCCTGCCATAAGAGGCAATGTGTAAGAGAGAGGTGGAGAAAGCTCCCAATATAGTGGGGTCAGTTGGAATACATTGCTTCATCTGATAGGATTTTTCTTAAATTGCTTGATTATCTTTAGAGATAAAGGTCTTAAACCTAGTCCATTATTAATAATCAGCAAGAAGAGACCATTTGAGGTGTATCTATTATACAGGGTGTGTCTTTTAAAATAATGCAGTCCATTTGCTAAATTTCCGATTATCTTTTGTTTGTTTTTCTTGTAAATTGACCAAACCTAAACACTTTTATATTTAAAGTTTTTTGATAACTCATAATAAAGTCTCTAGGGTACTGTTTAAAATATAACCAAACATCCTGTACATAAAATCTGTATAAAATATCAGATGTGTTAAAAATTCAAAAAAAAACATATATATATATATATATATATATATATATATATATATATATATACATAAAGGAACAAAAGTGAACCAAACTTAATTTTAGAGAAAAAATTATACACCATATACATTATACCTATATCATGAAGAAACCTTATTTTTTGTAAGTTAAGTTAACTGTGTTTACCATTTTTGACCAGAAGAGGTTATTTCAAATCCATTATTATGTAATTCTGGGACACCTTGTTAGGTACTGGAAGAAACTAGGTTCCTAAAAGTACATTTTGTAAGGATATATTAAATATTTATACAGGATGTCCGAAAAATGTTGTATAAGGTGCAGCTGCTGTTTTTTTATTATAGACTATTTTGTTTTATTAAAGAACAAAACGTCTGGTTTATATGCAATTTGGTAAAATTGCCTTAAAAAAGACTATACATGAATTTTTAATTCGTTTTGTTTAAAATTTTATTTTTTAAACTTCAATTTACTTGAAACATCTGTATGTTGCCTTTTTTAATCATATCAAATAAAGTATAACTGAATTAAGTCTATGAAAATTAAGATTACTCACAGTGAAAACTGTATTTTGTAACAAGAAACATTTTTTTCTCGATTTTTTCTTCAGAATAACTTTATTTTATAAATTCAATTCTGTTTCTATTTTGTAAGATTTGGAGGTGATCATGGTATCTATTGTTCAGAAAGTCAAGAACTACAACATATATAAAATGTAGGGAATTTCCCTCAAGCTAGTTTTATAAGATTTATGTGTAGTCCTAGTAGCTACCTCGCAATTCACCCTTTCTTATAGGCTTTGTTCAGTATAATTTTTAGAATACCTAGTGGCATTGTGGATTGTGACGTATAAATGACGAACTTAAGGATGGAAATTTTTGGACAATATTCAGATCTCAATTTTTGTTCAACAAAAATTAACATATTTAGTTACGGTTTTCGACACTGTCTAGCAGGCGCGTAACTAAGGGGGGCATAGGAGAGGCGATGTCTTTTTTTTTTTTGATATTGCATGGGCCCCCGCAGAACCATAACTGATGAAAAAAAAAACCAAAAAAGGTCATGCATAGTCCATTTGGTATATAAATGTAATTTATATATGTAATATACAATATTTACATTTTCCAGGGGAGGCAAGCGTCCCTCTCCCCCCTTCAGTAACAGGAGTCTAGGGACGCCCCTACGGTCTAGCACTAAGTTTATAGCCTAGAGGATTTTAATGCAGAGGTCTTCAATAAGTTGTTTTACAGAGTGTTTTGTAAAACACTTGTAAAAAAAAAGTTTTCCTTGTTTTTTAAATTCTTTAGTTTTTTTCGTACGTTTTGTTTTCAACGAAATTGTAAATTTTTTTTAAACATATTTTTTTTCTCAACTTTTTTATCCCTTATACTATTATTTCTTACCTCAGTTATGAATAAAGGTAATGTCTCTAAATTTATAAATGCGACTGTTGTACAGGGCTTTCATTTATATTTTGACACCTAGTTACATCTTTAATTATAGAAAATCTTAAAAAAAACTTTAATTTCTAAATTTGTAGGATTATTCCTGTATTATAGTCTAAGAATATCAAATATTTCTAAAAATTATCGAAAAGTAGAAAAAAACTACATAACATGGATTTTTTAAATGTGACGCCTTGAATATTATTATCTAATTAAATTAGCCTTTTCATACCGATTATAAATATATGAGTTCAGAGAGAGAGAGAGAGAGACTAATATCTTTGCCTCTTATGAAATGGCTTTTATCAATTTTTTGGATAATCTTTAAAGATAAAGGTACCAAACCTGATATAATTGCTAACTTCAGATTCATTTAATGTTGCATTAAATGGGGCCAGCTAAAAAAATATAGGTTATGTAATTTCTTCTATTCAGTAATATATTGTATACTTAAAAGATAATAGTGAAAAAATCCTACAATTATTGTGTTTTTATTTTCTATAGTTAAAGCTGTATCTAGATGTCAAAATATAAATAAAAACATTATACTTATAAAAAACTGTTTTGCATATTTTTTACTTTGAAACAACTTCAAACTCATCATTAGAATTCATTAATATCTATGTAAATTTAAATAAAAACACACCTTTTTACCATTATTTAATAAGTTTCATTAATTTTTAAACTCTCAAATGACCTTTTTCTTCATATTTTCTTAAGGGGAATATGCTTCTTAAGTATTGCTTTTAATTTTTAACGAAAATTAGAAATATACCTATTTTATCAATAACGAAGTTTTTTTAATAGCATATTTACAGCTGATTTTTCGAAAAGCAATTTTTTGACAATATTTTTTCTTCTATTTAGGTATTTCAAGTCACAGCGTGAGTCCTTTGGACCCTTTGTAAAAGAAAATGGTGTGTACTTACATATCACCAGAAATCAGCAGCAATGGAAACTAATTTCAGCTTGTAACAACTTGAACAATAAAAACATGTCCAATTGTAATATTTTTTTATTTAGTGACAAATATAGAATTGATTTTCACTATAAAATATTGCAACACTTTTAAAAAAAAATAAAGAAGTTCCAGTCACTTTCATAATAATCAAAATGGAAAATTATTTCATTTATATCTTAAAGATTTATGACTATACTTAAATCTAAAAAAATAATTATATTTAGGCGTTTTATAGATACAGATTTACAGGGATATAGAAAGTTAGAGATTGATACCATTATGAAATTAGTTATGGGTGGTATTATATATGAATCTTTAAACAAATTTCCAAAAGTTAAGGTATGAACGTAGAAATATTTATTTTTTCAGTTCCAACTGTTTCTTTTGGTAGTTATGTAAACTCTCCAAACGTCAATTTTTAGTTTTTAAACGATAAAATTACTCTATTAGGTATAGGATCAACTGTGCAGTAATTTTATTATTTTTAATGCAACGAAAAAAAATGCAAAAGTAAATTTTCTTCTTCCCAATCATATGGTAATTATCAGTATCTTTGAAATATATAGAGAGTGA